>WNWK01000503.1:137500-160000 GCA_009830355.1 Cherax destructor
ATGTGTGTGTGTGTGTGTGTGTGTATACCAATTAAGCCGAATCAGGTGAAATCAGTCTAAGCATCACGAAAAAATATATATCATAGATTTAAAGTAATAGTAAATAAATTTAAATTAACCTATTATATGTATATATCAGAATTTAGCTAAAAAATATAGTTTAAGTGATGTGAGGTGAGGTTTCTAAGTTAGATTTGGTCCAAAAATATTTTTTTATATCATTGTCAACTAAAAAAAATCTATCATTCTCTAAAATAATTTTTAGGAAAAGCTTATTTTTAAGGGAGTTAGGCCTATTCGGCAAGCTGGACCGAATAGTGTGTGTGTGTGTGTGTGTGTGCCAGCGCTGCAATTAGCATATTAAGTAAAGCAAATCAAAAGATACATGCTATACTGCTTCCCCTACGTCCATCTGTATCCTTTGCAGTAATCTATAAGTGTGTTCCACTTGCACTCTTAGTTAAAAACAAACTATGATGGTACATCTACTATTAACAGATTTTCGACACGTATTATTATGCTGTATCACATTACTTCTTCAGCTGTTCTCTGCCAGCATCAACAGCTGTTTTATTGTCATACATTTTCTTGTTGTGAAACTTAAGGTAAACAACTTGTATTACATATTATTCCATTTCCTTCCACAAGGAATTCGGAGAAATGACGGAACTGGGACGAATATTCCTAAGATGTTCTAAGCGTCGAGTGGTAAGAACGGGGAGTTCCAGCAGGGGCAAGAAGGACTGCAAGAGACTAGGTGGCAGCAGAACCTCTCCAGGAGTCCGAGCAGCCACTGGTAAGACCAAATCAAGCCAGCGCCGCCGTCTTGGTTCCTCACGACAGAACTGGAGGACGAAGCTCAAGCATAGGATAAGGAAGAGACCAAAGAAAAGGAAGATTGGTATGGCGTGGAGAGCTGCTGGTGTAATGGTGATACGGTATTTTTGTGATGGAGGTGGATATTAGTATGCTGGTGAGATGGTGGTAGATGGTGATGTGTTAACAAGGGCGTACTACTTCTCTTTGTTTTATGCTATTTGTGTTTGAATTTCTTTGTATTTGAGTTTGTTTGTTTTTTTTGGCTTTTCCTATTTAAAATCTGTTTTTGCTTACATTTCTGTCTGGCCGTCCAAATCTGCTTGAATTTTATTTATGTATATCCACGTTTCTTCCCAGTATGTTGCAGTATAAAGCCTACTTGATATATTAACAGATAGATACCTTACTCAGTATATCTTCTCGTTTCTCCTCATCCTTACCATTTCAAAAGTTAGATAATTAAGAATGAATTAATCTCCCATATAGAGATGATAACATGATGTTCTTGCCTCTGCAGTGGGTGTGTGTGGAGGAACGTACCTCCTGGCTGCTGGAGATGAGGTCAAGTTTAAGCTGCCAAGGTCCTCCACCTTCTGCGAAATGATCTTCAAGGTAAGACTCACTAGCCGCTTCTTCTAAAGATGCTCCTGCTAGGATGAAATAGCGTATTGCTGACAAGACGTGAAGGCAAAGACAAAGTGCACAACAAGCCTTTAATGGGACAATAAAAGCTTGTTTTGCAACTTGTGCCTCTCTTTTCATGTTCTTTGTATATTCTTGAAAATATGCCAAAAAGATTCTTTGGATGTGTCGAGAGAATCTCTCTCTCTCTCTCTCTCTCTCTCTCTCTCTCTCTCTCTCTCTCTCTCTTCTCCGTTGACGATCGTCCTGTTTATCAAAGGGCCAGCAGAGTTTATTTCCGTCCTTTTAATTTTCAACCCTCAAACTCCCTTTGACTGCTGTAGTAGTGCTGCATATTTCCTCCAGATTTAGCGGCTTTCCATGAATATAATAATATATTTCCGACAGCCCCAGTTAGGTTCATCACTCTCATTCAGCTGCAAGAACTTCAGGACGTCCCGCTGCAGTAGGGAGTTCCTCCACCTCACTGACGGCGTCTCAACATCCATGTGAGTTTCTCCTGTCACCTCTTCATAGTTCTCTATGTCCATAGATCCTCGTGTCACCTGCCCTTCCTTCCCTACCCCTTAAGGGTACTTCAAAGCTTCATCAGAATTATTATTTTTATCTAAATTTAACGTTAAAAACAATTGATAAAAAAATATGTAATTTTGTGAAACAATGGAGAGTCGATTCTTCTTTCGGGGATTGAACCTGTCACTATTTTAGAGTTGGACTCAATTAGTTTTGAATACTGTCCTCTCAGGAAGCATACGGGACATAACTCATGGACATGGCCAATACAACGAAGGGAAATGTAGCATTATCTCGTCTTACCTGTCCCCATACTGATTATATGACAAGTGGCATTAGTCACTGGTTAAGATAAATGATGCAGCTTCTTGATCATGTTGGCAAGAGGCGACATCTAGTGTTTAATTGGTTGTGGTAGATGCAATGACAAGTTGATGTTATTCATGATGAGAGGTGGTGTTGAAGATTGAGACACTTATGCAACTTATGGGAATCTTTATTAAGGAAACGTTTCGCCACACAGTGGCTTCATCAGTCCAATACAAAGTAGAGAGTGGTAAGGAGAGGAGGAGTTTTAGGTGATCAGTCCCTCAGCCTGGAATCGATGTGTTTAGTCCATCACTCTTGTAGGAAGTACAGCATATGGTGGGAGAAGTGACTTATATACTGTAGTCAGGTGAGTGGAAGCAGGAGGAGGCGGGATCACAGTGGAATCATCCACTAGTGTCAGTAGGTCTTCGTCCAAAGGTTGGACAAGTTTTGAAAACCATTTATCACATCTGTCAGACACTGCAACATCATTGTAACTTGATACAAGGAATTCTTCAATACTTGTCCAACCTTTGGACGAAGACCTACTTACACTAGTGGATGGTACCATCCACTAGTGATCCCGCCTCCTCCTGCTTCCACTCACCTGACTACAGTATATAAGTCACTTCTCCGATCCTATGCTGTACTTCCTACAAGAGTGATGGACTGAACATATCGATTCCAGGCTGAGGGACTGATTACTTCAAACTCCTCCTCTTCTTACCACTCTCTTCTTTGTATTGGACTGATGTGTTGCGTGGGGGTTCTTTCGTAGATTGGGTAATGAACAGACGAGTTTGGGATGGTAACTTGGTATATTAGACAGGTGGTATTCTCAGAGCCATAGGCCTGCGTGTCTGTCCTGCACTGAGTCTGGATGGTAACTGGCACTGCCCCGAGCAGGGCTCATAGCGTTCAAAGTATTGACCTTTGACATGGGTGACCTTTGACATTGGGCTAACGGTTGCAACGGCTGGTCACGTGAGCAGAAACGGTTATACCCTATGAACTCTCACTGAGCTTACAGTGACAGCTCAGCTACGGTACGTATGTCGTCCCGACATACCCTTATAAAAACTAAAGACAACAGGCGTACGACTCTGAGCTGATTCCTAGGTTGTACTGCTGCTGGCGACTCTTGAAGAAGTAGCGCATCGATGGACTCAAGTGCCAGGCACCTGTCTAATATACCAAGTTACCATCCCAAACTCGTCTGTTCATTACCCAATCTACGAAAGAACCCCCACGCAACAAATGGTGGCAGCGGTGGGATTCTTTCGTAGATTGGGTAATGAACAGACGAGTTTGGGATGGTAACTTGGTATATTAGACAGGTGGTATTCTCAGAGCCATAGGCCTGCGTGTCTGTCCTGCACTGAGTCTGGATGGTAACTGGCACTGCCCCGAGCAGGGCTCATAGCGTTCACAGTATTGACCTTTGACATGGGTGACCTTTGACATTGGGCTAACGGTTGCAACGGCTGGTCACGTGAGCAGAAACGGTTATACCCTATGAACTCTCACTGAGCTTACAGTGACAGCTCGGCTACGGTACGTATGTCGTCCCGACATACCCTTATACAAACTAAAGACAACAGGCGTACGACTCTGAGCTGATTCCTAGGTTGTACTGCTGCTGGCGACTCTTGAAGAAGTAGCGCATCGATGTACTCAAGTGCCAGGCACCTGTCTAATATACCAAGTTACCATCCCAAACTCGTCTGTTCATTACCCAATCTACGAAAGAACCCCCACGCAACAAATGGTGGCAGCGGTGGGATTCTTTCGTAGATTGGGTAATGAACAGACGAGTTTGGGATGGTAACTTGGTATATTAGACAGGTGGTATTCTCAGAGCCATAGGCCTGCGTGTCTGTCCTGCACTGAGTCTGGATAGTAACTGGCACTGCCCCGAGCAGGGCTCATAGCGTTCAAAGTATTGACCTTTGACATGGGTGACCTTTGACATTGGGCTAACGGTTGCAACGGCTGGTCACGTGAGCAGAAACGGTTATACCCTATGAACTCTCACTGAGCTTACAGTGACAGATGAAGCCACTGTGTTGCGAAACATTTCCTTAATAAAGATTCCCATATGTTGCATAAGTGTCTCAAACTTCAACTTGTAGGTTTTGAAAACCATTGACCAGAGAGGTGGTGTTGGTGACAATGACAGTTGTAGGTCTACCCCCCCAGCACGTCGTGTGACCGTCTGCCTCCCAAGCCCATGACAGCTCTCTCTCAGTTGTACTTGTTATACGAGAGGCGGAGGAAGAAAGCTAAGAAGTCCAGGATTGTTTGTTTCATCAACGCCCAAGGTAAAATACTGCATTTAGCCCCCTTAATGGTCAATGATTCACCATTGTTGACTACCGGGTAGAATTCATATAGAAGCTTTGTTTTTTTCCCGTCTGACTCACACGTGTGTTCATGCTAGGGAGAAGTGTAAAACGTGAGTGTAAAACGAAAGCCTGTATTTGTTTTACATGATGGTAGAATTGCTGGTGTCTTTTTTCTGTCTCATAAACATGCAAGATTTCAGGTACGTCTTGCTACTTCTACTTACACTTTGGTCACACTACACATACATGTACACGTTTATGTATACACACTCATCTGAGTTTTCTTTGATTTTATCTTAATAGTTCTTGTTCTTATTGCTTTTCCTTTCATATCCATGGGGAAGTGGAATAAGAATCTTTCCTCCGTAAGCCATGCGTGTTGTAAAAGTCAACTAAAATGCCGGGAACAATGGGCTAGTAACCCCTTTTCCTGTATAGCTTACTAAAAAGAAAAAGAAGAAAACTGTCAAAGTTGGATGTTTGAATGTGCGTGGATGTTGTGCGAATGATAAGAAAGAGATGATTGTAGATGTTATGAATGAAAAGAAGCTGGATGTCCTGGCTTTAAGTGAGACAAAGCTGAAGGGGGTAGGAGTTTCAGTGGGGAAAAATAAATGGGATTAGGTCAGGGGTTTCAAATAGAGTTAGAGCTAAGAAAGGAGTAGCAATAATGTTGAAGGATAAGTTATGACAGGAAAAAAGGGCATATAAATGTATAAATTCAAGGATAATGTGGAGTAAAATAAGGGTTGGATGTGAAAAGTAGGTTATAGTAAGTGTTTATGCACCTGGAGAAGAGAGAAGTGTAGAGGAGAGAGAGAGATTTTGGGAAATGTTGAGTGAGTGTGTGGGGAGTTTTGAACCAAGTGAGAGAGTAATTGTGGTTGGGGATCTTAATGATAAAGTGGGTAAAAATGTTGTGGAGGTAGTAGTAGGTAAATTTGGGGTGCCAGGGGTAAATGTAAATGGAAAGCCTTTAATTGAACTATGTGTAGAAAGAGGTTTGGTAATAAGTAATACATATTTTATGAAAAAGAGAATAAATAAGTATACAAGGTATGATATAGCACGTAATGAAAGTAGTTTGTTAGATTATGTATTGGTGGATAAAAGGTTGATGGGTAGGCTTCAGGATGTACATGTTTATAGATTGGCAATGGATATATCGGATCATTATTTAGTTGTAGCTACAGTTAGAGTAAGAGGTAGATGGGACATAAGGAAAATGGCAACAGCAAGTAAGAGAGAGGTAAAAGTGTATAAACTAAGGGAGGAGGAAGTTAGGGTGAGATATAAGCAACTATTGGCAGAAAGGTGGGCTAGTGCAAGTAGGAGTAGTGGGGGGGTTGAAGAGAGTTGGGATAGTTTTAAAAATGCAGTATTAGAATGTGGGGCAGAAGTTTGTGGCTATAGGAGGGTGGGTGCAGGAGGAAAGAGGAGTGAGTGGTTGAATGAAGAAGTAAAGGGTATGATAAAAGAGAAAAAGGTAGCTTATGAGAGGTTTTTACAAAGCAGAAGTGATATAAGAAGGGTAGAGCATATGGAGAGTAAAAGAAAGGTGAAGAGAGTGCAAAAGGAAAGCAAATGATAGTGGGAGAGGCTCTGTCAATAAATTTTGCTGAGAATAAGAGAAATTTTTAAAGTGAGATAAACAGATTAAGAAAGCCTAGGGAACGAATGGATTTGTCAGTTAAAAACAGAGTAGGGGAGTTAGTAGATGGGGAGCTGGAGGTATTGGGTAGATGGCGGGAATATTTTGAGGAACTTTTAAATGTCGATGAAAAAAGGGAGGCAGCAATTTCATGTACTGGCCAGGGAGGTACAACATCGTTTAGGAGTGAAGAAGAGCAGGATGTGAGTGTGAGGGAGGTGCGTGAGGCATTACGTAGAATGAAAGGGGGTAAAGCAGCTGGAATTGACGGGAAATTGGCAGAAATGTTAAAAGCAGGGGGGTATATAGTGCTGGAGTGGTTGGTATTTTTGTTTAATAAATGTATGAAAGAGGGGAAGGTACCTAGGGATTGGCAGAGAGCATGTATAGTTCCTTTATATAAAGGGAAGGGGGATAAAAGAGATTGTAAGAATTATAGGGGAATAAGTTTACTGAGTATACCAGGTAAAGTGTATGGTAGGGTTATATAAACTGATACTTCGCTTGTTTCCATCGCTGTATAACATTATCAACAATTAAACTTCGTAATATAGAAGCTCTCACTGCTTTACGTGTCTTTCAGTTGTGTATACCAGTAATATTTATCATTATTACTTAAGTGCTGCTGGTTTGCAAAAAAGTTAGGAACTATAGTATGCAATTGAGCTTCAATAATGGAGTCTTTTTACTCAAAGTGAATTTTGTTAACGATTTCGTGTATATTACAGGCAGCAACGATGGAGTGTTTGTAGACAGTGGCGGTGGTGGTGGTAGTGGCAGTGGTAGTGGCAGTGGTGGTGGCAGTGGCAGTGGTGGTCTGGGCACCGCACAGGGTGAACAGGCTCCAGGCTGTGCATCAAGTAAGGCTTAAGTTTTTCCTGACATCTCCGCCTAATAATAATAATAATAATAATAATAATAATAATAATAATAATAATGTAGATGAATGGTTCAGAGAACCGACAAGTTGTTAAATTAGACACATATGCAACACTTGGGTATCTTTATTGAGAAACGTTTCGCCACACAGTGGCGAAACGTTTCTCAATAAAGATACCCAAGTGTTCATATGTCTAATTTAACAACTTGTCGGTTCTCTGAACCATTCATCTACATCCTGTCTGACACAGCAACTTCTTGGGATCTTGATACAAAGGGATTCTTCAACATTTGTCCAAACCTTTGGACAAGGACTTACTTCGACTAGTGGATGATACCACTATGACCCCGCCTCCTCCTGCTTCATCTCACCTGTCTACAGTATATAAGCAACTTCTATTTGCCTTATATTGTATTTACTTCAAGATTGATGGACTGAACACATCGACTCCAGGCCGAGGGACTGATTACCTCAAACTCCTCCTTTTATTACTACTTTCTTCTTTGTATTGGACTGATGAAGCCACTGTGTGGCGAAACGTTTCCTCAATAAAGATACCCAAGTGTTGCATATGTGTCTAATTTAACAATAATAATAATAATATCTCTATTTCTACAAGTACATGTACAAGGTATACAGACCATAGCTGACATCAATAACATACTACTATATAGAAAGACCCTTGTTATGCAGAGCATTTCTGGCAAATTAGGTAAGTTTTGTCCCAGGATGCAACTCACACCAGTTGACTAACACCCAGGTACCCATTTTACTGATGGGGAACACAGACAACCGGTGTAAGGAAACACGCTCAAATTTTTACCCTTGCCGGGAATCGAACCCGGACACTCGCTGTGTGAAGCGAGGGCTTTTAGCCACCAGCTATTACTACTATCATCAATATCAACACTTTTACTACTAAAATGTCTGCTACACCAGAAGTACTAAGTGAATAATTTACTTATAATTTTATTATAACTTGATTTTTTTTTGAGTCCGAGGATTCGATCCCAGGACCCAGTGATGAGAATCTCGCCTCACCGCTGGACTTTGAATACTTTACAGTGTGTGGTGCAGCTCCCTCTGATGCTGGGGTGACACGCATCGTGGGAGGAGGTGAGGCTCAGCCTGGGGAGTATCCCTGGATGCTCATGCTTAAGATCAGTGACGGAGGGTCTCCTAAAGAGTGTGGTGGAGCACTCGTCACTAGGAGAGACGCCATCACTGCCGCTCATTGTCTCAACTTCAAAAAGTGAGTCGGTGACGATATTGAGAAAGTCAGGAGTGTGTATTATTAGTTATCATTTTGTCGAAGTCACTTGTCTATAAGACACTTGGCCTGTTCGGTGTTTGTGTGTGTATTTGTGTGTGTGTGTAACTGCCTATTTGTAGTATATGAAGCAGACTTGTGGTCGTTATCATCAAGGTTTAATTTGTCACATAATTATGTAAGGTTTCCAGTAGTTGAAGTTGATAACACCTAGTCCTTGATGCCGTCCCTGCAGTCTGTTCTCACTAACAAGTTTCTCAAAATTATTTTGGTAAAAGATTTTAGTTTCTTCAGCTGGAACTTCAACAATCATAATTTTAATGAACGACTTAACACCTAAAACTTGGCAACGAGGAAGTTTAGCAGTATTACCTGGAGATTACCTGGAGAGAATTCCAGGGGTCAACGCCCAGCCTTTTAATATTCTTATTGTAATCATAACTAAAACTGTTGCTGAGTCTTACTGAATCCACCTTATGATACTTGATCAATATATATATATATATATATATATATATATATATATATATATATATATATATATATATATATATATATATATATATATATATATAGTAGGTTGGTAGACAGCAACCACCCAGGGAGGTACTACCATCCTGCCAGGTGACTGTGAAACAGAAACCTGAAACTGTTTTACATGATGGATTGCTGGTCTCTTTTTTTATCTGTCTCATAAACACGCTGGATAACAGGTATATCTAGCTACTTCTACTTACACGTAGGTCGCACTACACAGGCATGCACATGCATATATATATACATACACACATCTAGGTTTTTCTTCTTTTTCTTAATAGCTCTTGTTCTTTATTTCCTCTAATGTCCATGGGGAAGTGGAAAAGAATCCTTCCTCCGTAAGCCATGCGTGTCGTATAAGGCGACTAAAATGCCGGAAGCAATGGGCTAGTAACCCCTTCTCTTGTACACATTTACTAAAAAAGAGAAGAAGAAACACTTTATAAAACTGGGTTGTCTGAATGTGCGTGGATGTAGTGCGGATGATAAGAAAGAGATGATTGCTGATGTTATGAATGAAAAGAAGTTGGATGTCCTGGCCCTAAGCGAAACAAAGCTGAAGGGGGTAGGAGAGTTTCAGTGGGGAGAAATAAATGGGATTAAGTCAGGAGTATCTGAGAGAGTTAGAGCTAAGGAAGGGGTAGCAATAATGTTGAAGGATCAGTTATGGAAGGAGAAGAGGGAATATAAATGTGTAAATTCAAGGATTATGTGGATTAAAATAAGGGTCGGATGCGAAAAGTGGGTCATAATAAGCGTGTATGCACCTGGAGAAGAGAGGAGTGTAGAGGCGAGAGAGAGATTTTGGGAGATGTTAAGCGAATGTATAGGAACTTTTGAACCAAGTGAGAGAGTAATTGTGGTAGGGGACCTAAATGCTAAAGTAGGAGAAACATGTAGAGAGGGTGTAGTAGGTAAGTTTGAGGTGCCAGGTGTAAATGATAATGGGAGCCCTTTGATTGAACTTTGTATAGAAAGGGGTTTGCTTATAGGTATTACATATTTTAAGAAAAAGAGGATAAATAAGTATACAAGATATGATGTAGGGCGTAATGACAGTAGTTTGTTGGACTGCGTATTGGTAGATAAAAGACTGTTGAGTAGACTTCAGGATGTACATGTTTATAGAGGGGCCACAGATATATCAGATCACTTTTTAGTTATAGCTACAGTGGGAGTAAAAGGTAGATGGGATACAAGGAAAATATAAGCAGTAAGTAAGAGAGCGGTGAAGGTTTATAAACTAAAAGAGGAGGCAGTTAGGGTAAGATATAAACAACTATTGGAGGATAGATGGGCTAGTGAGAGTGTAGGCAATGGGGTCGAAGATGTATGGGGTAGGTTAAAGAATGTAGTGTTAGAGTGTTCAGCAGAAGTTTGTGGTTACAGGAAAGTGGGTGCGGGAGGGAAGAAGAGCGATTGGTGGAATGATTATGTAAAGAGAGTAGTAAGGGAGAAAAAGTTAGCATATGAGAGGCTTTTGCAAAGTAGAAGTGATGAAAGGAAGTAAGAGTATATGGAGAGAAAAAGAGAGGTTAAGAGAGTGGTGAAGCAATGTAAAAAGAGAGCAAATGAGAGAGTGGGTGAGATGTTATCATCAAATTTTGTTGAAAATAAGAAAAAGTTTTGGAGTTAGATTAATAAGTTGAGGAAGCCTAGGGAACAAATGGATTTGACAGTTAAAAATAGGAGAGGAGAGTTATTGAATGGAGAGTTAGAGGTATCGGGAAGATGGAGGGAATATTTTGAGGAGTTGTTAAATGTTGATGAAGACAGGGAAGCTGTGATTTCGTGTATAGGGCAAGGAGGAATAACATCTTATAGGAGTGAGGAAGAGCCAGTTGTGAGTGTGGGGGAAGTTCGTGAGGCAGTGGGTAGAATGAAAGGGGGTAAGGCAGCTGGGATTGATGGGATAAAGATAGAAATCTTAAAAGCAGGCGGGGATATAGTTTTGGAGTTGTTGGTGCTATTATTTAATAAATGTATGGAAGAGGGTAAGGTACCTAGGGACCTGGAGAGAGCGTGTATTGTTCCTTTGTATAAAGGCAAAAGTGACAAAAGAGAGTGCAAAAATTATAGGGGAATAAGTCTGTCGAGTATACCAGGTAAAGTGTATGGTAGTTATTATTGAAAGAATTAAGAGTAAGACGGAGAGCAGGATAGCAGATGAACAAGGGGGCTTTAGGAAAGGTAGGGGGTGTGTAGACCAAGTGTTTACAGTGAAACATATAGGTGAACAGTATTTAGATAAGGGTAAAAAGGTTTTTGTGGCATTTTTGGATTTTGAAAAGGCGTATGATAGGGTGGATAGGGGGGGGCAATGTGACAGATGTTGCAGGTGTATGGAATAGGAGGTAGGTTACTGAAAGCAGTGAAGAGCTTTTATGAGGATAGTGAGGCTCAGGTTAGAATGTGTAGGAGAGAGGGAGATTATTTCCCAGTAAAAGTAGGCTTTAGACAAGGATATGTGATGTCACCGTGGTTGTTCAATATATTTATAGATGGGGTTGTAAGAGAAGTGAATGCGAGGGTCTTGGCAAGAGGTGTGGGGTTAAAAGACAAAGAATCAAATACAAAGTGGGAGTTGTCACAGTTGCTTTTTGCTGATGACACTGTGCTTTTGGGAGATTCTGAAGAGAAGTTGCAGAGGTTGGTGGATGAATTTCGTAGGGTATGTAAAAGAAGAAAATTGAAAGTGAATATAGGAAAGACTAAGGTGATGAGGATAACAAAAAGATTAGGTGATGAAAGATTGGATATCAGATTGGAGGGAGAGAGTATGGAGGAGGTGAATGTATTCAGATATTTGGGAGTGGACATGTCAGCAGATGGGTCTATGAAGGATGAGGTGAATCATAGAATTGATGAGGGGAAAAGGGTGAGTGGTGCACTTCGGAGTCTGTGGAGACAAAGAATTTTGTCCATGGAAGTAAAGTGGGGAATGTATGAGAGTATAGTTATACCAACACTCTTATATGGGTGTGAAGCATGGGTGATGAATGTTGCAACGAGGAGAAGGCTGGAGGCAATGGAGATGGCATGTCTGAGGTAAATGTGTGGTGTGAATATAATGCAGAGAATTCAGAGTTTGTAAATTAGGAGGAGGTGCAGGTTTACCAAAACAATTATCCAGAGGGCTGAGGAGGGGTTGTTGAGGTGGTTCGGACATGTAGAGAGAATGGAACGAAACAGAATGACTTCGAGAGTGTATAAATCTGTAGTGGAGGGAAGGCGGGGTAGGGGTCGGCCTAGGAAAGGTTGGAGGGAGGGGGTAAAAGAGGTTTTGTGTGCGAGGGGCTTGGATTTCCAGCAAGCATGCATGAGCGTATTTGATAGGGGTGAATGGAGACAAATGCTTTTTAATGCTTTACGTGCTGTTGGAGTGTGAGCAAAGTAACATTTATGAAGGGATTCAGGGAAACCGGAGCTGCATGATTCAGTACAGAGCATATTATTAGGCAAATCCACAAATCCTGGAGATGGGAAGTACAGTGTCTGCACTCTGAAGGAGGGGTGTTAATGTTGCAGTTTTATAACTGTAGTGTAAAGCACCCCTCTGGCAAGACAGTGATGGAGTGAATGATGATGAAAGTTTTTCTTTTTCGGGCCAACCTGCCTTGGTGGGAATCGGCCGATGTGTTAATAATAAAAAAAATTATGCAAAACAGACACTGTGAAAAAATACCGAAATTCAAAGCGCTTTCGTGACTCCTCACATTGTCAAGGAACTATAAAAAACAAAACATCAACAGGAATGCATATAAAGGGGCAAGACTACACCTCACAGTCGCGTGACAACACCCGACTCTGTGAAAAACATCTGATATTCTACCCAAGCTTTAAGATTTTTTACTTGTCTAATGTATCATTAAATTCGTGCCAAATTTTATTAATTATAAATGAATCCAATTTATATAAACCAAAAGAAATATATTATTTTCAAAACTGGTTTTTATGAAACATGATTCTATTATATTCCTGTCAACCATGGACTTGCTTGATACAACTTTCTCAGGATTTTAAAAATCAATTGGATGGTTAAAATCTCTCACATGAATAAATAGAGCATTAGAATCTTGTCCAGTTCTAATGCTATATTTATGTTGTTTTAACCTAAGTTCGAGAATTTTACCAGTTTGACCGTAATAAACTTTATCACATATTTTATAGGGGAATCTTATAGACACATCCGTCAGCATTTTGAGGGGATTTTTTTATCAAAAGTTTTTTAACTGTGTCAAGATTTTTAAATACAACTTTGATATTAAAAGTGTTAAGAAGGGAAGACATATCAACCAAGTTTTCATGGTAAGGGAGAACCAACATATTTTTAGTTAAATAGGGTTGGTTGTCCCTTTTTGAATTGTAAGAACTATTTCTAGCTATTTTAAATGATTTATGAATTACATTTCTTGGGTATTTTAAATCATTAGCTATTTCATAAATTTTGGAGATTTCTTCATCTATGAACTCTGGACTACAAATACGTAAAGCTCTCAAAAACATTGATGATAAAACCGACAGTTTAACTCTATCTTGATGTGAAGAATAATAGTATACATTGGAATAATTATTTGTTGGTTTCCTGTAAATTTAAAATAATTGTTACCTTTAATAATAAAAACATCTAGGAAAGGCAATGAGTTATTTACTTCGAACTCAACAGTAAAATTTACAGAATGAGTTAAGTTATTTAATTTAACAAGGAAATGGTTTATATCTACATTCTTAGGCATAAGACACAAAATATCATCAACATATCTATACCACTTAGCTATTTTTTCACAGTGGTTGTTTTGCGTATTGTGATATTACCTGTTTATTATTATTATAATCAAAAGAAGCGCTAAACCACAAGTGTCATACAGCTCAGGTTATTTTATAAATTTCAATATTTTCATAGTTTAGTTTTTCTAGTTGATATTAAATTAACCTACAACGTCACAGTATTACATATAACATTTGCCGCTGCAGCAGCAGCACCCGGAACAAATTATATTTTAATATGTAGCTTAACCACCTTAAAAAAAATATTAAATTACAATCACTTTTGTTATGTGAGTCCCATTGTCCCTGTCTGTGTGTGGACGCTGTGAGTCGTCAAGGAAGAACTGGTAGTTACTTGTATATCTTGCTGATGTCTTACCCAGAATGCTTCTTCTTCCTCCTGCAGCTTGAAGGTGACCGTGATAGCTGGTCAACATGACGTCAACGATGACGGAACAACACAGGTCATAAGAGTTCAGAAGATCACTGTACACCCAGATTTCAACCCCATGACCCTGGTGCGTCTCTTACTACTTATTGTCTACACTTGAACACACCTTAGAGCATAGAGCAGTAAAATATATTATTTGTCAGTCGCCTAATGTGGGTCCTTGCTATAGGAAGAGGGACAACTCCAATGGAAATAAATCACAAGATAAGGTTATGTATCTTTTAAAATGTAGAAATCTCTGTAACCTCGTGTACACAATAATAACAATTATATAAATAATGAAATGTTTAGCTCAGGCAACCGTGGAGGTCATAGTTTAAAGGGTTTTAAATTCTTTGGTGGTCAGGCGAACGACTTAGCGGTGGTGACCCTGGAGGAGGAAGTGACCTGGAGCCAGCGTGTGGGTCCCGTGTGTCTGTCTCCACCCAGGGAGTACCAGGGTAACACTGCTGTGGTCTCGGGCTGGGGAACCCTCACCTACCGTAAGTGTCCAGACAGAGAGATAATAGATAATAATTCAAGTTAAGCGCTAAACCCAAGTGGGTCATTCAACGCAAGACTCCATCCTCCGTCTGCTGAGCCCCATAGCTTTTATGATGTAATGTAAATATATGTATGTTGTGAGTGGTATATCACCACTCATATTGTGAGTGAATATAACCCCACTCATGTTGTGAGTGGTATATCACCACTCATATTGTGAGTGAATATAACCCCACTCATGTTGTGAGTGGTATATCACCACTCATATTGTGAGTGAATATACCACCACTCATGTTCTAAGTGAATATACCCCTATAAAAAGTACATTACAGCCCAAATAATCTAGTTTTGTATATTCAAATGATATATACATGGAGAGGTGTATGTCTCTCAGCGAGTATACTCTGAAAGTTTACTTTAATCTCCCTTTTTCAAGGAATAAAGTATTCATACTTGCGTTGAAGAGGTTACATGCAGTCTTAATGACCCTCGTGTAGTCGACAGGCTTTAAAACCCATTAAATTAACTTGCAGTGGGGAGTCAGCCAGAGGCGCTGCAGGAGGTGGCTGTACAGGTCACCTCTCACGAGGAGTGTGTGAGCAGTTACAAGCAGTCATCCATCACTATCTTAGATACTCACGTGAGTACTTCAGAGTTGTTAGTTTAGTTGAATATCTTTATTATGCACCCCATACCCATCCTGTTGGCGGTAGTCAAAATATTACAGAGGTACATAATGGGTCCAGGGACTGGGCTCCAAAGTTTTGATAGCTGAACAAGTTACAGCGGTAATGAACGAGATCTGGTCACAATTATGACAAGTTACAAAGGTAATGAATCATAAACATGTCCATACACGGTGGGGGAAGGGTGTTGTTGTTGCCTATAGTCCCATTTACCTCTCTCGTAGTTATATTAGCTGCAGTCATAGTTATATTGCTCAGTTATATTTGTTGCTATCATTGTTGCTTTATTCATTATTATGTCTGTTTCCTCTCTCTCTCTCTCTCTCTCTCTCTCTCTCTCTCTCTCTCTAAGACACACATATTCTCTCGTGTCATCTTCGTAGCGCCCCTTCCTCTATGTGCCCGACTCCTAAGTTGAGTAAACCCACCCAGCCCAGCCTAGACAGTGCTGTGACCCACATATCAAGGGCATCGCTCACCCCCACCTGTTCTAAGAAGTAACATTGTCCTTAACACACATAAAAACAGTCAGCTGTTGGTTTTAGATGAAAACTCCATGATAGAAAGATTGGATGGGGGGCGACTGTTTTAGATCAAGGTTAGATAAAACCAGTAACGGGGCCGTTCTAGATCAAGGTTAGATACAAGAGGTATAGGGGGAGTCTTAGATCAAGGTCAGATATTAGTTGAGGATGGGTGGGGCCTGATAGGCAACGTTCTTGTTTCACACGCTGAGTGTCCGTGGTTCGATCCCCGGCAAGGGTGGAAGCAATGGGCGTGTTTCCTTACACCTGCTGTCCCGTTCACCTAGCAAGTAGGTACCTGGGTGTTAGTCGACTGGTGTGGGTCGTATCCTGGGGTACAAGACTGAGGACTCCAATGGAAATAAGACAGTCCCTCGATGACGCACTGACTTTCTTGGGTTATCCTGGGTGGCTAACCCTCCAGGGTTAAAAATCCGAACAAAATCTTATTGTATCTTAAAGGTAAGCACAGAGGTAGGCAGAGGGGAATGCTTTGAGTCTTGTTGCATGTATAACGACAAATTTATACAGTGTGCCGTTATTTCATTCTGTGTAACAGTTACATTATGAGAACAATATGTTTACATGTCTTATTAAATGACGCAAGATGAGTTACACGAGTCAGCCTGAGCTGGGAGGCTTGAGTAGGAAGATGAGGAGATCATCAAGCCTACTACAATGAGTTCAGTAGGCCACAGCAACTTCCAAGATTACTATTACCATCTCTCAGCATGTTTTATTCAACACAGAGGAACCAGAAGCTCTGTGCTACTGTATACAGTAGCACACAGTAACATGTAGTTGTACGTAGCAATATGTAGTACTATACACAAGATAGTAACAACTTTAATATTCATCTCCCCAGGTGTGCGCAGCTGCTCCAGGTAAGGACGCTTGTCAGGGAGACTCTGGGGGTCCTCTGGTCATGCTCACCGGCGGTATCTGGTACCAGGTGAGTCCCGACCTACACTGACAGGTGCTACTTGATGCAAGGTGAGCCAAACCCTTTAGTAATAACAGGCGAATCTTTGCAGTTCATTATATAGGCACGATACCATATGGACGAGGCTTTATCATGGACCGGGCCGCGGGGGCGGCCCGGTCCATGATAAGGAATTCCCTCCAGATGTGATGCTATAAGGCTGATACTATATGGATGAAGCTATAAGACTGATGCTACACCAGAAGCAAAATTGTCTTTCTAAAATATATTTTCGACAGACTTCACTTTAAATCTGTCGTCCATATTTACCCTTCCTCTTCCTCTTCCTCTTTCTCTTCCTCTTCCTCTTCCTCTTCTCCCCATCGCTTCAAATTACTTAAAAGACGAAAAAAAAAGGCTGTAGATGGTACATTAAGAAATTAACTGTGTTAAGAAAAACAAAAAAATAACCTATTTCCTTGTTTAAATTTCATTCAAACCTTAAGATACTGAAGGTATATAACAAACACAACTTGAAAAAATATATAAAGTGAGAATTTTGCAAGTAGCCGTCACGGCAACGCAACTTAGAGGTGGAAGATTTAACACTTGTATTAAGGTATTATTTTTTTTATCATTTGTGCTGATTTATGGACCACAGGAACACGCTGCTCACTCAAGCTTAAAATTAAAAAAAACAATACAGTTCTTCGAGAGCCACTTGGACAAACGTTTCTCACATTTTTGCATTTAACTAAATGACCCTTATAGTAGTTTAAAAGTATCCTGGAAATCAGTTGATTAAAAGCCTCCCAGGGCACACTACTACTATTACTACTACTACTACTACTATTACTACTACTACTACTATTACTACTACTACTACTATTACTATTACTACTACTACTACTACTACTATTACTATTACTACTATTACTACTACTACTACTATTACTATTACTACTATTATTACTACTATTACTACTACTACTACTACTACTATTACTACTATTATTACTACTATTACTACTACTACTACTATTCTACTATTACTACTACTATTACTACTACTATTACTACTACTATTACTACTACTACTATTACTACTACTACTATTACTACTATTGCTACTACTATTACTACTACTATTACTACTACTATTACTACTACTACTATTACTACTACTACGCCTTTCCCATGTACTGTCATATTCAAAATGTTATCAAATGTGTAATGGTTTGCGTTTCTTTAGATGGGTATCGTGAGCTATGGCATCGGGTGTGCCAAGCCAGAATACCCTGGCGTGTACACCCGCGTCTCTTCCTACGTACCCTGGATCCTGGACCAGATCACCAGCTCCTGCTAGTCTCTGCCTTCTTTGGTGAGAGACTGCGTGCCCTGTCGGACTCCTGCGTGCCCTGTCGGACTCCTGCGTGCCCTGTCGGTCTCCTGCATGCCCTGTCGGTCTCCTGCATGCCCTGTCGGACTCCTGCGTGCCCTGTCGGTCTCCTGCATGCCCTGTCGGACTCCTGCGTGCCCTGTCGGACTCCTGCGTGCCTTGTCGGACTCTCGCGTACCCTGTGTGACTCCCGCGTGCCCTGTATGACTCCCGGGTGCCCTGTATGACTCCAGGGTGCCCTGTATGACTCCCGGGTGCTCTGTATGACTCCTGGGTGCCCTGTATGACTCCCGGGTGCCCTGTATGACTCCCGGGTGCCATGTATGACTCCCGGGTGCCCTGTATGACTCCCGGGTGCCCTGTATGACTCCTGGATGCTCTATATGAATCCTGGGTACCCTGTATGACTTCCGGGTGCCCTGTATGACTCCCGGGTGCCCTGTATGACTCCCGGGTGCCCTGTATGGCTCCTGGGTGCCCTGTATGACTCCCGGGTGCTCTGTATGACTCCCGGGTGTCCTGTATGACTCCAGGGTGCCCTGTATGACTCCCGGGTGCCCTGTATGGCTCCTGGGTGCCCTGTATGACTCCCGGGTGCTCTGTATGACTCCCGGGTGCTCTGTATGACTCCCGGGTGCCTTGTGTGGCTCCTGGGTGCCCTGTATGACTCCCGGGTGCTCTGTATGACTCCCGTGTGCCCTGTATGACTCCTGGGTGCCCTGTATGACTCCCGGGTGCCCTGTATGACTCCTGGGTGCCCTGTATGACTCCCGGGTGCCCTGTATGGCCACTGTGTACGTTTGATTTCTTCCAGCACGTATCCTATACTGTTATATCTGATGAAAAATACTTCTCTCTCTAGCCTTTCCATTTATTCGGTCATTTTCAAAACGATGTTCGACACATAAACTGACAAATATTGAAAGGTCAATGTAGAATGTTATGTCGACAACGAATAGCAGATCTTTTTTTTTTTTTCTGGCCAAGCCTTTTGTAAATATTATAACTTGTGTACAGCTGTAGATTCAGGTAACTGGGATGGGGATGGGAATTTACTTTGGCCTTGCATCAGATTTGATTACCTTCCATTACCTAGGCGCTGCATGGGTTTAGCGCTTCCAAGAATAATAATAATAATAATATAGTTTGTGCACAACTGTAGATGTTTTTCCAGCTAAATGGCGGAGGATCTTAAACTGTGCAGCGATTAAAACTCTGTGAAGCACACACACTGCAGCGGACCTTAAGTGAGTCTGACATAGATGAGATTAAACAAGGGCTGCCACTAGGACCTAGTAACCACATGGTGCTCAGCTTTCAATACTTAGTAGAGGTGGGAGTGGAGGAAACAAAAGGAGGTACAAATAGTAAACCTGATTAAAGAAGAGGGGACTGTACAGGGATGAAAGACTTTCTAAATGGAATCCAGTGAGAAGGGAACTGACTTTACAGACAAGCCATGAGACGATGGAGGACCTCGCCAGAAAGTGACTGCTTGGCGCCCAACAAGAGGTGTCAGACGTCAAGATAGAGAGAGAGAGAGAGAGAGAGAGAGAGAGAGAGAGAGAGAGAGAGAGAGAGAGAGAGACCTTGGTTTAATAAAAGCTGCAGAGAGGCTGAATGTGCATAAGAGAATAGAAAGGTATAGAACACAGATGATGGCAAAGAACAGGAAGACAAGCAGAGCAGCGAGGAATAAATATGCAAATAAGAGAAGGTGAAGGTCAGTTTGAGAATGACACAACAGCAAAGATCAAATCAGAGTCAAAACTTCTACAGTCACATAAAGAAGAAGATAACTGTGAAAGACCAAGTAATAATGGTGAAGACTGGGAGAGAAAGGAACTCACAGAAGACAATGGAAAAGTTTGAGATCAGTTAAGGAGGTATCCACCGAGGAAAGATGGATAGTGCCAAAGTGCAAGGTTATTATTATTATAATCATAACTAAGCACTAAGAATGCAAAGTTGAAAGGGCTAGTCAGCATATACTGGACAGAATTCATGTATCAAATGAGGATGTAATATACTAAAAGAGTTAGAGACATCAAAAACACTGGGACTTGACTACATATCACCATGGGTGCTGGAAGAAGCAGAGGAACGGTGTGAACCTATAGCAATGATCTACATGTTCCTGGAGACAGGAAACGTACCAGACATCTGGAAAATTGCAAACGTGATCCCAGTAAGCCAGTAGGATTTAAGGAAGGTAAGTCTTGCATCTCTAACCGACCAGGCTGTGGTTCGTACGTCAGTTTGCGTGCGGCCAGCAGTAACAGCCTGGTTGATCAGACCCTGATCCACCATGAAGCCTGGTCTCAGACCGAGCCGCGGGGGCGTTGACCCCCGAAACCCTCTCCAGGTAAACTCCAGGTAATGGAGTTCTAAGACAGAATAACGAAAATCAAGCAAGAAGAACAAGGATGAGTTGACTACATATTCTTGGACTGTAGGAAAGCATTTGACACTGTACCTTACCAGAGATTGATTCACAAGTTGGAACACTCAGGAGTACGACATGAAGTCCTACAGTGGATCAAAGAATAACTACCGAACAGAAGACTGAGGGAGATGGTAAGGGCAGATGTTTCAGGATGAGAAAGTGTAACAAGTGGGGTACCCCAAGGGTCAGTTCTAGGACCTTTATTATTCTTAATATACGTAAATGACCTGCCAGAGTGGACTGACTAGTATGTTTCATTGTTTGTTAGTGACGAGAAACTAATGAGAAGAATACAAACTGAAGAGGACAGAGAGAAGTTACAGGTAGACTTGAACAAACTGCAAGAATTGTCAAACAAGTGATAACTGGAGTTTAACCCCGGCAAGTGCAAGGTCATAAAAATTTGGGATGGAGAGAGAGGCGACCAGAGACGTAATGCAACTTGAGAGGTGAGAGACTACAGATATCGCTCATGGAGAAAGATCTTGGAGTGAACATCACACCCAACATATCACCAGAGGTGCACATAAATTGAATAACATCTGTAGCATATGCGAGGGTGCCTTCAAAAACCTAAATAAAGAGTCTTTCGAAAATTCCTACATGACATATGTTAGACCCATCATGGAGTATGCAGCACCAGCATGGAGCCCTCACCTGATCAATCATACAACAAGACTAGTCCCAGAGCTGAGGAGATTGAGTTATGAAGAGAGACTAAAAGAAATGATCCTGAGGACTTAGGAAAAAGAAGGATTAGGGGAGACATGATTACGACATATAAGATACTCAGAAGCTTTGACAGAGTAGACAGGGTCAGACTTTGAAATGGGAGGCATAGGGGCGAGAGGTCATAGATGGATACTAAAGACGCTGATAAGTCACAGGGATGTTAGGAAGTATTATTTTACTCTTAAGGTAGTAAATAAACGGAATGGGTTAGATGACTTAGAAGCAGACTCATTACACAGTTTCAAAGTAGAATTTTGCAAGCTCCTGATGAGTATACCTGGAGAGAGTTCCAGGGGTCAACGGCCCTGCGGCCCGGTCTGTGACCAGGCCTCATGTTGGATCAGAGCCTGATCAACCAGGCTGTTACTGCTGGCCGCACGCAGTCCAACGTATGAACCACAGCCACATATATATATATATATATATATATACATATATATATATATATATATATATATGAACCACATATATATATATATATATATATGTGTGTGTGTGTGTGTGTAAGTTGCTGCGTCATGCCTTCGTTACCGGGTCTCACACTGCGCCATGCCTTCATTACCGGGTCTCACACTGCGTCATGCCTTCATTACCGGGTCTCACACTGCGTCATGCCTTCATTACCGGGTCTCACACTGCGTCATGCCTTCATTACCGGGTCTCACACTGCGTCATGCCTTCATTACCGGGTCTCACACTGCGCCATGCCTTCATTACCGGGTCTCACACTGCGTCATGCCTTCATTACCGGGTCTCACACTGCGTCATGCCTTCGTTACCGGGTCTCACACTGCGTCATGCCTTCATTACCGGGTCTCACACTGCGTCATGCCATCATTACCGGGTCTCACACTGCGTCATGCCTTCATTACCGGGTCTCACACTGCGTCATGCCTTTGTTACCGGGTCTCACACTGCGTCATGCCTTCATTACCGGGTCTCACACTGCGCCATGCCTTCATTACCGGGTCTCACACTGCGTCATGCCTTCGTTACCGGGTCTCACACTGCGCCATGCCTTCATTACCGGGTCTCACACTGCGTCATGCCTTCATTACCGGGTCTCACACTGCGTCATGCCTTCGTTACCGGGTCTCACACTGCGCCATGCCTTCATTACCGGG
>WNWK01000503.1:165000-262500 GCA_009830355.1 Cherax destructor
TGTGAGACCACTACTGCTGAGTGGTGGACCACTGTGTAGACCCACTGCTCAGCTGTGAGATGTGACCACCCATGCTGCAGCATGTGAAGGTGTGAGCACCCACTGCTGCAGCATGTGAGGTGTGAGCACCCACTACTGTAGCATGTGATGATGTGAGCACCCACTACTGTTGTATGTGAGGGTGTGAGCACCCACTATTGTTGTATGTGAGGGTGTGAGCACCCACTACTGTAGCAGGTGAGGGTGTGAGCACCCTCTACTGTAGCAGGTGAGGGTGTGAGCACCCACTACTGTAGCAGATGAGGGAGTGAGCACCCACTACTGTAGCAGGTGAGGGTGTGAGCACCCATTACTGTAGCAGATGAGGTGTGACACCCACTACTGTAGCAGGTGAGGTGTGAGCACCCACTACTGTAGCAGGTGAGGGTGTGAGCACCCACTACTGTAGCAGGTGAGGTGTGAGCACCCATTACTATAGCAGATGAGGTGTGGACACCCACTACTGTACAGGTGAGGTGTGAGCACCACTACTGTAGCAGATGAGGTGTGAGCACCCACTACTGTAGCAGGTGAGGTGTGAGCACCCATTACTGTAGCAGATGAGGGTGTGGACACCCACTACTGTAGCAGGTGAGGGTGTGAGCACCCACTACTGTAGCAGATGAGGGTGTGAGCACCCACTACTGTAGCAGGTGAGGGTGTGAGCACCCATTACTGTAGCAGATGAGGGTGTGGACACCCACTACTGTAGCAGGTGAGGGTGTGAGCACCCACTACTGTAGCAGGTGAGGGTGTGAGCACCCACTACTGTAGCAGGTGAGGGTGTGGACACCCACTACTGTAGCAGGTGAGGGTGTGAGCACCCACTACTGTAGCAGGTGAGGGTGTGAGCACCCATTACTGTAGCAGATGAGGGTGTGGACACCCACTACTGTAGCAGGTGAGGGTGTGAGCACCCACTACTGTAGCAGGTGAGGGTGTGAGCACCCATTACTGTAGCAGATGAGGGTGTGGACACCCACTACTGTAGCAGGTGAGGGTGTGAGCACCCACTACTGTAGCAGGTGAGGGTGTGAGCACCCACTACTGTACCAACTCTACAGAAGAGAGTATCAAGAGCAGATTTATGATATTGTATAATATATTGCTTTTGTGAACGTTTTGTTTGTTTAATTAACCTTAATGTGTGTGTGTATGTGTGTGTATGTGTGTTTGCAATCGTGTCATTACGATTTCGTGAGTCAGTGTATGTGTGTGTATGTGTATATGTATGTGTGTGTTTGTGTGAGTGTGTGTATGTACTCACCTAATTGTACTCACCTAATTGTGGTTGCAGGGGTCGAGACTCAGCTCCTGGCCCCGCCTCTTCGCTGTCCGCTACTGGGTCTCTGCTCTCCCTGCTCCATGAGCTTTATCATATCTTGTCTTAAAACTATGTATGGTTCCTGCCTCCACTATATCGTTTGCTAGACTATTTCACCTCCTGACTACTCTATGGCTGAAGAATTGCTTCCTAACATCCCTTTGACTCATCTGAGTCTTCAGCTTCCAGTTGTGCCCCTTGTTTCTGTTCCCTTTCTGGAACATCCTGTCACTATCTACCTTGTCGATTCCCCGCACTATTTTGTATGTCGTTATCATGTCTCCTCTAACCCTTCTGTCCTCCAGTGTTGTTAGTCCTATTTCCCTCAACCTTTCTTCATAGGACAGACCCCTGAGTTGTGGAACTAACCTTGTCGCAAACCTTTGCACTTTCTCTAATTTCTTGACGTGCTTGACCAGGTGTGTGTTCCAGACTGGTGCTGCATACTCTAGTATGGGCCTGACGTACACGGTGTACAGTGTCTTGAGCGATTCCTTGTTAAGGTAACCGAACGCTAATCTTAGGTTTGCCAGTCGCCCATATGCTGCCGCAGTTATCTGGTTGATGTGTGCTTCCGGAGACGTGCTTGGTGTTATGCTCACCCCAAGGTCTTTCTCCTTTGATGAGGTTTGTAGCCTTTGTCCACCTAACCTGTACTCTGTCAGCGGTCTTCTTTGCCCTTCTCCGATCTTCATGACTTTACATTTGGTGGGATTAAATTCGAGAAGACAGTTGCTAGACCAGATGTCAAGCTTGTCCAGGTCTCTTTGAAGTCCTGCTTGGTCCTCATCCGATGTGATTCTCCTCATTAACTTCACATCATCTGCGAACAGAGACACTTCTGAGTCTATCCCGTCCGTCATGTCATTCACATATACCAAGAATAACACTGGTCCTAGGACTGACCCCTGCGGTACCCCGCTCGTCACAGGCGCCCACTGTGATACCTCATCACCCACCATGCACATCACGCACATACACATGTGTGTGTATGTGTGTGTGTGTGTGTGTGTGTGTGTGTGTGTGTGTGTGTGTGCTGCCCGTATGCTGCAGTAGTTATCTGGTTGATGTGTGCTTCCGGAGACGTGCTTTGTGTTATACTCACCCCAAGATCTTTCTTCTTGAGCGAGGTTTTCAGTCTTTGGCCACCTAGCCTATACTCTGTCTGCGGTCTTCTTTGCCCTTCCCCGATCTTTATGACTTTGCATTTGGCGGGGTTAAACTCGAGAAGCCAGTTACTGGACCAGGTGTCCAGCCTGTCCAGGTCCAAATTGTTCCACTTTCTGACAACTCTGTGACTTTAGAAATACTTCCTAACATCCCTGTGGCTCATCTCATCTGTTGCTCTGTCCTATCTCTGAAACATTCTGTCCCTATCCACCTTGCAATTCCTCTCGGTATTTTATTATATGTCGTCCACCCCCACATCCCTCCTGTCCTCTAATGTCGTCAGGTTGATTTCCCTAACCTCTCTTCGTAGGACATACCCATCAGCTCCGGGACTAGTCTTGCTACAAACCTTTGCACGTGCTTGACCAGGTGTGGGTTCCATACTGGTGCTGCATACTCCAATATGGGCCTGACGAACACGGTGTACAGTATCTTGAATGACTTCTTGCTTAGATGTCGAAACGCTGTTCTCAGGTTTACCAGGCGCCACGATGCTGCAGCAGTTATTTGGTTGATGTGCGCCTCAGGAAATGTGCTCATTATCATGCTCACCCCAAGATCCTTTTCCTTAAGTGAGTTTTGAAGTCTTTGACCTCTTAAGCTGTACTCCGTCTGCAGTCTTCTTTGTCCCCAAACTTCATGACTTTGCACTTGCTGGGGTTAAACTCCAGGAGCCATTTTTCGGACCAGGCTTGCAGCCTGTCCATATCCCCTTGTTATTATTATTACAATCAAAACAAAGCGCTAAACCTATTAGGATCATTCACCCCAGATTTCCTTGTAGGCCTACCTGATCCTCGTCTGCTTGTATTCTCCTCATTAGCTTCACATCGTCTGCCAAAGGGACACCTCTGAATCTATTCCTTCAGTCATGTCATTCACATATACAGGAAACAGCACCGCACCTAGGACTGACCTTTGTGGAACCCCACTCGACACACGCACCCACTCTGACACCTCGTCTCGTACCAACACACATTGTTTCCTTCCTGTCAGGTATTTCCTGATCCATTGCAGTACTTTCCCTTTTATTCCTGCCTCCTCCTCTAGCTTTTTAACCAGGCCTTTGTGTGGTACTGTGTCGAAAGCCTTCTTACAGTCCAAGAAGATGCAGTCTGCCCATCCCTCTCTGTCTTACTTCTGTTACCTTGTCGTAGAACCCCAGTAGGTTTGTGACGCAGGATTTCCCTTCCCTGAAGCCGTGCTGAGAACAAGTGATTCAAAGAGGATCCTCATTGGCATGGCATCTCTTGATTTGAAAGTTCTCATCATTTCCTCGCAGATGTCATAGTGACACTTTTGTGATCCTTAAAGGCGAGATCCTATGACATTAACACGCCCAAGTCATTCGCATTAGTTTTTCGCTTTACTGAAGTTTTCCGTAACTAAGTAACTGAAATTTGTCCTCATTAAGCATCATACTGTTTTCTGTGACTCACTGGAAAACTTGATTTATATCCACTTGGAGGTTTACGGTATCATCAATGGATGACACTCTCATGTAGATTCTAGGATCGTCTGCAAAAAAACACAGTGCTATGGTTTACATAATAAAAACATACCACAGGTGGGGTTAGAACCCGATATCAGAGAATCATAAAACTCCAGACCGACGCGTTAGCCACTGGGTCTGGAGTTTAATGACTCTCTGATCGCGGGTTCTAACCCCGCCTGTGGTATGGTTTGTTTGCAGTCGTGTCATTACGATTTCGTGAGTCATGATCGCTATGGTTTACATCTTTGTCTGATACGAGGATGAGGAAGTTTTGAGGCGAGTACTGTACTTTGTGGAAGATAGCTTTTCACTGTGGTTGCCTCCGACTTTACTCTGTTTACCATTGCTCTTTGTGTTCTACTGGGTAGAAAGTTGAAGATCCATCTGTCCACTTTTCCAGTTATCCCTTTAGCAAGCATTTTGTGAGCTATCACACCATACTTACCGTAGGGATCATGCAGCGCTTGCGACAATGAGAGGCAATAAGGCTCGATGCAAGGGAGGACAGACCTAATTCCTTAGGTCAAGAGCCCCTCACCGGCATCTCTCCCTCTTATCAAGGAACTGCCCTAGAGGGGTAATTTCACATAGTTTACGCTCTCCTAGTGAGGTTTTCTGTCACACACTGTACTTCTGATGGGCCTCAACAGATGGCAGCAGCGGCGCCAGCCCGCCCTCACAGCTGTCACTCCAGTTGTTAATACCATTATTTTTTCTGTATGTCTCAAGAATTTCGAGTTTCGATGCAAGATAATGTTATGTCACTTAGTTGCATATGAACACTGTGAATATTTCAGGTTTATGTATCGTCTGTATACTGAGTGCGGAAGGTTGTTAAATGTGGGTGAGGTTACCATCCGCCGCCAACCCTGCCACACCAACACGACACCAGCGTTAGTGACTCTGTGTTGTGTCGTGCGGTGGGTTGTGTTGCTTGAAACTGCAACAATATTGACCACTTGGTGAATTTATCCGCGTTGATTTGGATTTATTATGGTACTCGCGGCTCGAGGATAATACTACATCACACAGGTAAATACATGCCAGGCTGTGCACTGCCACCAAGGCTTGATTTTCGGAGTATTACAAGATATTTGGCCGTGTTTTGGAAGCAGGTCTTGAGTACTGGGGAGGAAGTTCACCCAGTGCTGCCTTGACCAGAGGGGCGAATTTTGAATGAGCTTGAACCAGTTACTTCCATTAGCAACTCTGATCATCAGCAGGTGGAGACCAGGGCCACAGATCTCCGGCTAAAACAGGAGTTTACTCTAACACAGAGAAGACAGCGAGCGAGGAGAGATGAAGAAAAGTAAGCGTGTAATGTGATAACACTCGTGTAACCAGGACGGCCTCCAACACCTTCAGACAACTCTTTTGACATTAATGTTTTTATAACAGTAATGTTATTTTGTGGGCGTGTGTGTGGTAAGCTGTGGTGGGGGAAGCTTGAGAGACGTGTGTTGGGGGAGTGAATCTGGAGTCGTCGTTTAGTGTGTGTGACATGCAAAGGTTAGCCAGTCGAGGTGGGGAAACAAGAGATATTGTAAGGGTCACCTGAAGATACTTTCCACAACACACACACACACACACACACACACACACACACACACACACACACACACAAGACCGCAGACAGAGTATAGTCTAGGTGGCCAAAGACTGCAAACCTCACTCAAGGAAAAAGATCTTGGGGTGAGTATAATACCGAGCACATCTCCTGAGGCACACATCAATCAGATAACTGCTGCAGCATACGGGCGGCTGGCAAACCTAAGAATAGCGTTCCAATACCTCACTAAGGAATCGTTCAAGACTATGTACACCATATACGTCAGGCCCATACTGGAGTATGCAGCACCAGTTTGGAACCCACACCTGGTCAAGCACGTCAAAAAATTAGAGAAAGTGCAAAGGTTTGCAGCAAGACTAGTCCCAGAGCTAAAGGGATTGTCCTACGAAGAAAGGTTAAGGGAAATCGGTCTGACGACACTAGGGGACAGAAGGGTTAGGAGAGACAATACTGCGAGGAATAGATAAGGTGGACAGAGACAACATGTTCCTGAGAGGGGACACAGAAACAAGGGGTCACAATTGGAAGTTGAAGACTCTATGAGTCAAAGGGATGTTAGGAAGTATTTCTTCAGTCATAGAGTTGTCAGGAAGTGGAATAGCCTAGAAAGTGACGTAGTGGAGGCAGGAACCATACATAGTTTTAAGACGAGGTTTGATAAAGCTCATGGAGCAGGGAGAGAGAGGACCTAGTAGCAATCAGTGAAGAGGCGGGGCCAGGATCTATGCCTCGACCCCTGCAACCACAAATAGGTGAGTACAAATAGGCGAGTACACAGAAGTTCATACAAAAGGGTAATAGAAAAAATGGTAAGACCAGAGTGAGCCCATGGTTTAACTGGAGGTGTAAAGAGGCCAAAGCCAAGTGTGCTAGAGCATGGAAAAGTTATAGAAGGCAAAGGACTCAAGAAAACAAGGAGTTGAGCAGAAGAACTAGAAACGAATATGCTATGATAAGGAGAGAGGCCCAGAGGCAATACGAGAACGACAGTCAAGGACCAGGTAATCAGGCTGAGGAAAGAAGGAGGGGAGTTCACAAAGAATGACCAGGAAGTATGTGATGAACTAAGCACAAGATTTAGAGAAGTATTTACAATAGAGACAGGAATGCTTCCAGCAAACCGTGGAGGTAGGGTGCACCAGCACCCTTGGATACTGAGAGAGGGAGCAGAGGAACTGTGTGTGCCGCTAGCAACAATCTTCAGTAAATCTATCGAAACTGGACAATTGCCTGAGGCGTGGAAGACAGCAAATGTAGTTCCGATTTTTAAGAAAGGAGACAGACAGGCAGCGTTAAACTACCGATCAGTGTCACTGACTTGTATAGTATGCAAAGTCATGGAAAAGATCATCAGGAGAAGAGTCGTGGAACACATTGAAAAGATTGGGCTCATACATGACAATCAGAACGCCTTCAGAGATGGGAAATCCTGTGTCACAAATCTACTTGAGTTATACGATAAGGTAACAGAAGTAAGACAGGAGAGAGAGAGAGGGATGGGTAGATTGCATCTTTTTGGACTGTAAGAAGGCTTTTGACACAGTACCACACAAGAGAGGAGCAGGCAGGAATAATAGGGAAAGTACTGCAATGGATCAGGGAATACCTGAGAGGAAGGAAACAACGAGTGTTGGTACGTGATGAAGTGTCAGAGTGGGCACATGTGTCGAGTGGGGTTCCACAAGGGTCAGTCCTAGGACCTGTGCTGTTTCTTATATATGTGAATGACATGATGGAAGGAATATATTCAGAAGTGTCACTGTTCGCTGATGATGTGATGGATCTGGACAGACAACAAGTCTGGTCCAACAAATGGCTCCTGGAGTTTAACCCCAGTAAGTGTAAGGTCATGAAGATTGGGGAAGGACACACAAGGCCGCAGACGGCATACAGGTTAGGGACTCAAAGGCTGCAAACGTCAAAAGGATCTTGGGGTAAGCATTATAACGAACATGTCTCCTGAGACACACATCAATCAAATAACTGCTCTAGCATATGGGCGATTAGCAAACCTGAGATTAGCGTTTAGACATCTGAGTAAGGAGTCATTTACGACATTGTACACCGTGTACGTCAGACCTATACTAGAGTATGCAGCACCAGTATGGAACCCTCGCCTAGTCAAACACGTCACGAAATTAGAGAGTGCAAAAATTTGCAACACGTTTAGTCCCGGAACTGAGAGGTATGTCTTATGAGGAGAGGTTAAGGGAACTCAACCTGATGACACTAGAGGATAGGAGGGACAGGGGGGACATGATAACAACGTATAAAATACTGAGAGGAATTGACAAGGTGGACAGGGCTCGAATGTTTCATAGATGAAATATAGGAACAAGGGGCCACAATTGGAAGCTGAAAACCCAGATAAGTCATAGGGATGTTAGGAAGTATTTCTTTAGCTTTAGAGTTGTCAGGAAGTAGAATAATCTGGAGAGTGAAGTAGTGGAAGCAAGTTCCATACATAGCTTTAAGAAGAGGTATGATAAAGCTTATGGAGCAGGGAGAGTGAATTAGTATCGACCAGTGCAGAGGCGGGGCCAGGAGCTATGAATCGACCCCTGCAACCACATATAGGTGAGTACACACACAGCTGTGAATCGACCCCTGCAGCCACAAATAGGTGAGTACACACACATGACACTGAAGGACAGGAGGGATAGGGGGCACATGATAACGACGTATAAAATACTGAGAGGAATTGACAAGGTAGACAGGAGCAGAGATGTGACACAGCAACAAGGGGTCACAACTGGAAGTTGAAAACTCATATGAGTCACAGGGATGTTAGGAAGTATTTCTTCAGTCATATTATTATGGGTGAGCGCTAAACCCGTAGGGATTATACAGCGCCTATGAGTGATATGGAAAGCATTCAGGCTCAATTCAGGGAACTGAAGCACAGTTCTAATTCCCTAGATCAAGAGCCCCTCACCAGCGTCAAGGAACCTCACTTGAAGCGTTCTTCATAGAGTTGTCAGGAAGTGGAACAATCTGGAGAGTGATGTAGTGGAGGCAGAATCCATACATAGTTTTAAGAAGAGGTGCGATAAAGCTCTTGGAGCAGGGAGAGTATGGACCTAGTAGCGATAAGCGAAGAGGCGGGCCAGAAGCTGTGACACGACCCCTGCAGCCACAAATAGGTGAGTACACACACACACACACACCCTTCACGCACACATACCCCTCACGCACACACACACCCCTCACGCACACACACCCCTCACGCACACACACACCCCTCACGCACACACACACCCCTCACGCACACACACCCCTCACGCACACACACACCCCTCACGCACACACACACCCCTCACGCACACACACACCCCTCACGCACACACCCTCGCACACACACCCTCGCACACACACCCTCGCACACACACCCCTCACGCACACACACCCCCTCACGCACACACACACCCCTCCACGCGCACACACACCCCTCACGCACACACACCCTCACGCCACACACACCCCTCACCACACACCCCTCACGCCAATCACACACACACCCCTCACGCACACACACACCCTCACCACACACACACACCCTCACGCACACACACACCCTCACGCACACACACACCCTCACCACACACACCCTCACGCACACACACCCTCACGCACCCACACACACCCCTCACACACACACCCCTCACGCACACACACACCCTCACGCACACACACCCCTCACACACACACACCCCTCACCACACCACACCCCTCACACACACACACCCTCACACACACACACCCCCACACACACACACCCCTCACGCACACACACCCTCACCACACACACCCCTCACGCACACACACACCCCTCACGCGCACACACACCCCTCACGCACGCACACACCCCTCACGCACGCACACACCCCTCGCACACACACACACACCCCTCGCACACACACACACACATCCGTGATTGCAGACGTAAAATTAATGAGCCTAATAAGAACCGCTGAGGACAAAGAATGTGGCTTCTGGAATTCCACCTCAGCAAAGGCAAGTTTATGAAAACGAGGATAAGAAGAAGACCGGAAACTGAGTATAGACTTGGGGAACAGAGGCTGCAAGCAAGTGTTCTCCAGCAGAACACTTGCTGCAGAAGAAACCTTAGGGATAACGTTTAACACACAGTGGGCAAAACGATGCTGTTAATCAAGGGTATTATTATAATTATAACAAAGCGCTAAAGTTAATGAAGGGTAACTTGTAAAAGAAAAATAGAAGTTGATTAACAGGGTTTTATCTGAGAACATGTTTAGCACGAGCCAGTAGGCCTACTGTTGTGACCAACTTAAACTATATTTTGAAAATGTGTTAATTTTATTACACACACACACATTATTATATATATATATATATATATATATATATATATATATATATATATATATATATATATATAATGTGATACAAAGAGGCATTCACACTGCAGTGCTCCTTTGTTCTTATGTTTGGTCTACCACTGTACCATACTTGTCAACAATCCCAGTTGTCTTACACTCACAGAGATCGAGAGATAAGCGTAGTGCCCAACCTGTCGCCAGAAAAAGTAACAGTAAAGCTATGGGCATTATTTCCTAACATCATATCCTAATCACTTACGTTATGGACTCCAGCGTAACCATAAGAGTCTTAAAACTCACGAAACAACAATCATAGGTAAAAAAAATCACTATAATGAAAATTAATTTTCAGGTAAGGAATGGCGTGTCTCCAGTATATTTGGCAAGCACCATGATACATCGTTATTCATGGTTTTCAGTTGTTTCAGCCAGTGTTGGAGGCAATTTCTTGTGGTGAATTCATTTGGTGTAATTCATATGTACAGATAACTGGTCTTGATTTTCAATAGCCAGAAATGCACCTTCATCTGCAAGGCGTTAGCTTTCCACGAAGCATAATGTGACATTTTCTCCCTTGGGTAAGACAGGAATTAGAGCAGTGAAGAAATCGATTAAGTGTGCAATTCTTCACAGCTGTTTTTTCATCACTAATTTTTTTCGAAAAGTGTCTCTAATCATGACTGACATTTTTTAAACAGATTGGTAAACACTATATGTCTGTACTGTGTGTAGCTGACTGTTTTTACAAGTGACTGCAGATACTTAAAGTCTTTGAAGGTAACAGCCCCTCAAGGGAGGTTCCTTGACGCTGGTGAGGGGGCTCTTGATCTAGGGAATTGGATCTGTCCTCCAGTTTCCTAAATTAAGCCTGAATACCTTCCATCCCCCCCTCCACAGGCGCTGTATAATCCTACTGGTTTAGCGCTTTCCCATGATTATAATAATTATAATAATGACGAGGAACTATACAATCAACAACAGTGGGGATCAATATTTATTACCATCTGTTGAAACTCAGCTGTACAACATCTCGTGTCTGATGCACCAGCTGTACAAACTGGCATGGTTGGTGCACCATCTGTGAAAGCACCACCTACATTCTCCCACTCCAATGACTGAACCTTTTCAAAGGTATCATCGGCACTGGAATATGTTGCTAAGACCTCATAAAAAACAAAGTCGTTCTTAGAATCTCCATTGTATAGAACATTACCCAACAACGTTGCATGATTGGTCACAACTGTTGACTCGTTAAACTGCAATATAAACACACCCGAAGAAGCAGATTAAATAATTCTAGTATTAATCTCGCCTGCCCTAATTCGCTGATATACGGTGTTTGGAAAGGGATAAATGTTTGCTAAACTTAGCCAGGTTCCACTCCAGTATTCAGTATCTTTATATCAGCCCTAATATTGGTTGGCTATATTATTGTGCAGTATATTTTTGCATATTTGAATATGCAAAAATATACTACCAATATATATTTGATTAAATTCTGTGTCGGCAAATCTTAAATCCAGATGCTGCTGCGGATATTACTGCAGGTGTCGGGAGACGAGCATGTGTAGTGTGGAAATATATGATTCACGCTGAACTATCTCACGTCTGCTAGATGTTCAAGCCCCAGTCTCTGAAAACCCATCTACCTGGAGGGTGTTACGGGGGGGGATCAACGCCCCCGCGACCCGGTCCATGACCAGGCCTCCGTAAGCTTCCTGCGGGTTTTCCCTACGTCCTGCAGCACCATCTATCAGTGTCAGTTTTCTACACTCTTGAGGTGAACGACCCATCGGCATTAAACTTGATGAATATCATTATAAAAATGCTTGATCAACATACCCTGCTTAATCCTTTCTTCATGATCACACCTCATCTCTTCTATCAGAAATGACCCTTGTGGGTTTAGCGCTTAGTTATGATGATAATTGAATCTGAAATATATGTCATACCAGCACATCAGCAGGTTGGTAGAGAACAACCATCCAGGGAGGTGCTTAGCGTCTTGTGATGTTCTGTGTCATCAACACTGGCTTAATATTCCATAAAAATCTACCTTCATCATGCCTGATACATGTCCCTGTTTTTGCGTGACCAACTTTCCACCAACTCCTCCACACTTGCCTCTTTATTTTCCTCTTCTTCTCTGTGATTCGCATCATCTCATAGACGCTTCTCTCGACTCCTGCTGTTGCAAATATCTAAATTGCTTCACTTCTTTGATGACAGTTCCTTACAAAGGTGACTTCCAGTCATTCATTCCTTCACTAGTCTTCCCTGTTTTCCTTTTGCAAATCATTCTGGTGTTCTCAAGAGCGCCGACAAGATTGCTCGACCATGACTTTTGCCTCTGGAAAATAGGCAAAACCGTACATATCTGACTTTCTAAAACAAAAACAAAAACTGACTAAAAAAAAAAAAAATTTAGTGGTTTAGCGCTTCTTTTGATAATAATAATAATAATAATAATAATAATAATAATATAAAAAATTCTGTCTCTTTTTACATGAGATACTACAATTTGTGTCACTAAATTTGTATTACAGTGCCATTAATGAATCAGTTTTATGACAGTGCCATCAGCGAATCAGTGACAGTAAGTGTACAGTCAAGGTTTCCGGTGGCCACAGAAAATCAAGTTGGGAAGCCTCTTGCAGGAAGGTGCATAGATGCCGGTCAAGGACTCTTGATCCAATTTACTCTTTCAAGAGCTTTTTTTTTTTTTTTTGGATGCACTAAGTATATTCCCCTCACCAGCGTCAAGGAACCTCCCTTGAGGGGACCTGAGCATAGAAATTACCGCTTTCAACACACCTTGGGACACATGGCCCACTGGGGTTTAGCCCCTCAGATGCAGTGTTACATGGGACAGTATTTCCTTTGCCCCTTAACTAGTGTTGACAGGTATGACTCCAGTACACAAGAGACGTTACACAAGAAACCTTCACTGGAAGAACGTTTCGCTCTCTGTAAGCTTTGTATATCGAGTTGTAAATTGGTTAAAGCTTTTAACGGAGCGAAATGTTGCAATAGAAACTCTCTGAAAAGTGTGTATAATTTTTTTCTATATTGTATTTTCAAAGTAATCTATTTTGATACAATAAATTAGTTATTTACTTTAACCTTCAGAAATCCACATTGTTCCACTTAAAGCTGTTCTGTCCTGCAAGTATTGTGATAATTTTGCATGCTTATAATAATAATAATAATAATAATAATAATAATAATAATACTTATAACATTGAGGGGAAAGCGCTTAACCCGTAATGTTGATGTCGTTCCTGGAGACTGGGAGACAATGAGGTTCAATCCGAGAGCCCTCGCCAGCATCAAGGAACCTACACAAATAACCCGCACATAGAAGAGAGGAGCTTACGACGACGTTTCGGTCCGACTTGGACCATTTACAAAGTTATTTGTGTATTGTTCCAGTCACGGTATTGTGCCTTTTTATTTTTGTTATCTAGGAACCTCCCTGGATGGAGAACACTTCAACAAGATACCTGAAGAAGGTCTCGTATTGGGCGAAACATCGAGAGTTTCCTCGCTAATTCCTCCGTTAATTTAATTCTAACCAGTTGGCCGTCTGGTAGATACTTGTGAACATTTATTATACACTGTTTTTACCCAGAGAGAAACGTCTTTAAGGAAGGTTTTCTGCGAAACTGGTGTCTACAACATCTGTCGGTAGCACCTGCCATCAAACAGCCAAGGCGCTGTTTCCACCTTGGTATATTGAAGGTCGTTTTTATTTCCCTAGTTGCACTTAACTAAAAAAAATCATGCAAATCTTAAAACTATCAATACGAGATATTAAACTTATAGAAATGTAAGAGAATCAAAGTTGTGTTACCTTACAGCCAGCTGTGTTACCTTACAGCCAGCTGTGTTACCTTACAGCCAGCTGTGTTACCTTACAGCCAGCTGTGTTACCTTAGCCAGCTGTGTTACCTTAGCCAGCTGTGTTACCTTAGCCAGCTGTGTTACCTTAGCCAGCTGTGTTACCTTAGCCAGCTGTTACCTTAGCCAGCTGTGTTACCTTAGCCAGCTGTGTTACCTTAGCCAGCTGTTACCTTAGCCAGCTGTGTTACCTTAGCCAGCTGTGTTACCTTAGCCAGCTGTGTTACCTTAGCCAGCTGTGTTACCTTACAGCCAGCCAACTGTGTTACCTTAGACAGCTGTGTTACAGCCAGCCAACTGTTACCTTACAGCCAGCCAATTGTTACAGCCAGCCAACTGTGTTACAACTTGCTGTGTTATCTTACAGCCAGCCAGCTGTGTTACAACCAGGTGTGTTACAGCTGTGTTACTTTCAGTACTGCTGAGCGCCGGTATCATTAATGGTATACAATATCCACAAGTTGATGAGCAAGACACGTGTGAAACACACAGAAACGTTGCGTCTGTGCAGCAGGCTTCGCTAGTAGAGGCGGTCACAGTGCTGAAGACACTAGAAGTGGAGGTGATGTTTGAAGTGATCAGTCCCTCAGCTTTGAAAGTTTGTTACTCTGTGTATTTAACTGATGAAGCCTGGAGTGCAGGTGAAACGTACAACACCTGCAGAGTGACGGCACTCGCAGAGTGAAGACACAGGTGTTACACTCGGTAGAAGACACAGGTGTTACACTCGGTAGAAGACACAGGTGTTACACTCGGTAGAAGACACAGGTGTTACACTCGGTAGAAGACACAGGTGTTACACTCGGTAGAAGACACAGGTGTTACACTCGGTAGAAGACACAGGTGTTACACTCGGTAGAAAACACAGGTGTTACACTCGGTAGAAGACACAGGTTTTACACTCGGTAGCTCAGAGTGAAGACACAGGTAGGTATTACACTTACCTCCGAGTGCAGGATGAAGCCAAAGGTGTTACACTCAGTAGCTCAGAGTGCGGAGTGACACTCTTCCTTAGCGGCAACCAGAACATAAGAATGGAGGAACACTGCAGAAGGCCTACTGGCCCATACAAGGCAGGCCTTACCAAAAACCACCCCTTCCCAAAGGTACCCAAGAATTTTCTCCCGAACCCACGACACCAATCAAACCCAGCCCCTCCCACTCATATATTTGTACAGGTAAACTAACAAAAGGAACAGTTCTCGTCTGACACTAACAATCAAACCATCATTACTCAAATGATCCACACGGGGAGGGGGGTTAATGGGAGGGAAAATTGGGTGAAGAGAAACGGGGGTGGGGATGTCATTTCAGTGTATGCAAATTAAAAACAAAGTCATGTTTATTCAACTCGTTTTTATCTCCTTAACTTGAAGGCTTTCGCTTACATTAAACCCCTGTGGTTTAGCGCTTCTATTTGATTATAATAATAATAATTCGCTTACATTGTCATCTTGGGACTTGAAAATGGTCCAGAACGGACCGAAGCTTCATAATAATGGTCCAGAATGGACCGAAGCTTCATAATGGTCCAGAATGGACCGAAGCTTCATAATGGTCCAGAACGGACCGAAGCTTCATAATGGTCCAGAATTGACCGAAGCTTGATAATAATGGTCCAGGACGGACCGAAGCTTGATAATAATGGTCCAGGACGGACCGAAGCTTGATAATAATGGTCCAGGACGGACCGAAGCTTGATAATGGTCCAGAATGGACCGAAGCTTGATAATAATGGTCCAGAACGAACCGAAGCTTGATAATGGTCCAGGACGGACCGAAGCTTGATAATAATGGTCCAGGACGGACCGAAGCTTAATAATGGTCCAGAACGGACCGAAACTTGATAATAATGGTCCAGAACGGACCGAAGCTTGATAATGGTCCAGAACAAACCGAAACTTGATAATAATGGTCCAGAACGAATCAAAACTTGATAATAATAGTCCAGAACGGACAGAAGCTTGATAATAATGGTCAAGAACGGACCGAAACTTGATAATGGTCCAGAACGGACCGAAGCTTGATTATAATGGCCTAGAACGGACCCAAGCTTAAAAATAATGGTCTAGAACGGACCGAAGCTTGATAATAGTGGTCCAGAACGGACCGAAGCTTGATAATAATGGTCCAGAACGGACCGAAGCTTGATAATAATGGTCCAGAACGGACCGAAACTTGATGATAATGGTCCAGAACGGACCGAAGTTTGAGAATGGTCCAGAACGGACCGAAACTTGATAATAATGTTCCAGAACGAACCGAAACTTGATAACAATGGTCCAGAAAGGACCGAAGCTTGATAATAATGGTCCAGAAAGGACCGAAGCTTGATAATAATGGTCCAGAACGGACCGAAACTTGATAATGGTCCAGAACGGACCGAAGCTTGATAATAATGGTCTAGAACGGACCCAAGCTTAAAAATTATGGTCTAGAACGGACTGGAGCTTGATAATAGTGGTCCAGAACGGACCGAAGCTTGATAATAATGGTCCAGAATGGGCGTAAGCTTGATAATAATGGTCCAGAACGGACGTAAGCTTGATGATAATAGTTTAGCGCTTCTTTTGATTATAATAATATAATAATGGTCCAGAACGGACCCAAGCTTCATAATAATGGTCCAGAACTTGATCATAATGGTCCAGAACGGACCTAAACTTGGTAATAATGGTCCAGAACGGACCCAAGCTTGATGATAATGGTCCAGAACGGACCCAAGCTTGATGATAATGGTCCAGAACGGACCCAAGCTTGATAATGGTACAGAACGGACTGAAGCTTGATAATGGTCCAGAACGGACCCAAGCTTGATGATAATGGTCCAGAACGGACCCAAGCTTGATGATAATGGTCCAGAACGGACCCAAGCTTGATGATAATGGTCCAGAACGGACCCAAGCTTGATGATAATGGTCCAGAACGGACTCAAGCTTGATGATAATGGTCCAGAACGGACCCAAGCTTGATGATAATGGTCCAGAACGGACCCAAGCTTGATGATAATGGTCCAGAACGGACCCAAGCTTGATGATAATGGTCCAGAATGGACCCAAGCTTGATGATAATGGTCCAGAACGGACCCAAGCTTGATAATAATGGTCCAGAACGGACTCAAGCTTGATAATAATGGTCCAGAACGGACCGAAGCTTGATGATAATGGTCCAGAACGGACCCAAGCTTGATGATAATGGTCCAGAACGGACCCAAGCTTGATGATAATGGTCCAGAACGGACCCAAGCTTGATGATAATGGTCCAGAACGGACCCAAGCTTGATGATAATGGTCCAGAACGGACCCAAGCTTGGTAATAATGGTCCAGAACGGACCCAAGCTTGATGATAATGGTCCAGAACGGACCCAAGCTTGATGATAATGGTCCAGAACGGACCCAAGCTTGGTAATAATGGTCCAGAACGGACCCCAGCTTGATGATAATGGTCCAGAACGGACCCAAGCTTGATGATAATGGTCCAGAACGGACCCAAGCTTGATGATAATGGTCCAGAACGGACCCAAGCTTGATAATGGTCCAGAACGGACCCAAGCTTGATAATAATGGCCCTCAGCACCGTCTAAGCTAGCTGAGAATGTTTCTGATCATTCTATCAACTCTGTATGACCCTTGTGGGCTTAGCGCTTAGTTTTCCTAATAATAATAATAATAATAATAATAATTCTGACCACTCTGTTGTGACGTATTCTTCGAGATTCTTGAAAATTCTGTGCTCTTCGTACTCTAGTAGCCTGCTGTATAACCCTTGTGGTTTAGCGCTTCTTTTGATTATAATAATAATTCGTACTCTAGTTTACTCTGGAACCTCCTTGCTGTATGACCCTTGTGGTTTAGCGCTTCTTTTGATTATAATAATCGTGTCCCCCCTGAGCAGGTTCTCCGATGCTGGACTCTGGGAGACTCGGGAGTAGAATTTCCGTAAAGTAATCCTTCGTTCTCACAAATTATGATTTGCATCTTGCTAGCTGTTTTTGTCAGGTGATGTCTCGCTCGCACCAGCAGCAGCACCAGCAGCAGCACCAGCAGCAGCAACAACAACCTGTGTTGTGCCAAAGTGCCGTACATGCAGGGTGGGTGATCGCTAAGAATGGTTTGTGTACGATCATCGCCAGTCAAGAGTGTTTTAATCTCTAAAATATCGATGAAACTGAACTCTGTGTATATATACTGACATACTCCACGTGGTGTATATACAGTGAGACATACGTCTCTCGGTGTATATACACAGAGACATGCTCCTCATGGTGTAAATATACCGAGACATACACCACGTGGTGTATATACAATGAGAGGCATACATCTCTCGGCTTTTATACAGATATATACAGAGACACACCACGTGGTGTATATACAATGAGAGACATGTTCATCTCGATGTATATACACACTGGCGGACAAACACCTGGCGGTATATATATGCACTAGCACAAAGGTGGGAAGCCTTGTCTTTAAAGCCTAAGAATAGCCAGGCGCTGGTAGTATATGGCTTCACAAAAATAGACTGAAGTCTGTTGTTGAGTCAGCCCTGATCAGCCGGGCTGTGGTGCCTACGCTGGGGATACGTGCTGCTAGCACCAACACCCTGACTAATCAAGCCACGATCCACGAGGTCCAGTCTGAGAGAGGCACACCATGTTCTTGAAGCCCAGTGTGAAGGAAAGCCTAGGGAATCAGGGTTAAGCCAGTAGAGGAGTCTTTATTGCCATTTTATAATAACGTAACCCACCTGTACAGGCTTAGTGCTGAGTTACTTGGCGGAGGGAGAGTGTTGAATTTGAGCAAAGGTTACCAGGTCTCAAGTAGGACGTCTTGTTCACCCCACCTGTGTGTCACAAGACTGTGTCGACCACCTGTGTGTCACAAGACTGTGTCGACCACCTGTGTGTCACAAAGCTGGGTCGACTACATGTGTCACAAGGCTGTGTCGATCACCTGTGTGTCACGGCTGTATTCACCTAATTGTGGTTGCAGGGGTCGAGTCTCGGCTCCTGACCGCCACCTCTCTGCTGGCTGCTACTGGTTACGCTCCTGGCTGCATGAGCCGTAACGTACATATTCTTAAAGCTATGTATGGATTCTGCCACTACCACTTCGTTGTCTAGGTCGCTCCACTTCCTGACCACTAAGGCTCAAGAAGTATTTCCTAACATCCCTGTGACTCATCTGTGAAATCATGTATCTTAGACCTGCCTCTCAAACTGACTCTTCCTGTTTTCCTATAAATTCATCCCAGTATTTTGTACGTCGTAATCATGTCTTCTCTTCTATCCTCTAGTGTCTTCATGATTAGCCAGTCTCTTAAAATAAAGAAAATATATTAAATAATAATTATTATTTCTGGGAATTATGATTCTTATTGTTCCATGTGAGGGATGTTGTGTGAGAGAGAGAGAGAGAGAGAGAGAGAGAGAGAGAGAGAGAGAGGAGAGAGAGAGAGAGAGAGAGAGAGAGAGAATTTCCTGAGCCAATAGTTTAGTAAAAGTTAATTATTAATGAAGAGACATCTAGGATGGCAGCACTGAAGGAGGCACCAGAAAACTCACTTGAGAGATTATATTGAAGCTGTTGTAACTACTGAACATATATCTGAAGCTTACCTGAAGCTTCACGCTCAACAAAGTGGAGTACTACTTGAACGGAGTTCCTCCTCGCCTTACTGAAAGTCCTCCAGCTCAGCCTCAATGATTGTATCACTTGGTTCCAGGAACCCATCCTGCGTAATAGAATAAAAACAGGGGAAATAGAGATACCTACTGTCCGCACTATGTAACCGAAATATAAAGTAAGGTAACAGCACTGTTGGTATTTACACTGTTGCTTAATAATTAAAAGAAAAAATACACCGTCGCACATAGCAACTTGCTCAACCTAAACAAAGCCGTGAGTATAAACAAGTCAATCAGGTCTTGTGTTTACTTCCCTTGTTAACCCGCAAAAAAAAAAATCTTTTTAGGGAGGATTTGCCGCCCAGACTGTTGTTGATGAACTGGTGTTCCATTAGTGTTCAGGCTTCATGTTTTTCACACCTCCTTCAGTGTTTAAAACAAGGCGGGCAGCCAGTCAACACAGCCTGCGGGAGGGTGTTGGTGGGGTGGCTGGGGTTGGCCTCACGTCCAGACCTGCTCTAAGACCTGCTGCGGATTCCCGGACCTGTCTCCAGGTAGCCACATATACACGTCATGTCTACTGTAACAATACAAACCATGAAAAAACCTGAAGTTACACTGCATGCTGTAACGACTACCTAAGAGAGTCTACAGAACATACCTAACAAAATAAAGTCAGTAATATAAGTCTTCCTACATATGTAACAGGTTCAGCTAGGTTTATAAGTGGTTCTTAGTTAAGTGATAGAGTCTTTGTCTAACAACTCAGGGACGCAGGTTCAATAGCGGGAAGAGTCGAGGTTTACGGGTAAGCATGTACCTGCTGCCCCTGGTCTTTTATTATTAAATAGGTACCTGAGGGTGCTAACAGACTCCTCGTGGGTTGCATCCTGTGGGGATGTGGTAGTACCTTTATCCAAGATAGGGCTGACCTTTGAGATGAGTTGAGGTGGGATAACAGCGCTCAACCTATTAATGATCTGAGGTTAGACAGCACCTTTGAAACTCAAGTCGTAAACAACAACTGTCAATGATTAAACGGTAGATTGGACGGACAAGACACGAACCGTGGTCCTTGCATGTAGCAGACCCAACGTACATACATATCAGCCTGCAAAATATATATATATATATATATATATATATATATATATATATATATATATATATATATATATATATTATATATATATATATATATATATATATATATTATATTTAGGAACTTTTGAACCAAATGAGAGAGTAATTGTGGTAGGGGACCTAAATGCTAAAGTGGGAGAAACATGCAGAGAGGGTGTAGTAGGTAAGTTTGGGGTGCCAGGTGTAAATGATAATGGGAGCCCTTTGATTGAACTTTGTATAGAAAGGGGATTAGTTATAGGTAATACATATTTTAAGAAAAAGAGGATAAATAAGTATACAAGATATGATGTAGGGCGTAATGACAGTAGTTTGTTGGACTATGTATTGGTAGATAAAAGACTGTTGAGTAGACTTCAGGATGTACATGTTTATAGAGGGGCTACAGATATATCAGATCACTTTTTAGTTATAGCTACAGTGGGAGTAAAAGGTAGATGGGATACAAGGAAAATAGAATCAGTAAGTAAAAGAGAGGTGAAGGTTTATAAACTAAAAGAGGAGGCAGTTAGGGTAAGATATAAACAACTATTGGAGGATAGATGGGCTAGTGAGAGGTAGGCAATGGGGTCGAAAATGTATGGGGTAGATTTAAAAATGTAGTGTTAGAGTGTTCAGCAGAAGTTTGTGGTTACAGGCGAGTGGGTGCGGAGGGAAGAGGAGCGATTGGTGGAATGATGATGTAAAGAGAGTAGTAAGGGAGAAAAAGTTAGCATATGAGAGGTTTTACAAAGTAGAAGTGATGCAAGGAGGGAAGAGTATATGGAGAGAAAAGAGAGGTTAAAGAGTGGTGAAGCAATGTAAAAGAGAGCAGATGAGAGATGGGTGAGATGTTATCAGCAAATTTTGTTGAAAATAAGAAAAAGTTTTGGAATGAGATTAATAAGTTGAGGAAGCCTAGAGAACAAATGGATTTGACAGTTAAAAATAGGAGAGGAGAGTTATTAAATGGAGAGTTAGAGGTATCGGAAGATGGAGAGAATATTTTGAGGATTTGTTAAATGTTGATGAAGACAGGAAGCTGTGATTTCGTGTGTAGGGCAAGGAGGAATAACATCTTGTAGGAGTGTGGAAGAGCCAGTTGTGGGTGTAGGGAAGTTCGTGAGGCAGTGGGTAGAATGAAAGGGGTAAGGCAGCTGGGATTGATGGGATAAAGATAGAAATGTTAAAAGCAGGTGGGGATATAATTTTGGAGTGGTTGGTGCTATTATTTAATAAATGTATGGAAGAGGGTAAGGTACCTAGGGATTGGCAGAGAGCGTGTATTGTTCCTTTGTATAAAGGCAAAGGGACAAAAGAGAGTGCAAAAATTATAGGGGAATAAGTCTGTTGAGTGTACCTGGTAAAGTGTATGGTAGAGTTATTATTGAAAGAATTAAGAGTAAAACAGAAAGCAGGATAGCAGATGAACAAGGGGCTTTAGGAAAGGTAGGGGTGTGTAGACCAAGTGTTTACAGTGAAACATATAGGTGAACAGTATTTGGATAAGGGTAAAGATGTTTTTGTGGCATTTATGGATTTGGAAAAGGCGTATGATAGGGTAGATAGGGGGCAATGTGGCAGATGTTGCAGGTGTATGGAATAGGAGGAAGGTTACTGAAAGCAGTGAAGAGTTTTTATGAGGATAGTGAGGCTCAGGTTAGAGTGTGTAGGAGGGAAGGGACTATTTCCCAGTAAAAGTGGGCCTTAGACAAGGATGTGTGATGTCACCGTGGTTGTTCAATATATTTATAGATGGGGTTGTAAGAGAAGTGAATGCGAGGGTCTTGGCAAGAGGTGTTGGGCTAAAAGATAAAGAAGCAAATACAAAGTGGGAGTTGTCACAGTTGCTTTTGCTGATGACACTGTGCTTTTGGGAGATTCTGAAGAGAAGCTGCAGAGGTTGGTGGATGAATTTGGTAGGGTGTGTAAAAGAAGAAAATTGAAAGTGAATATAGGAAAGAGTAAGGTGATGAGGATAACAAAAGAATAGGTGACGAAAGATTGGATATCAGATTGGAGGAGAGAGTATGGAGGAGGTGAATGTATTCAGATATTTGGGAGTGGACATGTCGGCGGATGGGTCTATGAAGGATGAGGTGAATCATAGAATTGATGAGGGAAAAGGGTGAGTGGAGCACTTCGGAGTCTGTGGAGACAAAGAACCTTGTCCATGGAAGTAAAGAGGGAATGTATGAGAGTATAGTTATACCAACGCTCTTATATGGGTGTGAAGCATGGGTGATGAATGTTGCAACGAGGAGAAGGCTGGAGGCAGTGGAGATGTCATGTCTGAGGTCAATGTGTGGTGTGAATATAATGCAGAGAATTCGGAGTTTGGAAATTAGGAGGAGGTGCAGGATTACCAAAACGATTGTCCAGAGAGCTGAGGAGGGGTTGTTGAGGTGGTTTGGACATGTAGAGAGAATGGAACGAGACAGAGTGACTTCAGAGTGTATAAATCTGTAGTGGAGGGAAGGCGGGGTAGGGGTCGGCCTAGGAAAGGTTGGAGGGAGGGGTAAAGGAAGTTTTGTGTGCGAGGGCTTGGACTTCCAGCAAGCATGTGTGAGCGTATTTGATAGGAGTGAATGGAGGCATATGGTTTTTAATACTTGACGTGCTGTTGGAGTGTGAGCAAAGTAACATTTATGAAGGATTCAGGAAACCGGCAGGCCGGACTTGAGTTCTGGAGATGGGAAGTACAGTGCCGGCACTCTGAAGGAGGGGTGTTAATGTTGCAGTTTTATAACTGTAGTGTAAAGCACCCTTCTGGCAAGACAGTGATGGAGTGAATGATGATGAAGGTTTTTCTTTTTCGGGCCACCCTGCCTTGGTGGGAATCGGCCGATGTGTTAATAAAAAAAAAATAAAAAAAAAAAAATATATATATATATATATTCATGTCTACATAAACATGTAAGTCAGTCAGAGCGTCAGTCGTAAACTTAGCTAATCATACTTATTTGTATTAATCGTAAAGATCTGTTGTTTGTCGTTCTTATGTTTTTCGTTGAACAGAAAGGTACTTTTCTGTCACTGGAAGCAGCTAAAAGCTATGTTAGTGTTATGCACGAGGCTCTTGCAGTGTTGCTTTTATCATTAGGCTAATGGAGGTTGCAGCGAACTGCAGCCGTTCCCGTCCTGGCAAAGTTAACGTCTTAAGCCATTGCACGTTTTCTTCTTTACAACATGTGAGGCCTACTCATACATACATATGTACATACATACATACATTCATACATACATACATACATACACACACAAACACACACATCCTAGGTTCTCTACACATATGCTGCTATGTATGATAATCTATATAACTGTATTTGTGTATACCTGAATAAACTTACACACATACACACGAAACTGCTGTATAGTCACATTAGGAGGAAGACAACAGTTAAAGACCAGGTGATCAGACTGAGGAAAGAAGGTGGGGAACTCACAAGAAACGATCAGGAGGTATGTGAGGAGCTCAACACGAGATTTAAGGAAGTATTTACAGTGGAGTCAGGAAGGACTCTGGGAAGACAGATCAGAGGGGACACCAACAAGGAATATACCAAGTGTTGGATGGCATACACACAACAGAGGAGGTGAAGAAGTTGCTAAGTGACCTTGATACCTCAAAGGCGATGGGACCGGACATCTCCCCGTGGGTCCTTAGAGAGGGAGCAGAGACGCTGTGTGTGCCACTAACAACAATCTTCAACACATCTCTTGAAACTGGGCAGCTACCTGAGGTATGGAAGAAGGCAAATGTAGTTCCCATTTTTAAGAAAGGAGGAAGAAACGAGGCACTAAACTATAGACCAGTGTCACTGACGTGTATAGTGTGCAAAGTCATGGAGAAGATCATCAGGAGGAGAGTGGTGGAGCACCTGGAACGGCACAAGATTATAAACGACAACCATCACGGAGAAGAAATGGGATCTAAGTGACTTTGACAGTGGAATGATTATTGGTGGCAGACAGACGGGTGGTCTGGGATTTTCACACACAACAGTCTAGAGTTTACAGAGAATGATTTGATAAATACAAAACATTCAGTGAGCGACAGCTCTATGAACGACAACGTCTTGATAATGAGAGAGGTCAGAGGAGAATGACCAGACTGGTTCAAGCAGACAGGAAGGTGACGGTAACCTAAATAATCATGCGTTACAATAGTGGTATGCAGAAGACAACACATCGAACCTTGGAGTGGATGGACTACAGCAGCAGACCACACCGGGTTCCACTCCTGTCAGCTAAGAACAGAAGACTGAGGCTAGTGGACACAGATTTACCAAAAGTAGACAGTTGAACATTGGAAAAAACGTCGCCTGGTTTAACGAATCGCAATTTCTGCTGCGATGTAGACGGCAGTGTCAGAATTTGGCGTAAACCTTTGGGATGTGTTGGAACGGGCGGGAGATCCATAGCATGAATGTGCAGCCGACAAATGTGCAGCAACTGGGTGATGCTGTCATGTCAACATGGACCTGAATCTCTAAGGAATATTTCCAGCACCTTGTTGAATCCATGACACGAAGACTTCAGACTTCAGGCTGTTATGGAGGCATAGGGGATACCTACCCAGTACTAGAAGGGCGAACTTAATAGTGGCCACTGTGTTTATATATGTGTGATTTTATATATATATATATATATATATATATATATATATATATATATATATATATATATATATATATATATATATATATACATGGGGTCACCCATCCTTTTAGTGACCAGATTCAATAGTGCTTAACCATGACTAAGGAAGAGGCATATCCACAGCGTCATGCTTGTCAGTGTGTTCGTTCATGTGAGTCGGTGGTGTCATGAGAATCTTGTTTTCTTGGCGAAAAAAAAAGGAAAGAGTATGATGAGGGAAGTTTGTGACGAGACTTAAGTAGTGAGCTGTTGAGGGCAGTGTTGTTGGTGTACACACACACACACACAGGAGCTATGACTCGACCCCTGCAACCACAACTAGGTGAGTATACAGGTCTGGTCTGAGAGGTGGCTGCTGGAATTTTAAGTCCAGCTACGAAAACAAAAGACTTGTACTCTGTGCAGCAAACACCCTATGAAGAGCAGAAGGTGCCGTGAGTACACTAAGGGATAACACAATAAGTGTCAGGGGCCCAAGACTGTTCAACAGCTTCCCAGCATACATAAGAGGAATTACCAATGGACCCCTAGCTGTCTTCAAGCGGGAACTGGACAGATATGTAAAGTCAGTACCTGCTCAGTCGGGCTGGGGTTCGTACGTTGGATTGCGTGCAGTCAGCAATAACAGCTTGCTTGATCAGGCCCTGATCCACCGGGAGGCTTGGTCATGGGGCCTCGGGGGCGTTGACCCCCGGAACACCCTCCAGGTAGATTTCAGGAAAATAGGCACTAAATGCAAAGTTATGAAGATTGGGGATGGGTAAAGAAGACCGCGAACGGAGTGCAGGCTCTTTGGGAGGCAAAGACTGGAAACCCGACTCAGAGGCCCTTGAGGTGAGTATTGTATCTAACATATCACCTGAGGTGCACATCTTTGATATTCCTTCAAAGGCTTTCCAGAGAATTCCTATTTGCGCAGCCCGGCCCTGGGCCAGTCTTGTCTGGTAATTACTTGATTAACCAGGCTGTTACTTGACCCGTTGGCCCACATATCCATCACATAGTTGTAGTGTCGTTATTAAACTGAGGTTGCTTATCTGCAGTTGGTTTCCGGCTCTCTCTCTCTCTCTCTCTCTCTCAGCGCCGTCGTCCTTCATCTAGCAAGAGAACTATTGCTACTGGCAGTCTGCATAAAAACGTACTGGAGGAAGTGATAAGGATAATAGAGGAAATGTAAAATGAGCCCAGTGAAAAGCAGGGGAGCCGTGGAAACAGTAAGAGAACATTGTATCAGTACCTTTACCTTTGATATACCTTTGAAGAGTTTCGAGAGTTTCTCTACTCTCTGAGCCCGGCCATGGGCCAGGCTCGTCTGGTGCTTGCCTGGTCAACCAGTCTGTTGCTGCTGGAGGCCCGCTGCCCAACATATCTGTTACAGCCTGGTTGATCCAAGACCATTTAACCTTCTTTCTGCCTTCTTTCTTTCAGTCAGGCTGTGATGGATGTGTGGCCGGCGGGCCGCCAACAGCAACAGCCTGGTTGACCAGGCAGTCTATAAGGAGACCTGGCCACAGGACGGGCCGCGAAAACAGGAAAACTCTGGAGACAATAGGTAAATCACAGGTAATGGCGGTGGGGGACGTCAGATGTGTGTGTGTGTGTGTGTGTGTGTGTGCGTGTACTCACCTAATTGTACTCACCTAATTGTGGTTGCAGGGGTCGAGACTCAGCTCCTGGCCCCGCCTCTTTGCTGTCCGCTACTGGGTCTCTGCTCTCCCTGCTCCATGAGCTTTATCATACCTTGTCTTAAAACTATGTATGGTTCCCGCCTCCACTATATCGTTCTCTAGACTATTCCACTTCCTAACTACTCTATGGCTGAAGAAGTGCTTCCTAACATCCCTTTGACTCATCTGAGTCTTCAGACTTCCAGTTGTGTCCCCTTGTGTCCCCTTGTGTCCCCTTGTTGTATGTCGTTATCGTGTGTGTGTGTGTGTGTGTGTGTGTGTGTGTGTGTGTGTGTGTGTGTGTGTGTGTGTGTAATGTCAATTTAATTAATATAACTACGGAACAACTTGGATACCTGAGGGATGTTTTCGGGAGTCAACGCCCGCCGCCCGGTCACAAACCAGGCCTCCCGGTGGATCAGTGATCAACCAGGCTGTTACTGCTGACCATACACACTCCAGTGTATGAACCACAACCCGACTGATCAGGAACTGACCTGAGGAACTTGTCCACTTTCGTCTTGAAGGTAGCAAGTTGGTAATTCCCCTTACATATGAAGGGACGGGGGTTGACGAGTCTTGGGCCCATTACACTGGCTGAGTTATTTATTGATGTACCTTCTGTCAAACCTCTTCCATTGAATGTGATTTGTGTGTGCAGATTCGACACAAATTCTTCCAGAATTTGCCAGATGTAAATTATGATGTACATTTCTCGCCTGCATTCCAAGGAGTATAGTCCATGGGACCTAAGGAGTGCTCAGTAATTTAGGTGTTTGACTGAATTTTTAGGTGTTGTGAAGGTCCTCTGTACATTCTGCTATTTCGCCTGTAAGAACAGCAATATTCCAGTCTAGAGAGATCCAGTGACGCGGTCTGGGACCGAGCCGTGAGGGCATTAACTCTGGGAATACCCTCCAGGTAGATCCTCTAGGTAGACCCTCCAAGTAGGTAGATCATTGGCTTGGCATCTCTAGTTGTGAAGGTTCTAGTTATCCAGCCTATCGATTTACTTGCGGTTGTGATAGCAACACTGTTATGATACTAGCACAGTTGTGATAGCAACACTGTTATGATACTTGCACGGTTGTGATAGCAACACTGTTATGATACTAGCACGGTTGTGATAGCAACACTGTTATGATACTAGCACGGTTGTGATAGCAACACTGTTATGATACTAGCACGGTTGTGATAGCAACATTGTTATGATACTAGCACGGTTGTGATAGCAACACTGTTGTGATCCTTGCACGGTTGTGATAGCAACACTGTTGTGATCCTTGCACGGTTGTGATAGCAACACTGTTGTGATCCTTGCACGGTTGTGATAGCAACACTTGTGATACTAGCACGGTTGTGATAGCAACACTGTTATGATACTAGCACGGTTGTGATAGCAACACTGTTATGATACTAGCACGGTTGTGATAGCAACACTGTTATGATACTAGCACGGTTGTGATAGCAACACTGTTATGATACTAGCACGGTTGTGATAGCAACACTGTTATGATACTAGCACGGTTGTGATAGCAACACTGTTGTGATCCTTGCACGGTTTTGATAGCAACACTGTTGTGATCCTTGCACGGTTGTGATAGCAACACTGTTGTGATCCTTGCACGGTTGTGATAGCAACACTTGTGATAGCAACACTTGTGATAGCAACACTTGTTATACTAGCACGGTTGTGATAGCAACACTTGTTATACTAGCACGGTTGTGATAGCAACACTTGTTATACTAGCACGGTTGTGATAGCAACACTTGTGATACTAGCACGGTTGTGATAGCAACACTTGTGATACTAGCACGGTTGTGATAGCAACACTTGTGATACTAGCACGGTTGTGATAGCAACACTTGTGATACTAGCACGGTTGTGATAGCAACACTTGTGATACTTGCACGGTTGTGATAGCAACACTTGTGATACTTGCACGCAAGATCTTGATATATCACTCTTGAATCCCTCACATTCCTCTTCCTTTCGATGGAATGGTTTGGGTTTCTTGCATAGTCCTTTCCAGTTTTTATTTATTTTTGATAACTGAGTAACTGCAGTTTGGTCTCACTGAATTGTTATCTGTATTCCAATGGAAGCCTCGGCTGACATCAGCTTGGGGATTTGTTGTATCCTTAATGAATGCCACTCTCATATAAATTCTTGTATCATCTACAACGGATGATACACTCTTATGACTTATGTATCTGTGTGGTATATGAGGATGAGACAGAACTAGGGGGCGAGAACTGCGCCTTGGGGAACAACTTCTCACTGTGGCAAACTAGAATTTTGTTATGTTGTGCTCTTTGGGTTACTGATTATATATATATATATATATATATATATATATATATATATATATATATATATATATATATATATATATATATATATATATATATATATATATATATATATGAAGACAACCACTATGAAAAATAGAGAATTCCAAGCGCTTTCGTGACTACTCACGTCACGAAAGCGCTTGGAATTCCTCTATTTTTCATAGTGGTTGTCTTGCATATTCTGATATCACCTGATTACTGTGATCTTTTTGCATATATATATATATATATATATATATATATATATATATATATATATATATATATATATAAATATATTGATTAAACTGTGATTTTATTGAAGCAATAGTAGAAAAAGTGAGTGTAATGCGGTCGTCTGCAAGCAGGGCATGAGTGTGTTTATACCATGCATCAAGACAATGAGGTAATGAGAGAAGTGTTCTGACTGTGAAGAGTGTTGTGGGGGTGGTGCTGTGTGGTGGGGTGTTGAGGGGTGGGGTGTAGGAAGAATGAATGGGGTGTGCGGTGGTGTGGTGATGTAAAGGGTGGGCGTGTGGTGGGGTAGTGCTGTAGTGTATAGGGTACTCACCTAATTGTACTCACCTAATTGTGGTTGCAGGAGTCGAGACTCAGCTCCTGGCCCCGCCTCTTCACTGATCGCTACTGGGTCCCCTCCCTGCTCCATGAGCTTTATCATACCTCGTCTTAACGCTATGTATGGTTCCTGCCTCCACTACATCACTTGCTAGACTATTCCACTTCCTGACTACTCTATGGCCGAAGAAATACTTCCTAACAGCCTTTTGACTCATCTGAGTCTTCAACTTCCAAATGTGACCCCTTGTTTCTGTGTCCCCTCTGTGGAACATCCTGTCTCTATCCACTTTGTTTATTCCACGCAGTATTTTGTATGTCGTTATCATGTCTTCCTTAACCCTCCTGTCCCCCAGTGTTGTCAGACCGATTTCCCTTAACCTTTCTTCGTAGGACAGTCCCCTTATCTCTGGAACTAACCTTGTCGCAAACCTTTGCACTTTCTCTAATTTCTTGGGTGAGACCTCGGTGAGGTGGGAGTGTGTTGGGGTGGAGCTGTGGTAGGCTGATGCAAGACATTGTTGAGGTATTTTGTTGAGTGTGGATAGGCTGTGGTGGACTATGGTGAGGATGGAAGGGGGTTTTTGTGATGGGTCTACGAGTTAGAAGTGGTTCGCCCTTATGGTTCCGGCCCGTGTCTTTTCCATGAGGTGACCCGCCGGATGGGTCTACCTCATCTTCCTTTACATAGCTCCTGGTATCATCACCCATGTGGCATGGTCTCACACCACACCTCTTGAAAGATTCATGTCAGTAGTCAGCCCTTGGTACTTACATATTTTTTTTTTTTTTTGCCCTTGGCCTGGTAGGCAACACTCCCGCCTCACACAATTAGTGTCCGTGGGTCGATCCCCGGCAAGGGTGGAAACATTGGGCATGTTTCCTTGCACCTGCTGTCCCGTTCACCTAGCAAGCAAATAGGTACCTGGGTGTTAGTCGACTGGTGTAGGTTGCATCCTGGGGGACAAGATTTAAGGACCCCAATGGAAAGTAGACAGTCCTCGATGGCGCACTGATTTTCTTGGGTCATCCTGTGTTGCTAACCCTCTGGAGTTAAAAAATCAGAACAAAATCTTATCTCTCTTGAAAAATACGTGGTATAAACCACTGGTAGCAGTGGCAAAATACGTGGCATAAACCACTGGTAGCAGTGGTTTATGCCACGTATTTTGCCTAGGGTAAAATAAAATGTTTTATGTTAGTGTCAGTATCGTTGATGGCTTATTGTTGTGTGTCTTTCCAGGGCGCTGTATCAAGCGTTCAATTCTAAGCATTCCTTACCTTCTGGAGAAACCCTGGAACTTTGGATATGTTCAATGACTCTCTGTCTCCGCCTATAGAAAGTGTCTTGGGTCTTTCTGTAGGAGTGTCTTGGTCTTCGCCTATACAGTGTCTTGGTCTCCGCCTATACAGTGTCTTGGTCTCCGCCTATACAGTGTCTTGGTCTCCGCCTATACAGTGTCTTGGTCTCCGCCTATACATTTTCTTGGTCTCCGCCTATACAGTGTCTTGGTCTCCGCCTATACATTGTCTTGGTCTCTGCCTATACAGTGTCTTGGTCTTCGCCTATACAGTGTCTTGGTCTCCGCCTATACAGTGTCTTGGTCTCCGCCTATACAGTGTCTTGGTGTCCGTCTACAGGAGTGTACGTGAACACATTCACGTTGAAGATCTGATCTTCAACATGTCCTGATAGAAACGCCGTCTAAGATTAAGGCTTTGCGCTGTGTCTTTGTACTCGTCTCAAGGCATTGGTTGGTATCCAAGGTACTCAGGATATCTTTAAAAAAAAATTGCACTAAACTGATTCGTTTGTTCCTGGGTAATGTATTTACTGCTGAAACTGTATTGTTGAATATGACCCTCTTAGCGATAGTGTTGGATCCCTCACCAGTTTAAAATAGTGACGTTACGCTCAAGAGAAGCTTTATCTTGATAAAGCTGGTAAAGTTCTCGTTGCCATAAAGATTTACTACGTTTCGTGCGTCTTTCACATCTGCTTGTCAGTTCGATACATCTACCAGTCAGGTTGTGGTTGAAAATTTTCATGTGTTCGACACCATTATGTTCCCCCTGAGATCCCTATTATCTGTGAACATGAGGTCAAGGGATGTATTGCAGGGTGGTCGCCTCTACTGCTGGGTCATGGTGGTCATCCTTAAATGTTTGGCCGGGTCACCATTTGGAGAAGACCCGGGCCGGACATACCGGCGAACCTACAAGAAGAGAAGAAGACTTAAATGTTTACAAGTGAGCTAGGTTACGCTAGGTTAGGTTAGGTTAGGTTAGGTTACGCTAGGTTAGGTTAGGTTTGTCAGGAAACAGGGCAAGTGTTTCCTGACGCGGGTCTTAGTCATATGATGACCCGCCACTGGAGCTTTTGGTTATCTGACCGAGGCCTTCCACTGGCTTACCCCTCCACCCCTTTAACAATTAGCATAGTTATGGTGTGAGCGTCCCCCGCGGACAGTGCCACAGTGCTTCATTCTTCCAGATTGAGGCATCTTGCATTAAAATGACCAATTATGATGTTTTTGGTCAGGTTGAAAAGCTTTCTTAAGATTATAATTGATGTCTCTCTCTCTCTCTCTCTCCTCTCTCTCTCTCTCTCTCTCTCTCTCTCTCTCTCTCTCTCTCTCTCTCTCTCTCTCTCTCTCTCTCTCTCTCTCTCTCTATCTCTCTCTCTCAAACATAAATTATTTAAAGTGCTGAATCAGTCCACAGCTTCAAACACGAAAATGTGTTCACGAACATATGAAAAGTTTTTTTTTAAGAATTAAAGCAGAATGGAATAAATTAAAGCTAATGTTGCAAACACGACGACATTACAATTATTCGAGAACCAGACAGAAACAACACTAATTAAGTAGAGGTCGTTGTAGTCCATGTCTTCCATCCACTTCCATCTCTCCAGTAAATTCCATCACACATGGTATGGTACTGTACATTTTCTCCCAGTTTTCTTGGTTGTAGTGACCGGAGGGTAGGGACAGACTTTTCTACTTCTCTATCCTTGACTTATGCACCTAGATAATACACGATAGTCTTTAATCTAAGTAGAGAGAGATAGCTCTTGTCAGTACATAGCTTCGGTGTGGACTTCCAAGTCCTCTGCTGTCTGTCGATCCTTAGTACTCCGTCAACATCCACCTTTCCTTATTACCAAATTGTCATAATGATGTGCAATAGGCATAATGGTGAAGGTAGGCAGATGGATTTTCAAGTTTTTAGCACAGAGAACACAAAGAGTAGTAGTAAACAGAGTAAAATCCAACATCAACAAGGTAAAAAGCTCAGTTCCTCAAGGCACCATCCTGACACCTCTGCTGCTTCTTATCCTCATGGCGGACACAGACAAAAATACCCATCAGTTTTGTATCATGATTTGCAGATGACATGAAAATAGACATGAAAGTCACCTCGATAGAAAACACTGAAAAATTGCAAGTGTTTTCCAGCGGGCAGTAGAGAACAACATGACGTTTAAAGAATGAAGAATCCAAAAGGATAATAAGAACTTTCGTGTAGAATATCGTTCAGTGATGACGGCCTCGTTCAGGGCAGGAGAAATGTCAAAGCTGGAATAGATACAGAGAACCTTTACGGACTTCATAGAACCAATAAAGCATTTAGATTACTGGGAACGCCTTAAAGTCTTAAATATGTACCCACTGGAGTGGATGAGAGAGGTACATGATAATATATACTTGAGGGCCTGGTACCAAATCTGCACATAATATACGGGAGTAAGAGATATGGTTGGAAGTGCAAAATAAACCAAGAGAAAAGCAGGGATCCTGTGGGTACAATAAAGGAACAAGGTATGAAAGTCCAGATTACTCACCATCTTACCAGAAGATACCAGAAACACTGCTGGGACAAGTGTAGAAGTCTTCCAGAGGAAACCGGACAAGTGTCTCCACCAAGTGCCATATCAACCATGCAGTGATGGATATGTGGGTAAGCGAACCACCAGCAAGAACAACCTGGTCGAACAGGCAAACACCAGACGAGCCTGGCCCAAGGCCGGGCACCAGAAGTAGAAAAACTCACGAAACAAATCAAAGGTATATCAAAGGTAAGCGTTTATATTATGGAAGCAAAAACATGGTATTCTCTTTTTTTTTTATTCTTCAAGTGCTTGGTAAGAGAAATTCTTGCGCGCCTAAACGACTTGAAAGTTTTCTTGAAGTGTGTTTGCCAGGGTTGTTGTTGTTGTTGTTGTGAATCTTAGCCGTCTGAGACAGTGAGTCTCTTCCTCCCACCCGCCAGATGTTACCTTGCAAATACAACGCCAAATTGCAAAACTCCTGCAGTTTCGTTTTTCTTTTAGAGTGGAGAATTTTTTTTTCTTGCGATACACACAGAGTTGTGCACCGTGTTCTATGATGGTATTAAATTTGTGGTTGTTAGATGCAACTTGCCGCTTGGGGGGTGGTGGTTGTGGTAGATGTGGTGCTTGTAGGGGTGGTGGTGGTGGTAGATGTGGGGGTTTTATTGGTGTAGCGAGATGGGTGAGTTGAGAGGGTGGGGGGTTTGGTTATTAAGGTACTAGTCAAGTTGCCAAGCGGAAAGTACTCTAGAGCCACATGTGGCGTGAGTTGTGCTTATTATTGATTGCTTATTCTAAGTTTAACTCATCGCCAGTACCTAGTAGCCGAATGAAAGCTTTTCTGTGTTATTATTGAATTCATTTTTTAAATCGTGCCAGTCTCCACCTGGTAGGTAAACCCTGAAGAACGCTTCACCTGTTTCATCAATCACTGTCTTTTCAGGACCAGTTGGCAGCATCATGTTCCGATAACCCTCTAAATGATAACCTTGTTCACCCCAACACAGCGTGAGCCTGTTGCATCCCAAGACTCATCTGCAAGCCTCACCCTTCTAACCCTTCATAACATGGGAAATAACTTGTTCCACTGCCAAGCAACTTTAGCTACAGCTCCTTTGTCCAATACTTAACACTCGAAGCCTCCCTTACCCCCTTCCTCCCGCCATTTTAGTCGCCTTTTACGACACACATGGCTTACGGAGGAAGCATTCTTCTCCACGTTCCCATGGAAACCAAAGGAAATACTATAAGAATAAGAACTATTAAGAAAATAGAAGAAAACTCAGATGAGTGTGTATACACACACACATGTACTATTGCATGCGTATTATGTTATTTATAGTTATTAATTAATATCCGTGATGCACAAAACCCGTAGGTGTCATACAGTGCCTTGGGAATGGGAGGTAATCAGGCTTGTCCTAAGAGAGGGTAGCTTCTATTTCTTGGATCAAGAGCCCTTCACCTGCATCAAGGCACCCGTCTTCTTCCTCCTCCTCCTCCTACTTCTCCTCCTCTTTATCCTCCTCTTCTTCCTCTTCCTCCTACTCCTCTTCCTCCTACTCCTCCTCCTCCTCCTCCTCCTCCTCCTCCTCCTCCGAGGTTTGAGTATATTATAGCAGTGACTCAGGTAATTTTCACCTATAATTAAAAGCCACTTATCTATAATTGCCTGTTATTACCTCTAACTTTTTGGGCGATTATAATTATAGATTTAAAAAGTGCAGGTGACTAGATTATTTAATTTCCAAGAATGGATATAAAAATTGAAATATGTTTGTTTTTCTTTTTCCTATTCCAGGTATATTCCAGATATATTCCAGGTATATTCCAGATATATTCCAGGTATATTCCAGATATATTCTAGGTATATTCCAGATATATTCCAGGTATATTCAAGCTATATTACAAGCATATTTAAATTATATTCTAAATAAATTAGAAATATATTCTAACACTACCGTATATTCTAAAAATATTTGAAATGTATCTTAAGTACATTTCAAGTACATATATTCCAGGTATCGTATATTCCAAGTATTGTATATTCCAAGTATATTGTGTATTTTAAGTATGGCATATTCCAGGTATCGTATATTCCAAGTATCGTACATTGCTAGTATCGTTTATTCCTGGTATTGTATATTCCTTTTATCGTATATGCCAAGTATCGTATATGCCAAGTATCGTATATTCCTGGTATCGTATATTCCAAGTATTGTATATTCCTGGTATCGTATATTCCAAGTATCGTATATTGCTAGTATCGTATATTCCTGGTATCGTATATTCCTGATATCGTATATTCCAAGTACCGTATATTCCAAGTACCGTATATTCCAAGTACCGTATATTCCAAGTACCGTATATTCCAAGTACCTGGAGTTTACCTGAAGAGAGTTCCGGGGGTCAACGCCCCCGCGGCCCGGTCTGTGACGAGGCCTCATGGTGGATCAGAGCCTGATCAACCAGGCTGTTACTGCTGGCCGCACGAAGTCCGACGTACGAACCACAGCCCGGCTGGTCAGGTATCGTATATTGCTAGTATCTTACATTCCAAGTACCGTATATTCCAAGTATCATATATTCCAAGTATTGTATATTCTAAATATCGTATATTCCAGGTATCGTATATTCCAGGTATCGTATATTAGAAGTATCGTATGTTGCTAGTATCGTATATTCCTTTTATCATATATTCCAAGTATCGTATATTCCTAGTATCGTATATTCTAAAGATTGTATTTTCCAAGTTTCATATATTCCTGGTATCGTATATTCCAAGTATCGTACATTCCAAGTATCGTACATTCCAAATATAGTATTTTCCAAGTATCGTACATTGCAAGTATCGTATATTCCAAGTATCGTACATTGCAAGTATCGTACATTCCAATTATTGTACATCATTCCAAGTATCGTATATTCCAAGTATCGTACATTGCAAGTATCGTACATTGAAAGTATTGTATATTAAAATTATCGTACATTCCAAGGATGGATGGATATGTGGGGCAGCGGGCCTCCAACAGCAACAGCCTGGTTGACCAGGCAAGCACCAGACGAGCCTGACTCATGGCCGGGCTCCGAGAGTAGTTAAACTCTCGAAACTCTTCAAAGGTATATCAGAGGACCTGTCTTGTTTGGGTCTATATCACTCGGAAAACGCTTTAGTAGGATTTATTGTCGTATATTTTTAACGTTAAAATTATTATTACTACGATACAATTGTGGCTTTAAAATGAATCACAGCTGTTGAAAAATAAATACCTCGCTACTCCATTGTCGTCTGGTTTAGTTGTGATTTTAATAATAATTGTAATAATTATATATACTGAGAGGTACCGTATATAACAGTATATATACTCGTAGGAGTATATGTACTTTGTTTATACTCCTGGGAGTATATGTACTTTGTTTATACTCCTGGGAGTATATCTACTTTGTTTATACTCCTGGGAGTATATGTACTTTGTTTATACTCCTGGGAGTATATGCACTGTTTATATACTTCTGGGAGTATATAAACGCTCATTGTAATTAGAAACACAGATGTTCCAAAGGGATGCCAGGAAGTATTTCTTCAGTGTACCAGTGGTTGTTGGCAACTTAGATGAACTAGAGGTGTTAGAGGGCAACCACAGTCAGTGTTTCAAGAGAAGGCATGGCAAGACCCAGGAGACAGGAGTTAGTAATGACACTCAGTGTATTGTCAGATGCAGAGCCTGGAGCTATGAATCGACCCCCGCAATCACAAATCGGTGACACACAGTCATTACTGCCTGCAGGTAGAGATTTCAATCACTATCATAATATCCAGTTAGCCTTCGTTGCGTCCCTCTCACAATTGGAGCTGTAACTGGTGCCAGCTAAATTAACTTGTTACGATAATAGCGTACACTTGCAGTCGTTAAGAAGCCACAACATTACCAGAGATTACAGAGCCAAATCTGAACCTCCAGCGGGGCTTTAACTTGAGCTTAATCGTGCAATCTTAAATAAGTTAATTCTTGCCAACTTAATACATTCATTTGCTTGTTTGGTGTTAGGAGTATAGGTTGGTTAACGGTGTTTAAAGCCTATACATTACGTTAGTGTCATTAAGGCTGTATATATCTGTTAGGACACACGTGTAATATAATCCTTCAAAAACGTGGGATTAAATCCTGTTAGGATATACGTGAAATAATCTGTTAGGATATACACGTGTATGTGTATATCCCTGTTAGGGATATACACGTGTATGTGTATATCCCTGTTAGGTATATACACGTGTATGTGTATATCCCTGTTAGGGATATACACGTGTGTGTATATCCCTGTTAGGGATATACACGTGAGTGTATATCCCTGTTAGGGATATACACGTGAAGGTGTATATCCCTGTTAGGGATATACACGTGAAGGTGTATATCCCTGTTAGGGATATACACGTGAAGGTGTATATCCCTGTTAGGGATATACACGTGAAGGTGTATATCCCTGTTAGGGATATACACGTGAAGATGTATATCCCTGTTAGGGTATATATGTATATCCGTGATATACAGAAGATGTATATCCCTGTTAGGGATATACACGTGAAGATGTATATCCTGTTAGGATATACACGTAAGTGTATATCCCTGTTAGGGATATACACGTGAAGGTGTATATCCCTGTTAGGGATATACACGTGAAGATGTATATCCCTGTTAGGGATATACACGTGTATGTGTATATCCCTGTTAGGGATATACACGTGAAGATGTATATCCCTGTTAGGGATATACACGTGAAGTGTATATCCCTGTTAGGGATATACACGTGAAGATGTATATCCCTGTTAGGATATACATCTCTCTCTGAGTCGAAGTCTGTGACAGGTGTTTTTTACCTCCTATAAATGTTAGTTCAACTAAAACCACATTGTATTTATGTGAATAAATGGCTTACAAAACCGACAGCACTGTATTACCCTGGTGGGTTTAGCGCCTAGTTTTGATTATAAGTGGCTTCTTCAGTCTACATTTCTCTGCACAAGTGTCTTATTTATCCTCTAATCTGACTGATTTTAATTATTTGTTTTTATATATTTTAAACACTGAAAATGAGGAGTCACTTGTGCGTATAAGTGAAATACAAACAAGCACACAACTGCAATTTTACGAGCTTGGTGGCTGTCTTAAGCAGGTGTAGGTCAGTCACTTAAGCAGGTGTAGGTCAGTCACTGTTTAATTATTTGTTTTACATATTTTAAACAGAATGAGGAGTCACTGTCTTAAGCAAGGTGAAAAGTCACACAACTGTCTTTACAGCAGGTGTGGTCAGTCAGTGTAGGCATTGGTGTAGGTCAGTCACTGTCTTAAGCAGGTGTAGGTCAGTCACTTAAGCAGCTGACCCCCTGGACAGATATTCGTCTCAAATAAATCCAGTGAACTCCCTTGATGCTGGTGAAGGCTCTTGATTCAAGGAATTGGAGTTACCTCTCCCCTTCCTTGGCACAAACCTTATTAGCTCCCATTCCTCAGGTGCTGTATGAGCCGTGTGTGTTTAGTGCTTTCCTTTGCAAAAAAAAAAATAATAGTAATTTATAGCGAATGGTTAATTTGAGCGTCCAGGGAGGCACTACCGTGCTGCCAAGTGAGTGTACAACTCAAGCCTGTGATTGTTTTACATGATGGTAGGATTGCTGGTCTCTTTTTTCTGTCTATTTAACATGCAAGATTTCAGGTACGTCTTGCTATTTCTACTTACACTTAGGTCACACTACACTTGGATGGACAAGCATATATATACACACACCGCTCTAGGTTTTCTTCTATGTTCTTACTATTTCTTGTTCTTGTTTATTTCCTCTTATCTCCATGGGGAAGTGGAACAGAATTCTTCCTCCGTAAGCCATGCGTGTCGTAAGAGGCGACTATTATGCCGGGAGCAAGGGGCTAGTAACCCCTTCTCCTGTATACATTACTAAATGTAAAAGGAGAAACTTTCGTTTTTCCTTTTAGGCCACCCTGCCTCGGTGGGCCACCCTGCCTCGGTGGGCCACCCTGCCTCGGTGGGCCACCCTGCCTCGGTGGGATACGGCCGGTGCGTTGAAAGAAAAAGAAATATATATATATAAGCGGGTATTACCTGGAGTTTACCTGGAGAGAATTCCAGGGGTCAACGCCCACGCGGCCCGGTCTGTGACCAGGCCTCATGTTGGACCAGAGCCTGATCAACCAGGCTGTTACTGCTGGCCGCACGCAGTCCAACGTAGGAAGCACAGCCTGGTTGGTCAGGTACCGACTTTAGGTGCCTGTCCAGTGCCTGCTTGAAGACAGCCAGGGGTTTGTTGGTAATCCCCCTGATGTATGCTGGGAGGCAGTTGAACAGTCTTGGGCCTCTGACACTTATTGTGTTGTCCCTCAACGTGCTAGTGGCACCCCTGCTCTTCATTGGGGGAATGTTACATCGCCTGCCGAGTCTTTTGCTTTCGTACGGAGTGATTTTTGTGTGCAAGTTTGGTACTAAGTCCTCGAGAATTTTCCATGTGTATATAATAATGTATCTCTCCCGCCTGCGTTCTAGAGAGTACAGGTTTAGGAACTTCAAGCGTTCCCAGTAATTGAGGTGGTTTATCGCAGTTATGCGTGCCGTGAAGGTTCTCTGCACATTTTCAAGGTCAGCAATTTCACCTGCCTTGAAAGGTGCAGTTAGTGTGCAGCAATATTCCAGCCTAGATAGAACAAGCGATCTGTAAAGTGTCAACATGGGCTTTGCATCCCTGGTTTTGAAGGTTCTCATTATCCATCCTGTCATTTTTCTAGCAGATGCAATTGCTACGGTGTTATGGTCCTTGAAGGTGAGATCCTCTGACATGATCATATACAGAGTATATACAGAGAAAGATCACAGTCAGCAGATCTCTCTCTCTGTATGTATGTATTGTCATTAAAGCGTGACGGATGGAAGGTAACAAACGCAATGTAATGTCCAAAACAATACTATATCTTGACATGCTTGCCGATTAGACAAAAAAGTTTTACTGGCCTGGCACTCGAGGCTGGGCGTCTCAGGAGTGACTGTCTTCAGGCTGTATCATAGGCGCGTCATGGACGGTGTCTGTAGTCCCCCTTCACCGTGTGCTCTTGATGGCCGAGTTTGTTGAGAGTTTTTGGCTATTGACGAATTAATATGGGCATGAGTAAGTCGCTGACACAATAGACGACCGCAGAGATGATTGGATTACTTAAGACATGTCATCTAGGACCCCAATGGGAATAAGTCATTTTGTCTGACTCGTATGGGTTATCCTAGGTAATTTACACATATGTTACTATATATCATAATTTGTGTAACAGTATTTATGTGTATCTGTACTTAAATAAACTAATCAAATGGAGGAAACAGTAGAAGGCAGCGATGCGTGTTAGCGTCCAGTGAAGATTTGGTTGAGTCAGTTTCGTGAGGACAGTATTCATGACAGGTACGCAATAACAGCACGTCCAGGGAAGCCTAGAAAAACGTCGCCACTAACGTTAACTGTACTAACGTACCTAGAATTGGTCTGTTATTATTTGTGGGAATCTTTCACTGAGTGTGGGGCAAGGTTTCTATGTAAAACAGTGTTCCTTACCACTCCGCAAAATCTATTGTTCATTGGTTTCGTGAATGTGAAGTGGCCCTCTTCGATGACTGGTCAGGAAACTCTCCAGACGTGAACCCTATTAAGAATCTTTGAGGTGAAATAGACTACTAGAGGAGGGTTATCAGGCCACTCTATGGCTTCAGGACACCATCCGTGATTCGTGGGGAATTTACTCCCATGGTACACTGAAGAATGCATAGTAATCACTTCTAGACGGTTGAAGGATATCTAAAAGCTCAGAGACCACATATTTTATGGTCATGATTTTATAGGTTGTGGCTGCTGCTGTTGTTGTTGTTGGTGGTGCTGCTGTTGTTGTTGGTGGTGGTGCTGCTGTTGTTGTTGGTGGTGGTGCTGCTGTTGTTGTTGGTGGTGGTGCTGCTGTTGTTGTTGGTGGTGGTGCTGCTGTTGTTGTTGGTGGTGGTGCTGCTGTTGTTGTTGGTGGTGGTGCTGCTGTTGTTGTTGGTGGTGGTGCTGCTGTTGTTGGTGGTGGTGGTGCTGCTGTTGTTGTTGGTGCTGCTGTTGCTGGTGAGGTGGTGGTGCAGGTGTCGCTGCTGCTGCTGGTGTTGCCTTTCATTTACTGAAAACGCTTTGCAATGAACATCTGATATTGGCCAACCTTGTAATATATTTACCTTATTGATTTCCCGTCTTGGTTGTGTGTGTGTGTGTGCGTACTTACCTATTTGTGGTTGCAGGGGTCGAGTCATAGCTCCTAGCCTTGCCTCTTCGCTGGTCGCTACTAGATCCACTCCCTGTTCCATAAGCTTTATCGTACCTCTCCTTTAAGCTATGTATGCATCCTTCCTCCACTACTTCACTCTCCAGATTGTTCCACTTCCTGACAACTCTGTGACTAAAGAGGTACTTCCTAACAGCCCTGTGACTCATCTGAGTTTTCAACTTCCAGCTGTGACTTAACCCCTCCTCATAGAACATACCCCTCAGTTCCTGGACTAGTCTTGTTACAAACCTTTGCACTTTCTCTAATTTCTTGACGTGTTTGACCAGGTGTGGGTTCCATACTGGTGCTGCATACTCCAATATGGTCCTGACGTACATAGTGTACAGTGTCTTGAATGTCTCCTTACTTAGATGTCGTAAAGCTATTCTCAGGTTTGCCAGGCGCCCCTATGCTGCACCAGTTATTTGGTTGATGTGCGCCTCAAGAAATGTGCTCGGTATCGTGCTCACCATAAGATTCTTTTCCTTGAGTGAGTTTTGCGGCCTTTGATCTCTTAGGCTGTACTCCGTCTGTAGTCTTCTTTGTCCTTCCCCAAACTTCATGACTTTGCACTTGCTGGGGTTAAACTCCAGAAGCCATTTGTCGGACCAGGCTTACAGCCTGTCCAGATCCCCTTGTAGGCTTACCTGATCCTCGTCCGCTTGTATTCCCCTCATTAGCTTCACATCGTCTCCGAACAAGGACACCTCTGAATCTATTTATTCCGTCATGTCATTCACATACACAAAAAACAGCACCGCACCTAGGACTGACCCTTGTGGAACCACGCACCCCTCTGACACCTTTTCACGTACCAACACACGTTGTTTCCTTCCTGTCAGGTATTCCCTGATCCATTGCAGTACTTTCCCTTTTATTCCTGCCTCCTCCTCTAGCAAAAATTTTAACCGGTCTCTTGTGTGGTACTGTGTCGAAAGCCTTCTTCTCTTACCTTGTCGTAGAACGCCAGTAGGTTTGTGACGCAGGATTTTCCTTCCCTGAATCCGTGCTGGTTGTCATGTATGAGCCCGTTCCTTTCTAGGTGCTCCAGCACTCTTCTGATAATCTCCATAACCTTACATATTGTACATGTCAGCGATATTGGTGTAATTTAGTGCAGCCTGTGTGTGTGTGTGTGTGTGTACTCACCTAATTGTGGTGTGTGTGTGTGTGTGTTTGTGTGTGTGTGATCAGTGTCAGTCTCTCGATCGATAGTCTACTGAAAGATCAATGATACTGTGACTACGTTTAAGATTCTCCCATGTCACCTTATTTCCCACATAGGTTGCTGTCTTCTTCATCATGGTGTCATCTTGCTCGTCCCCCTGGCTGACAGCCTCACTGACGTTCGTATTCCCCTTGTCTGCACAAACCATTGATAAGGTCCTGATATGAGAGTGCAATTTCCTCTGCTAATTACTTAAAGGAGTATGTAGCATGGAGCAGGGCGCTGGTGCCAGGCTCCTGCTGGCTGACTCAATGTGAGGCGAGAGAGGCATTTCCATTGGCTGGGAACCTGGTTTAAATTTTTTACAGGAAACCTCTGATTGGCTCTATGCCTTGTTGATAGTGAAAGGGACGCTCTCATTGGCTGGGAAACTTGTTTACGTTTTTGAGAAACCTTCTGATTGGGCTTGCTGATACGAGAGCAACGCTCTCATTGGCTGGAAACAATATTTGTATTTTTCAAGGATGCCGCTGATTGGCTCTGAATATTCCTGACAGTAAGAGGAACGCTCTCATTGGCTGGAAACAATGTTTACATTTTTATAAGGAAGCCGTAGATTGGTTCCGAGCCTTTCTGATAGTGAGAGGAACGTTCTCATTGGCTGGGACGGGACCCAACGTAGGCAGTTTGAGACTTTCTGATTGGTTTTGGGCTGTGCTGACGGTGTGATGTACCTTGTAACTGAGTGGCCATCTGGTTGATTTTAAGAACCTCTCTATTGTTGGTTTATTCAGGAAATGAATCATAGTGGTATGAAGAGGAAGTGATCTGCATTCTCGGAGACCAGGTGTGTGGAGGCCAGGTGTGTGGAGGCCAGGTGTGTGGAGGCCAGGTGTGTGGAGGAAAGGTGTGTGGAGGCCAGGTGTGTGGAGGCCAGGTGTGTGGAGGCCAGGTGTGTGGAGGCCAGGTGTGTGGAGACCAGGTGTGTGGAGGCCAGGTGTGTGGAGACCCAGGTGCTGTGGAGACCACGTGTGTGAGACTTTCTGATTGGTGTTTGGATGTGCTGAGGTGTGTGGAGGCCAGGTAGTGGAGACCAGGTTGTGGAGTCCAGTGGTGAGGCAGTGTGTGGAGACCAGGTGTGTGGAGGCCAGGTGTGTGGAGGCCAGGTGTGTTGAGGCTAGGTGTGTGGAGGCCAGGTGTGTGGAGGCCAGGTGTGTGGAGGCCAGGTGTGTGGAGGCCAGGTGTGTGGAGGCCAGGTGTGTGGAGACCAGGTGTGTGGAAACTAAAGGGTCAGTACGAGACTGAATATGTGACCTTGCTGGAACACTGAACTGTGTTGTGTTGTCTCGTATATGTGAAATGTTTTGGTCGACTGTTGTGAGTGTTGACTGGTGAAGTGAGAGAAACGTTCATAATGGCTGTTTATAGTGTTGGCTGGTGAAGTGAGAAACTCTTGAAATGCTAATTTTAAATGTTAGGTAACTGAAGTGAGAATTGTTCCATCCGGCTGTTAGTGAAATTCGCTGTGAAACTCGGAATGTATCTTGTTGAGGCAGATGTAGCCAGATGTAGCAGAGCAGAGTTGTTGGCAAGATATCTCAAGTTGCTGGCTCTCAACAACTGGATATAAACCAAGTCTTCCGGTGTGCAACTGGATATAAACCAAGTCTTCCGGTGGGCAACTGGATATAAACCAAGTCTTCCGGTGGGCAACTGGATATAAACCAAGTCTTCCGGTGGGCAACTGGATATAAACCAAGTCTTCCGGTGGGCAACTGGATATAAACCAAGTCTTCCGGTGGGCAACTGGATATAAACCAAGTCTTCCGGTGGGCAACTGGATATAAACCAAGTCTTCCGGTGGGCAACTGGATATAAACCAAGTCTTCCGGTGGGCAACTGGATATAAACCAAGTCTTCCGGTGGGCAACTGGATATAAACCAAGTCTTCCGGTGGGCAACTGGATATAAACCAAGTCTTCCAGTGGGCAACTGGATTTAAACCAAGTCTTCCGGTGGGCAACTGGATATAAACCAAGTCTTCCGGTGGGCAACTGGATATAAACCAAGTCTTCCAGTGGGCAACTGGACATAAACCAGTCTTCCGGTGGGCAACTGGATATAAACCAAGTCTTCCAGTGGGCAACTGGATATAAATCAAGTCTTCCGAGTGGGCAACTGGATATAAACCAAGTCTTCCAGTGGGCAACTGATATAAACCAAGTCTTCCGGTGGCAACTGGATATAAACCAAGTCTTCCGGTGGGCAACTGGACATAAACCAAGTCTTCCAGTGGGCAACTGGATATAAACCAAGTCTTCCAGTGGGCAACTGGATATAAACCAAGTCTTCCAGTGGGCAACTGGATATAAACCAAGTCTTCCAGTGGGCAACTGGACATAAACCAAGTCTTCCAGTGGGTAACTGACAACAATATGATGTTCACTATGGGCAATTTTCATTTATTCTGTTATAGAAAATTAAGAACGGAGTATAAAAAAACCTCAAACCGCTCAGTAGTGATATTGTAGGTACAGTATTCTCCAGTGTTTTATGTACCACTGTAGCTAGTACCAGTATTTCTTTTACTATTACACCCACTACTACTATTGCTACCATTGCTGCTTCTAGTGCTAATTCTCTTCTGCTGCTGATTCTACTTCTTATCTACCATCACCACGCTTACCACCACTCACCTCTTCCTCCTCCCTTTTCCTGGCTTGTCTTCGTTGTCTCCTAAGTGCGGTTATTTGTGAATCATATCTCGTCTTGTTCTACGTTCACCTGTAGGATCATCTTGGTGGTGAACCGCTAAATATTCTCCAGAGTTTTTAATGTGCATAGCAAAGTGAAGGTTTCACATTTAAACCAGTCTTTTTAATCACATGTATTCACTATTGTAAAGACAGTCAAATGAGAGACTGATAATGGCGGCTTCAACAGTGAAAACCTGGCTCCGTTTTCTGTTCGCGCTGCAGAATATATTATTGCCTATATCTTATATATATATATATATATATATATATATATATATATATATATATATATATATATATATATATATATATATATATATATATATATATAATCATGGAAGATAGCTTCATCCAGAATGACGTAAAGTAATATAGCCACTTCTAGTTCGTCCGTTTATTGTAGTAATGTGATAGACGTCCTCACACTAGGACTACAAGATTTGAAGTAGGCTGTGCCCTCGAGCACTTGCACTCAACGGCTGTGTGGGTCCTACTTGCACATTGCATGCACAGGCATAACAGCTGACGGCAACATGCAAAGAGCGCCCAGCACTACACTGCATACAGCACTGCCACGACAACCTAACCTCATCTAGAAATTTTACTGCAGACCGTTATGTGAGAACCACAAATATATTTTTTATGGGAGTTGAGAGGATGGGTTGCACACTGGGGCTACATGGTTGGAAGTTTGGCTGAATTTTTTTTTTTTAGATGTTTGAAGGTTTTGGAGTTTGGTTGTTAAAGCAGACTTCTTGCTAAAGCAGACTTCTTGCTAAAGCAGACTTCTTGCTAAAGCAGACTTCTTGCTAAAGCAGACTTCTTGTTAAAGTTTTGACTTAGCGTTCGTGTAACACACTTGATTACATTTTTTTTTTTAAGAATTTGTCGTCAAAGCGGCTAGTTTATTTTGCACCACTAGCCATCTTGTGGAGGCTGGTTCAGAAGCCTTTGGATACACAGAAGTCCCAGGAACTAGGCCTCAACAGGGTTAACAAGAGTATATTTGGGTATTAATTTATATTTCTTCTGTTGCAAACAATTTAGGTATTTTCTTAAAATATATGGTATCTTATTTTTCAGTTAGATATCTTGATATATCACATAGATTATTCTGTCATTACATTCTTCAAGCTCTCCAGCGCTGACCTGGTCTGGTTATTCTATTTTCTCTTCCATATCACTCTGTAAATTACGGTATATGTAAATAAGGAACCCTTCACTTTACATCTTCCATACAGGATCTAGTATCTCTCGCTTCTCCCTTCCAGAGAGAGAGAGAGGAAGGGAGGGAGAAAGCGAGAGAACGAGGAGAGAGAGAGAGAGAGAGAGAGAGAGAGAGAGAGAGAGAGAGAGAGAGAGGAAGGGAGGGAGAAAGCGAGAGAACGAGGAGAGAGAGAGAGAGAGAGAGAGAGAGAGAGAGAGAGAGAGAGAGACAAAGTACATTGCAGTGCTCTGAGGCGTTCCCAGTAGTTTAGATCTCTGTATTGATAGTATGTGGTTATACCTGGAGTATATCTGGAGAGGGTTTCGGGGGGGGGGTCAACACCCCCGTGGCCCTGTGTGTGACCAGGTAGTAACGATCTTTTGTATACGTATATGTTTTTTCCTAGCGGAAATATTTCTCTTGCCTTGAGAGGTGTGAGCATAGAACCAGCGATGTGTGGTGTAAGCCTGCACGGTGGAGGCCCCTTGTGTGATGCAGTGGTGGAGGCCCCTTGTGTGGTGCACGGTGGAGGCCCCTTGTGTGATGCACGGTGGAGGCCCCTTGTGTGGTGCACGGTGGATGCCCCTTGTGTGATGCAGTGGTGGAGGCTCCTTGTGTGGTGCACGGTGGAGGCCCCTTGTGTGGTGGTGGAGGCTCCTTGTGTGGTGCACGGTGGAGGCCCCTTGTGTGGTGCACTGTGGAGGCCCCTTGTGTGATGCAGTGGTGGAGGCTCCTTGTGTGGTGCACGGTGGAGGCCCCTTGTGTGGTGCACGGTGGAGGCTCCTTGTGTGGTGCACGTGGAGGCCCCTTGTGTGGTGCACGTGGAGGCCCCTTGTGTGGTGCACGGCGGAGGCCCCTTGTGTGGTGCATCGTTGTGCGCGAGGCCCTTGTGTGGTGCACGGTGGAGGCCCTGTGTGTGCACTGGCCTTAGTGTGGTGCACGGTGGATGCCCCTGCCCTTTAGTGTGGTTGATGGTAGCTCCTTGTGTTAGTGAACACCTGCCCCTTCAGTGTGTTATGAGTGTAGTGAACACCTGCCACTTTCAGTGGTGGTTATGGTATAGTGAACACCTGCCACTTTCAGTGTGGTTGATGGTATAGTGAACACCTGCCACTTTCAGTGTGGTTGATGGTATAGTGAACACCTGCCACTTTCAGTGTGGTTGATGGTATAGTGAACACCTGCCACTTTCAGTGTGGTTGATGGTATAGTGAACACCTGCCACTTTCAGTGTGGTTGATGGTATAGTGAACACCTGCCACTTTCAGTGTGGTTGATGGTATAGTGAACACCTGCCACTTTCAGTGTGGTTGATGGTATAGTGAACACCTGCCACTTTCAGTGTGGTTGATGGTATAGTGAACACCTGCCACTTTCAGTGTGGTTGGTGGTATAGTGAACACCTGCCACTTTCAGTGTGGTTGATGGTATAGTGAACACCTGTCACTTTCAGTGTGGTTGATGGTATAGTGAACACCTGCCACTTTCAGTGTGGTTGATGGTATAGTGAACACCTGCCACTTTCAGTGTGGTTGGTGGTATAGTGAACACCTGTCACTTTCAGTGTGGTTGGTGGTATAGTGAACACCTGTCACTTTCAGTGTGGTTGATGGTATAGTGAACACCTGTCACTTTCAGTGTGGTTGATGGTATAGTGAACACCTGTCACTTTCAGTGTGGTTGATGGTATAGTGAACACCTGTCACTCACGGTGTGGATAAGGACATTTTTTGCTGCCATTGTTTGTGTTACTTACCGTTGTTTGTGTTACCTGTTATTGTTTGTGTAACTTGCATTGTTTGTGTTAGTTCGGTGTTTGTGTTACTTGCATTGTTTGTGTTACTTGCATTGTTTGTGTTACTTGCATTGTTTGTGTTACTTGCATTGTTTGTGTTACTTGCATTGTTTGTGTTACTTGCATTGTTTGTGTTACTTGCATTGTTTGTGTTAGTTACCGGTGTTTGTGTGGTTAAGAATATTGTTAGCTGCCGTTCTTTCTGTTAGTTATTATTGTATGTGTTCGTTGCCGTTGTCTCTGTTAGCTGTCTGTCTTCTTACATTTCCTGGGCAACATTATTTACTCGTCTTCCTCCTTTCCCAATCTTCGTCTTTGTTCTCCTCCTCCTCTTCCTCCTACTCATCATATCATTTTCTTAGTCCTCTTTTCCGTCCTCCCCTACGGTCAACCAATTACTCATTCTTTCTCGTCTTCTCTTTGTTATCTCCTCTTCGACTGCTTTTCCTCGTCTTCTTCGTCTTCCTCGTGTTTCTCGTCTTCTTCGTCTTCCTCGTCTTCCTCCTCCTCCTCCTCCTCTTCCTGATAGGGTTTACCTCAGTGCCTGCTGGCTGGAGCTCCATTAACAAGTAATATAGGTTGGTGAAGCTGGTGTGACAGACTTAAGACCTGGAGCAACACCAAGTGATTTCCCTGTGGAAGAGGAGCAGAAGAAGGAGGAAGAGGAAGAGAAGGAGGAAGTCCAGAAGGAGGAGGAGGTCCAGCAGAAGAGGGAGGAGGAGGTCCAGCAGGAGAAGAGGGAGGAGGAGATCCAGCAGGAGAAGAGGGAGGAGGAGGTCCAGCAGGAGGAGAGGGAGGAGGAGGTCCAGCAGAAGGAGAAGGAGGAGGAGGTCCAGCAGGAGGAGAGGGAGGGTTAGAAATTTACACACTGAAATTACCGGGAGCTGGGCAGACGGTGAGCCTTCCCGGTAATTTCCTTCTTGCACAGTGAAAAGCCTGGGTGCTATCAGTGCACAGAGATAACTCACTGAGTGTAAAGGGACCAAGACTCTGCTACACCCCTCCCTTCATACATAATGGGAGTGGCTAAAGCTCTTGCTTCACACGGACGGGTTCGATTCCCGGCGAGGGTAGAAACACTGTGCGTGTTTCCTTACACCGGTTGTCTATGTTCCCCATCAGCAATAATGGAAACCTGGGTGTTAGTGGACTGGTGTGGGTCGCATCCTGGGACAAAACTGACCTAATTTGCCAGAAATTCTCTGCATAACAAGGGGCTTTCTATATAGTAGTATGTCATTGACGTCAGCTATGGTCTGTACACCTTGTACATGTACTTGTAGTAAATAAATATATTATTATTATTACCAAGGGGACCCGTGCTTGTCTTCCCTATTGAAACAAGACCTCGGCCACACTGGAGCATATATATATATATATATATATATATATATATATATATATATATATATATATATATATATATATGTGTGTGTGTGTGTGTGTGTGTGTGTGTGTGTGTGTGTATGTATGTATGTATGTACATTTAAATGATGTCACTGAGCAAACTTCATTGGGACAATGTTTGGCTCTATAAAGCTAATAGATAAAGCTCTACACAGAGTGAAACGTTGTGCCAGTAAGTGTTCTTCACCGCCACTCTTGTCAACAGAACACCAGTTGAAAGCAAGTTGGTATTTCAGCTATATTATGTTATTTATAGCTGGGTAAATTAAGCTATATTATGCTACTTATAGCTGGGTGAGATTAAGCTATATTATGCTACTTATAGCTGGGTAAAATTAAGCTATATTATGCTACTTATAGCTGGGTAAGATTAAGCTATATTATGCTACTTATAGCTGGGTAAGATTAAGCTATATTATGCTACTTATAGCTGGGTAAGATTAAGCTATATTATGCTACTTATAGCTGGGTAAGATTAAGCTATATTATGCTACTTATAGCTGGGTAGATTAAGCTATATTATGCTACTTATAGCTGGGTAAGATTAAGCTATATTATGCTACTTATAGCTGGGTAAGATTAAGCTATATTATGCTACTTATAGCTGGGTAAGATTAAGCTATATTATGCTACTTATAGCTGGGTAAGATTAAGCTATATTATGCTACTTATAGCTGGGTGAGATTAAGCTATATTATGCTACTTATAGCTGGGTAAGATTAAGCTATATTATGCTACTTATAGCTGGGTGAGATTAAGCTATATTATGCTACTTATAGCTGGGTAAGATTAAGCTATATTATGCTACTTATAGCTGGGTAGATTAAGCTATATTATGCTACTTATAGCTGGGTAAGATTAAGCTATATTATGCTACTTATAGCTGGGTGAGATTAAGCTATATTATGCTACTTATAGCTGGGTAAGATTAAGCTATATTATGCTACTTATAGCTGGGTGAGATTAAGCTATATTCTGTTACGTATAGCTGGGGGAGATTAAGCTATATTATGCTACTTATAGCTGGGTAAGATTAAGCTATATTATGCTACTTATAGCTGGGTAAGATTAAGCTATATTATGCTACTTATAGCTGGGTAAGATTAAGCTATATTATGCTACTTATAGCTGGGTGAGATTAAGCTATATTATGCTACTTATAGCTGGGTAAGATTAAGCTATATTATGCTACTTATAGCTGGTAGATTAAGCTATATTATGCTACTTATAGCTGGGTGAGATTAAGCTATATTATGCTACTTATAGCTGGGTAAGATTAAGTCATATTATGCTACTTATAGCTGGTGAGATTAAGCTATATTATGCTACTATAGCTGGGTAAGATTAAGCTATATTATGCTACTTATAGCTGGGTGAGATTAAGCTATATTATGCTACTTATAGCTGGGAGATTAAGCTATATTATGCTACTTATAGCTGGTAAGATTAGCTATATTATGCTACTTATAGCTGGGTAGATTAAGCTATATTATGCTACTTATAGCTGGGTAGATTAAGCTATATTATGCTACTTATAGCTGGGTGAGATTAAGCTATATTATGTACTATAGCTGGTAAGATTAAGCTATATTATGCTACTTATAGCTGGGTGAGATTAAGCTATATTATGCTACGTATAGCTGGGAGATTAAGCTTATTATGCTACTTATAGCTGGGTAAGATTAAGCTATATTATGCACTTATAGCTGGTAGATTAAGCTATATTATGCTACTTATAGCTGGTAAGATTAGCTATATTATGCTACTTATAGCTGGGTGATTAACTATATTATGCTACTTATAGCTGGGTAGATTAGCTATATTATGCTACTTATAGCTGGTAGATTAAGCTTCTATGCTACTTAAGTGAAATTAGCTATATTATGCTAACTTCCAAAAGCTATATTAATATACGAATACTATATTCTTGCTTAAGATCTGGTATATTACACTTCTGGTGCCTTTTCTTGCACCACCTGGCTTATTACACCACCTGTTTCTTGCCATGCTATTACACCCACCTGTTTCTTGCACCCACCTGGCTTATTACACCACCTGTTTTTGCCCACTGCTTATATACACCCACCTGTTTCTTGCACCCACCTGGCTTATTACACCCACCTGTTTCTTGCACCCACCTGGCTTATTACACCCACCTGTTTCTTGCCCCCACCTGGCTTATTACACCCACCTGTTTCTTGCCCCCCACCTGGCTTATTACACCCACCTGTTTCTTGCACCCACCTGGCTTATTACACCCACCTGTTTCTTGCCCCCACCTGGCTTATTACACCCACCTGTTTCTTGCACCCACCTGGCTTATTACACCCACCTGTTTCTTGCACCCACCTGGCTTATTACACCCACCTGTTTCTTGCACCCACCTGGCTTATTACACCCACCTGTTTCTTGCACCCACCTGGCTTATTACACCCACCTGTTTCTTGCACCCACCTGGCTTATTACACCCACCTGTTTCTTGCACCTTCACCCTGCTTATTACACCCACCTGTTTCTTGCACCCACCTGGCTTATTCACCCACCTGTTTTTGCACCCACCTGGCTTATTACACCCACCTGTTTCTTGCACCCATCTGGCTATTACACCACCTGTTTCTTCACCCACCTGGCTTATTACACCCACCTGTTTCTTGCACCCACCTGGCTTATTACACCCACCTGTTTCTTGCACCCACCTGGCTTATTACACCCACCTGTTTCTTACCACCCACCTGTTTCACTTATACACCCACCTGTTTCTTGCACCCACTGGCTTATTACACCCACCTGTTTCTTGCACCCACTGGCTTATTAACCCACCTGTTTTCACCCACCTGGCTTATTACACCCACCTGTGACCACTGCTTATTACACCCACCTGGCTTATTACACCCACCTGTTTCTTGCACCCACTTGGCTTATTACACCCACCTGGCTTATTACACCCACCTGGCTTATTACACCCACCTGGCTTATTACACCCACCTGGCTTATTACACCCACCTGGCTTATTACACACCACACTCTAGATTTATTTTACACTACTAGGAGTTTTACACTGGTTGTAAACACCAGTGCATAACAAGTGTAAAACATTTAACATGTGTAAAACATGTTTTACATTGTCTTACACTAGTGGTCAAGTGTTTTACGCTGGTGGTCACGTGTTTTACACTGGTGGTCAAGTGTTTTACACTGGTAGTCACGTGTTTTACACTGGTGGTCACGTGTTTTACACTGGTGGTCAAGTGTTTTACACTGGTAGTCACGTGTTTTACACTGGTGGTCACGTGTTTTACACTGGTGGTCAAGTGTTTTACACTGCTGTTCACGTGTTTTACACTGGTAGTCACGTGTTTTACACTGGTGGTCACGTGTTTTACACTGGTGGTCACATGTTTTACGCTGGTGGTCACATGTTTTACGCTGGTGGTCACATGTTTTACACTGGTGGTCACATGTTTTACACTGGTGGTCACATGTTTTACACTGGTGGTCACATGTTTTACACTGGTGGTCACATGTTTTACGCTGGTGGTCACATGTTTTACACTGGTGGTCACATGTTTTACACTGGTGGTCACATGTTTTACATTGGTGGTCACATGTTTTACATTGGTGGTCACATGTTTTACACTGGTGGTCACTGTTACTGTGCACATGTTTTACACTGGTGGTCACTGTTTTACACTGGTGCAGTTCACTGTGTCACTGTTTTACACTGGTGGTCACATGTTTACATCTCTGGTGGTCACATGTTTACATGGTGTCACATTTACACTGGTGGTCACTTGTTTTACATTGGTGGTCACTTGTTTTACATTGGTGGTCACATGTTTTACATTGGTGGTGGTGTTGCGTGGAGGAATAAGGTGTTAGCGTGCTAAACCGTCCCTTCTCTCGTTTCCCTTCTCTTGTTTCCCTTCTCTCGTTTCCCTTCTCTCGTTTCCCTTCTCTCGTTTCCCTTCTCTTGTTTACCTTCTCTTGTTTCCCTTCTCTTGTTTCCATTCTCTCGTTTCCCTTCTCTCGTTTGCTCTTGTTTCCTTTCTCTTGTTTTCCTTCTCTTGTTTCCCTTCTCTCGTTTCCCTTCTCTCGTTTCCCTTCTCTTGTTTCCTTTCTCTTGTTTCCCTTCTCTTGTTTCCCTTCTCTCGTTTCCCTTCTCTTGTTTCCCTTCTCTTGTTTCCTTTCTCTTGTTTCCCTTCTCTTGTTTCCATTCTCTTGTTTCCCTTCTCTCGTTTCCCTTCTCTTGTTTCCCTTCTCTCGTTTCCTCTCTGTTTCCTTCTCTTGTTTCCTTCTCTTGTTTCCTTCTCTTGTTTCCTTCTCTTGTTTCCTTTCTTGTTTCCTTCTCTCTGTTTCCCTTCTCTTGTTTCCCTTCTCTTGTTTCCTTTCTCTTGTTTCCTTTCTCTTGTTTACCTTCTCTTGTTTCCTTTCTCTTGTTTCCTTTCTCTTGTTTCCCTTCTCTTGTTTCCCTTCTCTTGTTTCCCTTCTCTAGTTTCCCTTCTCTTGTTTCCATTCTCTTGTTTCCTTCTCTGTTTCCCTTTCTTTGTTTCCATTCTCTTGTTTCCCTTCTCTCGTTTCCCTTCTCTGTTTCCCTTCTCTTGTTTCCCCTATCTTGTTTCCCTTATCTTGTTTCCCTTCTCTTGTTTCCCTTCTCTTGTTTCCCTTCTCTTGTTTCCCTTCTCTTATTTCCTTCTCTTGTTTCCCTTCTCTTGTTTCCCTTCTCTTGTTTCCCTTCTCTTGTTTCCCTTCTCTTGTTTCCCTTCTCTTGTGTCCCTTCTCTTGTGTCCCTTCTCTTGTCTCCTCGTCTCTAGTGAGAATTTTTCTTGGGGGGGGGAGGGTTAAACAAAAATTGTAGACATCAACACTGTGCCACTACCACTGTGCCACTACCACTGTGCCGCTACCACTGTGCTACTACCACTATGCCACTACCCTTTTTCATGTGACAGTTACACAGCGGGAATAAAGCTGTGTCCCCTCACGGGGTTGTGGGGGTCATACAGGATGGGGTTGTGGGGGTCATACAGGATGGGGTTGTGGGGGTCATACAAGGTGTGGATATGTGTCAGTCTGAGCTGGGACACTTCAATGGTTCACTGAGGTTTGTATTCCAGCAGGAGGGTCATCAGCCACGATAGCTTCAAAATAAACGGTTCCTGGAATCCCTGATGATGTCCTCGGTGCTTTCAATATTCGTGGGGAAGGGGAGAGGGGAAAGAAGGTTGAGAGAAGAGGGAAAGAGGGTAGGGGAGACTACTGGGCTTGTCTACAGTCTTGACTATCTTCTTAGAGACTTTATTTTTTCCTCCTCCTCCTCCTCCTTCTCCCCTCTTACCCTGTATTCTTTTCCACTGTCCGTTCACTCTGTATTTTCTTTTCTCCCTCTCCCATTTACCCTTTTTTCTCTCCTCCCCTTTTTACCACATGTTTTCATCTTTATTCCTGTTTCGTTCCTCCTTTTGCCCTGATGTTTACCACATTCAGCTCTCGCTGTTCCGCCTATAGTCTACCTGTAAATACCCGTAGTCTACCTGTAAATACCCGTAGTCTACCTGTAAATACCTGTAGTCTGCCTGTAAATACCTGTAGTCTACCTGTAAATACCCGTAGTTTACCTGTAAATACCTGTAGTCTACCTGGAAATACCCGTAGTCTACCTGTAAATACCTGTAGTCTATCTGTAAATACCCAAAGTCTACCTGTAAATACCTGTAGTCTACCTGTAAATACCCGTAGTCTACCTGTAAATACCTGTAGTCTACCTGGAAATACCCATAGTCTACCTGTAAATACCTGTAGTCTACCTGTAAATACCCATACTCTACCTGTAAATACCTGTAGTCTACCTGTAAATACCTGTAGTCTATCTGTAAATACCCGTAGTCTACCTGTAAATACCTGTAGTCTACCTGTAAATACCTGTAGTCTACCTGTAAATACCTGTAGTCTACCTGTAAGTACCTGTAGTATACCTGTAAATAACCTGTAGTCTACCTGTAAATACCTGTAGTCTACCTATAAATAACCTGTAGTCTACCTGTAAATAACCTGTAGTGTACTTGTATTATATAGTCTATTTGTAATATGCCAGTAATCTACCTGTATTCAACCTGTACTCTATTGTATTCAACCTGTAGTCTACTTGTATTCAACCTGTAGTCTACCTGTAGAGTGTTTCATTTGAGTCGGCTGGTCACTCACTCCCTCTGAGTAGTCCGGTCCCAGACCAGGCCTCCTCCCAGACCAGGCCTCCTCCCAGACCAGACCTCCTCCCAGACAAGGCCTCCTCCCAGACCGGCCTCCTCCCAGATCAGACCACCTCCCAGACAAGGCCTCCCAGATCAGACCACCTCCCAGACCAGGGCTCCTCCCAGACCAGGCCTCCTAGACCAGGCTTCCCAGACCGGCCTCCTCCCAGAAAAGACCTCTTCTCAGACCAGGCCTCCTCCCAGACCAGGCCTCCTCCCAGACCAAGCCTCCCAGACCAGACCTCCCAGACTAGACCTCCTCCCATACCAGGCCTCCCAGACCAGGCCTCCTCCCAGACCAGACCTCCTCCCAGACCAGACCTCCCAGACCAGGAACTCTTCCCAGACCAGCTCGGGTCTGAAGGTTGAGTAATTTTATGTTTTATCTGTCAACCATGTAATTTATTGTGAGTGGTTGCAAGTGGTTGTGAGTGGTTGCAAGTGGTTGTGAGTGGTTGCAAGTGGTTGTGAGCGGCTGTGAGTGGTTGCAAGTGGTTGTGAGCGGCTGTGAGTGGTTGTAAGTGGTTATAAGTGGTTGCTAGTTGTTGTGAGTGATTGTAAGTGGTTGTGAGTTGTTGTAAGTGGTTGTAAGTTGTTGTGAGTTATTGTGAGTTGTGGATATTTGTTACATTGTGTGGAGTGTGCATGCAGTCTTGGGAGAGTTTACAGAAGGAGGGTCGAGCCTGCAGCTCTGAGAAGTGTCCTCCACCTGAGACTTGAATGAGATCCTTCTTCCGGCGACCCTCCACTCACACACATATACACATACATATACACATACACACGCGGGGCCAGGAGCTATGACTCGACCCCTGCAACCACAACTAGGTGAGTACATACACACACATACACACACACACATACACACACACATACCACACACACACACACATACACACACACACGCACACATATACATGCACACACATACACACTCACATACACACACACACACATACACACACACACATATACACACACATACATACACATACACACATACACACACACATACACACACATAGCTATGACTCGACCCCTGCAACCACAACTAGGTGAGTACAACTAGGTGAGTACATACATGCACACACATACACACTCACATACACATACACAGACACACACACACACACACATACATGCACACACATACACACTCACATACACACACATACTCATACACACCAGGGGCCAGGAGCTATGAATCGACTCCTGCAACCACATATAGGTGAGTACACACATACACACACACACACACATACATAAACACACACACATACACACACACACATACACACACACAAACCTCAATCAAGGAAAAAGATCTTGGGGTGAGTATAACACCAGGCACATCTCCGGAGGCGCACATCAACCAAATAACTGCTGCAGCATATGGGCGCCTAGCAAACCTAAGAACAGCATTCCGACATCTTAATAAAGAATCGTTCAGGACCCTGTACACTGTGTACGTTAGGCCCATACTGGAGTATGCAGCACCAGTTTGGAACCCACATCTAGCCAAGCACGTAAAGAAGCTAGAGAAAGTGCAAAGGTTTGCAACAAGACTAGTCCCAGAGCTAAGGGGTATGTCCTACGAGGAGAGGTTAAGGAAAATCGACCTGACGTCACTGGAGGACAGGAGGGAATAGGGAGACATGATAACGACATAAAATACTGAGGGAATAGACAAGGTGGACATGAGACAGAATGTTCCAGAGAGGGGACACAGCAAAAGGGACAATTGGAAGTTGAAGACTCAGATGAGTCACAGGGATGTTAGGAAGTATTTCTTCAGTCATAGAGTTGGTCAGGAAGTGGAATAGTGACGTAGTGGAGGCAGGAACCATACATAGCTTAAGAGAGGTATGATAAAGCTCATGGAGCGAGAGAGAGGACCAGTAGCGGCAGTGAAAGGCAGGGCAGGAGCTAGTATCAACCCCTGCAACCACAATTAGGTAAGTACAAACATGAGTACACACATTTCACAAAACACAAAGAAAAGTAAAGTAGAGTACATAATAGAGTACACGGATGTTACACAGAGAGTATGCCTTGACTGGTGGTTCATGCACTCGGCAGTAGACAGGTCATAATCCCGAGCAATAACAAGACTTACTAACACTGCATTAGGCCAGTTTGGATGTACTGCACCCAAGGAACCAACACTCTCAAAACAAACAACAGAAAATTTAGTAGACCATCAATTGCAGGTTCTGTCAGAAAATCGTTATTGACTGATACCAAGAACCAGAGGAGGACGATGTCATATTGACTGATACCAAGAACCAGGAGGACAGACGTAGTATTTGACTGATAGAACACGGAGGACAGGAGGTTAGGACTGATACCAGAACCGACAGACAAATTACTGGGAATAGAACAGGATGGACATAGACATGATGATACCAGAGAGGAGACACAGAAACAAGAAGGAGGACACATGTGAAGTTGAAGATCCAGATAGTCAAAGGGATGTTAGACGTATTTTTACGTCCAAAGGAGGACAGGGGAAGTTAATATTGACGATAAAGAAGGAGGCAGGACCATGTACTTAAGACGAGTATGAAGAACTCATGGAGCAGGGAGAGAGAGGACCTAGTAGCGGTCAGTGAAGAGGCGGGGCCAGGAGCTAAGTATCAACCCCTGCAACCACAATTAGGTAAGTACAAATAGGTGAGTACACACATTTCACAAATACACAAAGAAAAGTAAATGTTAAGAGTACATAATAAGCAAGTACACAGGATGTATACACAGAGATGTATGCCTCTCTTGACTGGTGGTTACATGCAGCCTCGTGCAGTAGACAGGCTTCAAACCCCATTACCCGAGCAATAAACAAGACTTACTCAACACTGCACTAGGCATGGTGTGTTGCGCGATGTTACTGCATCCTCAAGGTAACTCAACACTCTCAAAACAAAACAAAAAAAAACAAAAAAAATACATTTAAGGTCAAAGTATCCATCAACTTGCAGTTGATTCTGTCAGGGAAAATCTGTTATATTGACTGATACCAAGAACCAGGAGGACGGACGTATGTCATATTGACTGATACCAAGAACCAGGAGGACAGACGTATGTTATATTAACTGATACCAAGAACCAGGAGGACAGACGTATGTTATATTGACTGATACCAAGAACCAGGAGGACAGACGTATGTTATATTGACTGATACCAAGAACCAGGAGGACAGACGTGTTATATTGACTGATACCAAGAACCAGGAGGACAGACGTATGTTATATTGACTGATACCAAGAACCAGGAGGACAGACGTATGTTATATTGACTGATACCAAGAACCAGGAGGACAGACGTGTTATATTGACTGATACCAAGAACCAGGAGGACAGACGTGTTATATTGACTGATACCAAGAACCAGGAGGACGGACGTATGTCATATTGACTGATACCAAGAACCAGGAGGACAGACGAGTTATCATTGACTGATACCAAGAACCAGGAGGACAGACGTATGTTATATTGACTGATACCAAGAACCAGGAGGACAGACGTATGTTATATTGACTGATACCAAGAACCAGGAGGACAGACGTATGTTATATTGACTGATACCAAGAACCAGGAGGACAGACGTATGTTATATTGACTGATACCAAGAACCAGGAGGACAGACGTGTTATATTGACTGATACCAAGAACCAGGAGGACAGACGTGTTATATTGACTGATACCAAGAACCAGGAGGACAGACGTATGTTATATTGACTGATACCAAGAACCAGGAGGACAGACGTATGTTATATTGACTGATACCAAGAACCAGGAGGACAGACGTGTTATATTGACTGATACCAAGAACCAGGAGGACAGACGTGTTATATTGACTGATACCAAGAACCAGGAGGACAGACGTATGTTATATTGACTGATACCAAGAACCAGGAGAGGACAGACGTAGTTATATTGACTGATACCAAGAACCAGGAGAAGACAGACGTGTTATATTGACTGATACCAAGAACCAGGGAGGACAGACAAGTTATATTGACTGATACCAAGAACCAGGAGGAGGACAGACGTATGTTATATTGACTGATACCAAGAACCAGGAGAAGGACAGACGTAAGTTATATTGACTGATACCAAGAACCAGGAGAAGGACAGACGTATGTTATATTGACTGATACCAAGAACCAGGAGGAGGACAGACGTAGATCATAAGAGGCTAGAAGCTGCAGTTCTTCATACATTGTGAGAAACCTAACTATTGCTTAAGGCCAGAATAGTCAACAACACCGCTTAGTTACCATACAAGTGTCATGCAGCAGTACCGTACCTGACGTTTACCTAAGTGACGTTTCCGGGGGGTCAACGCCCCCGCGACCCGGTCCCAGACCAGTCCTTCTGAAGGCTCAAGGCCTGATCAAGCAGGTGGTTACTGCTGGCTGCACGCACTTCAACATACGAACCACAGCCCGGTTGGTCGGGCACTGATTATAGGAACTTGTCAAGTTCCCTCTTGAAGACAGTCTGAGGTTTGTTGGTAATTCATCTTATGCGTCAAAGAGAGGGCGTTGAAGAGTCGGGAACCTCTGACACTCATCGAGTTCTGTCTTAATGTACTTGTTGCTTCCTTGCTGTTTATTGATGGTATTGTACGCCGTCTGCTACGTTTCTTGCCATACGGAGTGATTTCGATGTTCAGGTTTGGGACGTTTTCACTAATAAAGCTATTCTTTCTCCGAATTGGTGTCTTTTATTTTTTTTCTAGGTTTGTTCATCCTCATTGCCCACCTCGCTCTCCTACCCCACCTCATCCTCCCCTTCCTCTCCCCCACAATCCTACACGAGCTGATTGTGTTTCTGTTCCCAATTTTGCCACTGTGTCTGAAACACTAATGTTGTTTACTGGTCCACTCTCCCTTTCTCTCTCTCTCTTGATTATTCTGCCTTGGCCTTAACCTACTCCTCTCTCTCTTTCTCTCTCTCAGCCATTTATCTTTGCTTCTTCTTGCCGTCTTTTATGTAGTGTTTATGGTGTGTATTAGTGCCCTCTTGTTCTTATACTCTGGCCTTGGCCTCCTCTAGTATGGTGGCGGGTTATACAACACTTCTATTGATGCTTTACTAACCTGCTTTACACTCTGAATTTTACCAGTTTTAAGAGTTTGGTAACTTCCGTTCATCATTGTCGCTTCTCTATTTTCGTTTCACTTTTCCCATTATCTGTTACCCCTCTGGAAATATATCATTATGTGAAGGATACCTGAAACACGTTTTCGAGGGTCAATGCATCCGCGGCGCGGTCCCAGACCAGACCTCCTGGTGGATCAGAGCCTGATCATCCAGATCCGAAATGATGACACGATTGAAACAGCCGCTGCAGGTGTTGAACTTGCGGTCAGAGAGTCTGCATGAACTCTAGACCGTCTAGAGTTCTGAGACTCTCTGACCTGCGGGTTCGAACCCCACCTGCTTTAATGAGGTATGTTTGCAACTGTCATTCATTTCTTGTAGTCATGTTGACGGGTTTGAAGGGGACTTGAGCTAGAGTTCGTCACGGCCATGCTAGCTGGAGATTCGTCTGTAAAAACTTAGCATTTGTGGACACAGTGGTGCCTATGCTAACCTTCCTATGGTGTAGAAATATACCTAGTTGGATGAATCTTATTGAAGCTGAAAGGCTGGCCCAGTGGCTTACGCGACGGTCTAGAGTTCTGAGACTCTCTGACCGCGGGTTCGAACCCCACCCGTGGTATGTGGTCTGATCATCCAGGTTGTAACTGCTGGCCACACGCAGTCCAACGTAAGAACCACAGCCCGGCTGGTCAGGCACTGATTTGAGGAACTTGTCCGGTTTTCTCTTGAAGACCCCAAGAGGTTTGATGGTAATTTCCCATATGCACGGAGGGAGGGAGTTGAAGAGTCGGGATCTCTGAAACTAATTGAGTTCTCTTGTTGTATTCAATGAGCTCTGCTTTTTAATGGAGGTATTTTGCACCGTCTGCCAAGTTTCTTGTTGTCATACAAAGTGATGTTGGTTTGTACATTTAGGACCAGTCCCTCCAGGGTTTTCCAGGTATAAATTATGTATCTCGACTACGTTTCAAGGAATATAGTTGAAGGGATTTAAAGCATTCTCTGTAGTTCAAATACTTAAGTGTATACGAGAAGTGAAGGTTCTCTGTATGTTTTCCAGCTCAACAATCACGCCTGCCTTGAAGGGGCCGTCAGTATATAGTATTATTCCAGCCTGAAGAGAACAAGTGAATTAAAGAGTATCACCAGTGGCTCACCATCTCTTGTCTTAAAAGTTCTAGTTATCCAGCCTATCATTTTCCTTGCGGTAGCAATGGCATCATTGTTGTGATTCTTGATTGTGAGTTCTTCCTACATCATTACTCTCCCAAGTTTCTCACATGGAACTTTCGCTCTACTGCATGATTTGAGTTTGTCCAGTACTCTGTTAGTCTTTATTTCCTCCTCTTCTATAGTGGAGCAACTGAAATTTGTCCTTATTAAACATCATATTGTTATTTGAGCTCAACTGTAAGGCTTAATTTATATCCGCCTGAAGATTTGTTAAGTCCAGACTTACGACACTCAGAGATTCTGGTGTCATCAACAAAGGACTTTAGTGAGCTATGATTTATGTCCTCGCCCTTTCCCTGCTATACTAATTTAACGTCTGTTGGTGACTCTGCAGTTGAGTGCCCCATTAATAATTCTATCATTCACTTGCTTTGTTTTGGGGGGATAATGGGTGAGAAATGTCCATGGAGAAGTATGTTGGGGAGGTTCTGGTGTGTACTGGTCTGGAGTGTGGGGGAGGTGGGGTTAGAATATTGGCTTCTAGCTCTCTCTCTCACTTTCTCACATATGCTCATACTAAATTCCTGGAGTCATTAGCCAAATAATATAACAACTCTCAAAACTGTGTTTGGAATCTGCTTCCATAATGTATTATCTGTTAGTTTTGGGGACATCCGGCCTGGTCACAGACCGGGCCGCAGGGGCGTTGACCCCTGGAACTCTCTCCAGGTATACTCCAGGTATACATCCCCACGATCTAGTCTCAGACTAAGAACTATTAAGAAGCACATAGGAAAGTAAAGGCATGTGTACACTGAATGTAAGTAGAGGTTTGTAAGAGTTACCTGCCATCTTACGTCTTCATGAGACAGAAAAGATGTGCAGTCCTGCCAGAGTCCAAAAATAATCAAAATGAAATGTTCCCTTTTCAGTCATTTGAGAGAACGGTAGTACCTCCCTGGATGGTCGTTGTGTACTAACCTCCCTGGATGGTCGTTGTGTACTAACCTCCCTGGATGGTCGTTGTGTACTAACCTCCCTGGATGGTCGTTGTGTACTAACCTCCCTGGATGGTCGTTGTGTACTAACCTCCCTGGATGGTCGTTGTGTACTAACCTCCCTGGATGGTCGTTGTGTACTAACCTCCCTGGATGGTCGTTGTGTACTAACCTCCCTGGATGGTCGTTGTGTACTAACCTACTACCAGCTCGTTGCACTCCTGATGACTGAAAGTAACTGTGATGAGGTCTCTGTGAGTTGTGTGCTTATTTAGCATTCATCTATGCTTCCTTGTATTAAGTTCCCTCCTTCCCAAGATCCTGTCTCTTGTCTACACTATCGAGTCCACCCATGTCTGTCTTGTGTGAGTTTCCTCACTCGTAAAATTGTAGTAGGTTTATAAGTTACCTTCCCCAAGTGCCATATAAGCCAGGCTGTGATGAGTATGTGGGCCAGCGAGATGCTGATAGCACAAGCCTGGTTAAGAGTCCATCAACGGGAAAATGAGGCCTCCGGCCGATGCTCATCCACCTGGCCGCCCCTGGGACAAGTAGACCTCTTGAAGGGCAGTTCTTCCCGACTTTTTATTTTTATAGGTTATGGAGAAGACCTACGGGAAGAACTTTCTTTGTCAGAACTGGTGACATTAATGTTATTTTGATATAAAAAAAAAATATTTCGTCATTTTTTTAAGGTAGAAATTGTAACTCATTCGTTTAAGCTTCCTTAATTTTAGAGATTTGTACAGTTAAGGGTTATTGACAAAAATAAGATTTTAGGAAAATTGTAAATCTTCCTTACTCTTTATATATATATATATTTTTTAGAAGGGAGGATGTGATGTTGGTGAAGCCCTGCCTGACCACTTGAGGGGCGGAGAGGCACTGCAAGAATTCTTTGTTCTTTTATTATGATGAGGTAGTAACACAGAGACAGAGGGAGCTGAGCCTTGGTCGTGGCTGCGTCAACAAAGTGGATTATAAGTGAACCCTAGTGGACCAATTATAAGTGAAGCCTAGTGGATCAATTATAAGTGAACCCTAGTGGACCAATTATAAGTGAACCCTAGTGGACCAATTATAAGTGAACCCTAGTGGACCAATTATAAGTGAACCCTAGTGGACCAATTATAAGTGAACCCTAGTGGACCAATTATAAGTGAACCCTAGTGGACCAATTATAAGTGAACCCTAGTGGACCAATTAATTATAAGTGTACCCTAGTGGACCCATTAATTATAAGTGTATTGCAGTGGACCAGTTAAATGTAAGTCAACATCCCTGCGGTCCGGTCCCAGACCAGGCCTCCTGATGGATGACCTGATCAACCAGGCTGTTAGTGGTTGCCGCACGACGTCCAACATATGCACCACAACCTGGCTGATCAGAAAGTGACTTAAGGAGCCTGTCCAACCAGTGGTCTGTTGGTAAGCCTCCTTGTGTACGAATGGAGGACTTTGAAAAGTCTTGGTCCCTTCACACTGAGTTTTTCCTTAGTGTATTCACAGCACCCCTGCTTTTCACTGAGGATATTTTGTACCGTCTGCCAAACCTCTTACTTTTATAGGGAAAGATTTATGTGCGCAGATTTGGGACCAGTCCTTCTAGAATTTTCCAGGTGTAGGTTATAATGTATCTCTCTCGCCTGCGTTCCACAGTGTACAGATACAGGGACTTAAAATGTTCCCAGTAATTTAGGTGCTTAACTGAATCTGTGAGGTCAGTGAAGATTCTCTGCACATTCTCCAGGTCTGCAATTTCGTCTGCCTTGAACGGAGCTGTTAAGAGCACAACAATATTACAGCCTAGAGAGAAAAAGTGACTTGAAGAGTATTATCATTGGCGTGACATCTGCTTTGAAGGTTCTAGCTATCCATCTTATTATTTCCTTGCTGTTGTAATAGATCTTCCGACATAATCACTTTCCAAGACTCTTACATTAGTTGTACTTTCTGCTGAGTGATTCCATTATATTGTATACTCCGTTCCAGTCTATATTTCTAAAATGGGGCAAATGAAAAATGTCTTTATCTAGCATCATATTGTTGTTAGTGGCTCACTGGAAGACTTTGTTTATATCAGCTTGAAGGTTCGCTGTGTCCTCGACGGATGACACTGATTCTAGTATCGTCTGCAGTGGATGATACGCTGCTGTAGTCTACATCCATGTTTATGTTGGATATGAAAATGAGAAAGAGAACAGCAGCAGCTAATATTCTTTGGGAAACAGAGCCTTTCACTATAGCAGCCTCCGATTTCACTCTCTTCAATTTTATACTTTGGGTTTTATTCATTAGAAAATGAAATATATATCTGCCCAATTTTCCAGTTATTCCTTTTGCATTCATTTTTTTTTATCTATTACTCTAAGATCATCACACTTGTCAAAGGCTTCTGCAGAGTCTGCGTCCACTACATTGAAGATCTTGTAATGATCAAGGAACTGCGAGAATCAAGAGCGACCTGCTGTCAACCCATGCTGCCCTGGCTTGTGCACCTGTGCAGATTCCTTGTTTCTTGGGACTCAAAGATTTTGATAATGTGGGACGTGTTTTTAAGGACTGTGGGATGACTCCTGTGTCCAGGCTCCTCCTCCATAGAATATTGAAGGCGCGAGATAGTGACTTCTGGAAACTCTTGATGAATACGGAATGAGAGCAGTCCAGCATCCAAATGTTTCAACATTCTAGAGACAATGTTGCTTCAGATGTTTCAACATTCTAGAGACAATGTTGCTTCACATGTTTCAACATTCTAGAGACAATGTTGCTTCACATGTTTCAACATTCTAGAGACAATGTTGCTTCAGATGTTTCAACATTCTAGAGACAATGTTGCTTCACATGTTTCAACATTCTAGAGACAATGTTGCTTCACATGTTTCAACATTCTAGAGACAATGTTGCTTCACATGTTTCAACATTCTAGAGACAATGTTGCTTCAGATGTTTCAACATTCTAGAGACAATGTTGCTTCAGATGTTTCAACATTCTAGAGACAATGTTGCTTCAGATGTTTCAACATTCTAGAGACAATGTTGCTTCAGATGTTTCAACATTCTAGAGACAATGTTGCTTCACATGTTTCAACATTCTAGAGACAATGTTGCTTCACATGTTTCAACATTCTAGAGACAATGTTGCTTCAGATGTTTCAACATTCTAGAGACAATGTTGCTTCACATGTTTCAACATTCTAGAGACAATGTTGCTTCACATGTTTCAACATTCTAGAGACAATGTTGCTTCAGATGTTTCAACATTCTAGAGACAATGTTGCTTCAGATGTTTCAACATTCTAGAGACAATGTTGCTTCACATGTTTCAACATTCTAGAGACAATGTTGCTTCACATGTTTCAACATTCTAGAGACAATGTTGCTTCAGATGTTTCAACATTCTAGAGACAATGTTGCTTCACATGTTTCAACATTCTAGAGACAATGTTTTGCTACAGTTGAAATAATACATCCAGGACTGTCAATTTTTTTTTAAATTTCATCATTATTGGATAATTATAAAATAAATTGTAAACTCATATTAACCTACACTTAACTTAACTTAACTTAACTTAACTTAACGGAGAATAACAGACATTATCATTTCTGATGAATTAGACACATGTGCAATACTTGGGAATCTTTATTGAGGAAACGTTTCTCCCCACAGTGGCTTCATCAGTCCAATACAAAGAAGAATTGTGAAGATCAGGAGTTTGAGGTTATCAGTCCCTCATCTTGGAGTTGATGTAATCAGTCCATCAATCTTTTGTTGCAGAACAAAGAGTTCCTTCCTCCTGGATCAAGAGCCCCTCCTGGTGAGGGGCTCTTGATTCAGGGAATTGGACCGAATTTCCACTACTTGAACAAAACCTAATTGCCTTCCATTCTCCAGGAGCTGTGTGATCCATACGGGTTTAGTGCGTCCTAATATAGACTGGTATTACTAATTTCTGGTCTCTGGTAAGCCAGTGGCTGCTGCCGCCCTGGTTGGCCATAGGTCGCCATGACCCACCCTGGCTGGCCCTAGCCCACCCTGCCTGGCCCTAGCCCACCCTGGTTCGCCCTAGCCAACCCTGGCTGGCCCTAGCTCGCCATGATCCACCCTGACTGGCCCTAGCCCACCCTGACCCACCCTGGCTGGCCCTAGCGCACCCTGACCCACCCTGGCTCGTCCTAGCCAACTTTGGCTGGCCCTAGTTTGCCCTGACCCACCCTGACTGGCCCTAGCTCGCCCTGACCCACCCTGGCTGGCCCTAGCCCACCCTGACCCACCTTGGCTGGCTCTGACCCACCATTCACTCTGGTTGGCCCTAGACAACCCCTCCTGCCATAGTGCCAATGGCCCCCGCCATAGTACCAGTGCCACCAGTGAGTAGGTCAGGTTTTACGGAGAAGTGAGTCACGTGACCCTCCCTGCTGTACCTACTACTGAAACTGTGTATTGTATCGATTCCTTCCACTTACAGGTCTAACTCACACCATTTACCACACTTAAGACTTCAAAGAGAGCGAAGATAAATAGTTCAGAGCCGACAAGTTAATAAATTAGACACTTGTGCAATACTTGGGGTGACTTTATTGTGGAAACGTTTCGCCCCCATAGTGGCTTCCTCAGTGCATGTGTTGCACATGTGTCTAATTTATCAACTTCAAAGAGAGTCTTGCAAGGCAACTTGTGGCACCTCTGCATCTCTACCTGCAGTCAGTGACTCCCTGGTTCACTCTCCTCACAACCTAAACTCTTAGTTCCTTGAAGATGGTGTATGTTGTGGTCATGTCCTCCCTGATTCTACTCTGCTCTAGCCTTGTTAATATTGTTACAGTCTCTCCTCGTGATCCACACCATAACAACGTCGTGACCACCATCTGGATCGCCTTTATTGTCTCGTGATCCACACCATAACAACGTCGTGACCACCATCTGGATCGCCTTTATTGTCTCGTGATCCACACCATAACAACGTCGTGACCACCATCTGGATCGCCTGGATAGTCTCGTGATCCTCACCACAGCAACGAACATCTGGATCAACTGGGAGTTTCTTCACGTGCTTGATCACGTACAAAGTCCGTACTTAGACTTCTTGGCTAGCTTGTGCGATTCTTCGTCTTGAGCTTCACGGACAGAGGATCGAGTCTGCAGCACTCCTTGCACTGAATAACTCGCACGGATTTAGCGCTTCACATATAACAACAATCCATACTGACGCTTTGTGTGTGTGTGTGTACTCACCTAATTGTGGTTGCAGAGGTTGATTCATAGCTCCTGGCTGTGTGTGTGTTTGTATGTGTGTACTGACTTGTATGTGGTTGCAGGGGGAGGGGAGGGAATGTTGAGGCGCAGCTCCTGGCCCCCTCCTAGACTACTTTGAGTGGGCATCAGGGGAGGAATGTATTAATTGAGGAGGCAGGAGAACAAGGTCTTGGGAGCTGCCTAACAACAGCCAGCGTCGTCCTGGTCACTGTTCGTTGTCTTATTCAGGGACGAGGGTAGATAAGGGGCGCCCTGGGGAAAGGTGGGCGGGAGGCAGGGTGGGTGGGGATGTTAGAGGAAGGCTGATGATGGTGGCAAGGAGAGCAGGGGAGACAGGGGTGACAGCAGGGTAAAGTCTGTCAGCGTTTTAGTTTCTTACATACCTACCTACCTGGAGTCTACCTGGAGGGTATTCCGGGGATCAACGCCCCCGCGGCCCGGTCTACGACCAGGCCTCCCGGTGGGTCAGGGCCTGATTAACGAGGCTGTTACTGCTGGCCGCACGTAGTCCAACGTACGAACCACAGCCCGGCTGATCCGGCACTGACTTTAGTTATCTGTCCAGCTCCCTCTTGAAGACAAGCAGGGATCTACTGGTAATACCCCTTATGGCTGTTGGAAGGCTGTTGAACAGTCTTGGGCCCCGGACACTTATTGTGTTTTCTCTTAGTGTACCAGTGGCGCCCCTACTTTTCACTGGGGGTATGTTGCATCGCCTGCCAAGTCTTTTGCTTTCGTAGGGAGTGATTTGTGTGTGCAGGTTAGGAATTTAACAAAGACACTTTACTGTTACTGGGACAACGTTCAGTTCTTTTAAGATCTTTATAAAGACTTTCCTTCACTTGTGTGAACAGGACAGTATTTACTTCCAATAATAATTTCAATTCATAATGGGAAAACAGAAGCCATACTCTTTGGCACGAAATATAAACTGAGCAGGGTAAATAATTTTAATATCCGGTGTAATGGGGAATCCATCACTTCAGTTTCCTCAGTAAAATATCTGGGAATCCCCTTTGACCCATGCATGTCAGGAGAATTGATAGGTAACAGTGTAGTAAAGAAAGCGAATGCCAGACTGAAGTTCCTCTACAGACCAGCACAGTGTCTACCTACTGAGGCTCGCAGGACCCTATGTCTAGCCCTTATACAATGTCATATTGACTACGCTTGCTCTTCATGGTACTCTGCCTTGATAAAAAAACTGAAAGATAAACTGCAAATCACCCAGAACAAAATGGTAAGATTCATCCTGGACCTGGGACCAAGAGAGCATGTAGGCCAGGATGAATTACAACAATTGGATATGCTGAATATTGAAGACAGAGTAAAACAACTTAAATTAAATCAAGTCTATAAAATTGCTCACAAACAGTGTCCAGAATATCTTGCTGCCAATTTTGTCAAGGCTGGGAACCAAAGCAGTCATAGTACTAGGGGGAGAGAACACAACTTTGTAGTACCCACAGTCAGTGGCCAGGCTTCAAACACCTTTTATTGCACATGTCAAAGCCAGTCATAGCATGAGCCAGTTCAAGAAGAGAACCAAAAGGTACCTAATGAATGTTGCGACAGAAAGGGAGGAGAATGATTTTTTTTTTTTAGCTAACACACAAGTAAATGTAAATAACTCTTTTTACCTTATTCCTAGTATATATCCTTTATAGTATAATAATAAGACATCTCCTTCATAGTATAATAATAAGGTATTAAAAGGACCCCAATGGAAATAAGTCACTTTGTCTGACTTTTTTGGGTTATCCTAGGTTCTCTACACATATGCTGCTATGTATGATAATCTACGTAACTGTATTTGTGTATACCTGAATAAACTTACTTACTAATAACCCTAAAGAAGCATATCTAGTTTTCTGTTCCAGCGACTCAGCGCTGCTGTTCAGAGGGGTAATGCCTGCTGTATTCTGGGCACGCGCCCCAGCTCTGAGGAGCTGGATGAGATTTTCGCATTATAATCAGTGACAAACATGTAACAATGTGTACTAGACATGTATGTCTCACACCTCGTGTACTGTATATGCCATCTTTATATCAACAATGTATCTCTTAAATCTTTTGCACCATATTATGTAATAATATATATATATATATATATATATATATATATATATATATATATATATATATATATATATATATATATATATATATATATATATATATATATATTTAAAGGAAATGGTTAATGCAGTTATCTGGGAGATTGCAGAAACACTGCTGTCAGAGATCACAAGGTTCGTCAACAATTCCTTGGCTGGTCTGATTCCTGACGAAATTAAACCTTTCCTTTTGGAGCATCACTTTGTGCCCTTAAAAAGAAGGATGGAGGAAAATTAGACACATATGCAACACTTAGGTATCTTTATTGAGGAAGTCGCCACACAGTGCTCATCAGTCAATACAAGTAGAAGGTGTAGGAGAGAGGAGTTTGAGGTTATCAGTCCCTCGGCCTGGAGTCGATGTCGATGGACTGAACACATCGACTCCAGGCCGAGGGACTGATTACCTCAAACTCCTCCTCTCCTTACACCTTTCTACTTTGTATTGGACTGATGAAGCCACTGTGTGGCGAAACGTTTCCTCAATAAAGATACCCAAGTGTTGCATATGTGTCTAATTTATAACTTGTCGGTTCTCTGAACCATTCATTCAGTGGGCAACACTTTTCGCCGCCTCATTTCTAAAGCTGCTGTAAGAAGTATTCACACAGAGGCGGCCATCATGCTTCAACCAAACCAGCTTGACTTTGTGGTCTCTCAAGGAAGTGAAGCAGCGGTTCATGCAACAAGGGCGTATATCAACAACCTGCCTGAGGACAATGCTGTTGTAAAATTAGATTTCCTGAAAAGAGACGTAGTATTAGCAGCTATACAAGAACATTTCCCAGGTCTCTTACCTTTTGTTTCAGCTGGATATAGCAAGGAATCAATGCTCCTGTTTGGAGAGCATGAAATCACATCATCAGAGGGTGTCCAGCAAGGGGACCCTCTCGCACCATTTCTCTTCTGTATAGCAGTTAGGGAAATCACAGTAAGACTGACCAGTGAGCTAAACACCTGGTTCCTGGATGATGGCACACTAGTAGGTACAAAGGCGTCCCTTCTAGATGATCTTACACAGGTGATGACACGGGGACATGAAATGGTTCTCATCCTGAATCCATCCAAATGTGAAATCATCTTAGCCAGTCAACAAGTGATAAATGCAATGAGATCAAAACTACCAGGAATAGCGTCTTGCTTGGAGCACCTCTGGGAAACGATGCCATTGGCACAATTCTCAGGAAGAAACTGGAAGAGTTGAGGAGAATGGAACAACGAATAAGTTACTCTTGACACCCATGATGCCTTGTACCTTCTCACAAAGTGCTTGAATCTGCCCAGGTTGACATATTTCCTAAGATGTGCTCCTTCATATAATAACCCTATACTGCACGAATATGACAGTATCCTGAGGCAGAATTTTACGAAAGTACTTAACCTTACTCTAGAAGATGGGCAGTGGAACCAGGCTACACTGCCAGTCCCCTCAAGGGAGGTTCCTTGATGCTGGTGAGGGGCTCTTGATCTAGAGAATTGGGTCTGTGCTCCGGTTCCCTAAATTGAGCCTGAATACCTTCCATCCCCTCCCCCACATGTGCTGTATAATCCTACGGGTTTTGCGCTCCCCATGATTATAATAATAATAAAATACACTTCCAGTCAGACTAGGAGGCATTGATGTCCGCAAGTCATCACAGATTAAGCTACCTGCTTCTCTGTCCTCATGGGTTGCATCCAGAGGGCTTGTAGCAGAGATTCTCCCTGAACATCTTCGGGACAAGATTGGAGTCCAGGACCAAAAGTTCATTGACGGACCCAGGATCTGGGATAATCTAACGGGCTCTGAAACTAGACCTGCTCCCCCCCAACAACTACAAACAGTCGCACTGGAATGGCCCAATAGTGGAGAATATAACCTCAACAATGCTTCAGAGTGTGTCAGGGAAGGATAGAGCCCGCTTCCTGGCAGTGAGAGCTCCTCATGCAGGGGTCTTTCTGTTGGCTGTTCCCAACTCCAGCCTTGGCACACGCCTCGACCCACAGACCATCCGCATTGGTGTTACCCTTCGACTTGCCGCCCCTATTCTCGCCGAACACAGGTGTATTTGTGGCAGTGAAGCAGCAGACCGATTCGGGTACCATAGTCTTGTGTGTCGTAAATCCGAGGGAAAGATTGCAAGACATGAGGAGGTTAATAACATTATTAAGAGGAGCCTCACAAATCCGGATGCCCAGCAGTAAAGAAGCCACCCCAACTATGCAGATCTGATGGCAGCCAGAAGCGTCCAGATGGTATCACCCTTCAAGCCTGGACAGACGGCAAGGAGGTGGTGTGGGATTACACATGTACATCTACCTTAGCTGATACCTATCTCCAATACACCAGAGAGGAAGGAGGGGCAGCTGCCACCTTCAGGGAGTCCCAAAAATCTAGAAAATGTGGAGAACTTGCCCATCATTATATGTTTGTTCCCATAGGCTCGGAGACCCTTGGCTCATGGGGAAAGAGTGCATCTAAGTTCCTTAAGGAGCTGGGCAAAAGATTCAACAGGGTAACTAGGGATCCCAGGGCAGCTAGTTTTCTGTTCCAGCGACTCAGCGCTACTGTTCAGAGGGGTAATGCCTGCTGTATTTTGGGCACGCGCCCCATCTCTGAGGAGCTGGATGAAATTTTCGCATTATAATAAGTGACAAACATGTAACAATATATACTAGACATGTATCTCTCACACCTCATGTACTGTATATGCCATCTTTATATCAACAATGTATATTTCTTAAATCTTTTGTACTATATTATGCAATAAAATATACCTTTTGGTAAAAAAGATTGAAAAGATGGGGTGGTAGAGGAAGTGGAATATTCAAATGGCTTCAGGAAGAAATCCAAATATTCTTCCTTGAAGCCTTTATAATATATATATATATATATATATATATATATATATATATATATATATATATATATATATATATATATATATATATATATATATATATATATATATATATATATATACTCTTCCTAGGTGTATGTGTACTGTTGCTGTCAGTGCATGTCATCAGCTGCTGAGATGAAGAGTAAGAAACATGGTGCAGCTCTCAGGTACCTGAAGATATGCCAGTGTTGCACAGGTATCACACATGGTAACGTCTTGTATACCATTAATATGCATATCTAACAAACATTTTCTCCCGGTTACTCTGGCAATTATATATCTACCTTGCTGGCTTGTCTATGATTGCTTGTAGTCTTAGTGACATCTACAAGTAATGTACCTGGTACCTGTCTAACTTAGTGACATCTACAAGTAATGTACCTGGTACCTGTCTAACTTAGTGACATCTACAAGTAATGTACCTGGTACCTGTCTAACTTAGTGACATCTACAAGTAATGTACCTGGTACATGTCTAACTTAGTGACATCTACAAGTAATGTACCTGGTACCTGTCTAACTTAGTGACATCTACAAGTAATGTACCTGGTACCTGTCTAACTTAGTAACATCTACAAGTAATGTACCTGGTACCTGTCTAACTTAGTGACATCTACAAGTAATGTACCTGGTACCTGTCTAACTTAGTGACATCTACAAGTAATGTACCTGGTACCTGTCTAACTTAGTGACATCTACAAGTAATGTACCTGGTACCTGTCTAACTTAGTGACATCTACAAGTAATGTACCTGGTACCTGTCTAACTTAGTGACATCTACAAGTAATGTAACTGGTACCTGTCTAACTTAGTGACATCTACAAGTAATGTAACTGGTACCTGTCTAACTTAGTGACATCTACAAGTAATGTACCTGGTACCTGTCTAACTTAGTGACATCTACAAGTAATGTACCTGGTACCTGTCTAACTTAGTGACATCTACAAGTAATGTAACTGGTACCTGTCTAACTTAGTGACATCTACAAGTAATGTACCTGGTACCTGTCTAACTTAGTGACATCTACAAGTAATGTAACTGGTACCTGTCTAACTTAGTGACACCTACAAGTAATGTACATGGTACCTGTCTAACTTAGTGACATCTACAAGTAATGTAACTGGTACCTGTCTAACTTAGTGACACCTACAAGTAATGTAACTGGTACCTGTCTAACTTAGTGACATCTACAAGTAATGTAACTGGTACCTGTCTAACTTAGTGACACCTACAAGTAATGTACCTGGTACCTGTCTAACTTACTGTAGTTGGTATTCATGTCTCGCTAATTTTTGAGGAAAAAAGACACAAGTTACAACACAAACTGTGACTGGCACGTTTCGCTCTCTGCTGATCTTTGTCAAGTCATGTCTTGCTGTGCACAAAGCTTCATCAGTCAGTGTGTGGGTCTGTGTAGAGCTTTATCATGTCATGTCTCACTCTGTGTAGAGCTTTATCATGTCATGTCTCACTCTGTGTAGAGCTTTATCATGTCATGTCTCACTCTGTGTAGAGCTTTATCATGTCATGTCTCACTCTGTGTAGAGCTTTATCATGTCATGTCTCACTCTGTGTAGAGCTTTATCAAGTCATGTTTCACTCTGTGTAGAGCTTTATCATGTCATGTCTCACTCTGTGTAGAGCTTTATCAAGTCATGTCTCACTCTGTGTAGAGCTTTATCATGTCATGTCTCACTCTGTGTAGAGCTTTATCAAGTCATGTCTCACTCTGTGTAGAGCTTTATCATGTCATGTCTCACTCTGTGTAGAGCTTTATCAAGTCATGTCTCACTCTGTGTAGAGCTTTATCATGTCATGTCTCACTCTGTGTAGAGCTTTATCAAGTCATGTTTCACTCTGTGTAGAGCTTTATCATGTCATGTCTCACTCAGTGTAGAGCTTTATCATGTCATGTCTCACTCTGTGTAGAGCTTTATCATGTCATGTCTCACTCTGTGTAGAGCTTTATCATGTCATGTTTCACTCTGTGTAGAGCTTTATCAAGTCATGTTTCACTCTGTGTAGAGCTTTATCATGTCATGTCTCACTCTGTGTAGAGCTTTATCATGTCATGTCTCACTCTGTGTAGAGCTTCATGAATTCACCGAATTAAAACAAAGAACAGCACAGAGCGAAACGTTGTCCCAAGGAAAACAAATTAATGCAACGAGTTTGTTACCTTCGCTGTTGCTGGAGTCACTGAATTACGTTGATTTGTGATTGGCGAGGAGTGTAGCTCACGTCATCTCTACGTTTATAAATTAAACGTTGTTTTGTGCACGTTTCCCGCCTACAGTGATGTTTTGTGTTGGCCCTCCCTCACACCACGTTCATTTCCTTATCGCACGTAAACTGGACGACACAGTAAGCGTAAGGGGCCCAAGACTGTTCAACAGCCTCCCATCGTACATGAGGGGGAGGGGTTACGAATAGACTCCTGCCTCTCTTCAAACGGGAACCGCGTAGGTTCCTAAAGTCAGTTGCTGACCAGCAGTAACAGCCTGGTTGATCAGGTCCTGATTCAACCAGATCTGGTCTGGGACGGGCCGTGGGGGAGTTGACCCCCGGAACACCCTCCAGGTAGAATAATAATAATAATAATAATAATAATGAATAATTCATGATAAATAATTTATAATATAATAATCAGAGAGTTACCTGTGACTGGTTTCGAGGGTTATTCTACCTTTCCAGACTGGCCTAAGGCCTAAGGTTGTTTGCTATTATCGGCCACGTCAGTCCTGCACACATAATTGCATAAAGACGCACACAATCACGCACATAATCACTTACAGACGCATATAATCAAGTGAAGATGCACAGACTCACGTACAGTCACAGACAATCCCGCATAGATGCACACAATCACACACAGACGCACACAATTACACACAGACGCACACAATCACACACAGACGCACACAATTACACACAGACGCACACAATCACACATAGATGCACACAATCACACACAGACGCACACAATCACACACAGACGCACACAATCACACACAGACACAGAGAACCATTGTGAGAGACTGTAAGAGGCGGGGCAGGAGACGTACTGTTAAAGACTCGACTATGACTCAAGCGGATGCTGATATTAGTAGAGAGAGAGAGAGAGAGGGAGGGAGAGGGAGAGAGAGACGGAAGAGACAGACGGAGGGAGAGAAAAAAATGACAGCTACACATCACTCTAGCACTGACAGCAACACACCACTCTAGCACTGACAGCAACACACCACTCTAGCACTGACAGCAACACATCACTCTAGCACTGACAGCAACACATCACTCTAGCACTGACAGCAACACATCACTCTAGCACTGACAGCAACACATCACTCTAGCACTGACAGCAACACATCACTCTAGCACTGACAGCAACACATCACTCTAGCACTGACAGCAACACATCACTCTAGCACTGACAAAAACACATCACTCTAGCACTGACAGCAACACATCACTCTAGCACTGACAGCAACACATCACTCTAGCACTGACAGCAACACATCACTCTAGCACTGACAGCAACACATCACTCTAGCACTGACAGCAGCACATCACTCTAGCACTGACAGCAGCACATCACTCTAGCACTGACAGGAACACATCACTCTAGCACTGACAGGAACACATCACTCTAGCACTGACAGCAACACATCACTCTAGCACTGACAGCAACACATCACTCTAGCACTGACAGCAGCACATCACTCTAGCACTGACAGCAGCACATCACTCTAGCACTGACAAAAACACATCACTCTAGCACTGACAGCAACACATCACTCTAGCACTGACAACAACACATCACTCTAGCACTGACAGCAACACATCACTCTAGCACTGACAGCAACACATCACTCTAGCACTGACAGCAGCACATCACTCTAGCACTGACAGCAGCACATCACTCTAGCACTGACAGGAACACATCACTCTAGCACTGACAGGAACACATCACTCTAGCACTGACAGCAACACATCACTCTAGCACTGACAGCAACACATCACTCTAGCACTGACAGCAGCACATCACTCTAGCACTGACAGCAACACATCACTCTAGCACTGACAGCAACACATCACTCTAGCACTGACATCAGCACATCACTCTAGCACTGACAGCAACACACTCTAGCACTGACAACACATCACTTGCACTGAACACAATCACTTAGCACTGACACAACACATCACTCTAGCACTGACAGCACACATCACTCTAGCACTGACAGCACAATACTTAGCACTGACAGAACACCTCTAGCATGACACACACATCACCTGCACTGACAGACACACACCAGCACTGACAACACATCACTTAGCACTGACAGCACACACACTCTAGACTGACAGCAACATCACTTGCACTGACAGCACACATCACTCTAGCATGACACAACACACCTCTAGACTGACACAACACATCACCCACTGCAGAAACACATTAATGAAGACAATCTAGATCAGAATCACTCTAGCACTGAACACACACACTTAGACTGACACAACACATCACTCTAGCACTGACAGCAACACACACTCTAGCACTGACACAACACAACCTAGCACTGACAACCACACCCTTGCCTGACGAACCATACTACCGACGCACACATCCTTACTGACAACCTCACTCTAGCACTGCACAACACACCCTCTTGCACTGACACAACACATCACTTAGCATGACAGAACACATCACCTCCCCCTCTAGCACGAGCAACACATCACTAGCACTGACACACACACACTCTAGCACGACAGCAGCACATCACCTAGCACTGACAGAACACAACTCTGCACTGACAGACACAACTCTAGCACTGACAGCAACACATCACTCTAGCACTGACAACACACACTGACTGACAGCACACATCACTCTACATGACGCACAACACTCTAGACACACACCACACTTAGCACTGACGCACACACACTCTGCACGACAGCAACACACACTCTACTGACAGCACATCACTTCACACAGACACACATCCACGACAAACACAACTCTGCACACACACTCCTGCATGACAGCAACACACATCTAGCACTGACAGCAACACATCACTCTAGCACTGACAGCACACACACTCTAGCACACAGCAACCTCACCGCCTGACCACCACCACCCAGACAGCAACACATCACTTAGCACTGACAGCAACACCTTAGCACTGACAGCACACATCACTCTAGCACTGAAGCACACATCACTTAGCACTGACAAAAAACCACTCTAGACTGACACAACATCCTCTAGCACTGACAACACCACTCTGCACTGAAGCAACACATCACTCTAGCATGACTCACACACACTTGCACTGAACACACATCCTCTAGCACTGACAGCAACATCACTCTGCTGACAAACACATCACCTAGCACTGACAAACACCACTCTGCACTGACAGCACACATCACTCTAGCATGACAGCAACACATCCTCTAGCACTGACACACACCATTAGCATACAGCACACATCACTCTAGCACTGACAAACACACACTCTAGCACTGACAGAGCACATCACCAGCACTGCGCACACATCACCTAGCACTGACAGCAGCACATCACTCTGCACTGACAGCAGCACATCACTCTAGCACTGACAGAACACATCACTCTGCATGACATCGCACATCACTCTAGCACTGACAGCAACACACACTCTAGCACTGACACAGCACATCACTCTAGCACTGACAGCAGCACATCACTCTAGCACTGACAGGAACACATCACTCTAGCATTGACATCAGCACATCACTCTAGCACTGACAGCAACACACCACTCTAGCACTGACAACAACACATCACTCTAGCACTGACAGCACCACACCACTCTAGCACTGACAGCAACACATCACTCTAGCACTGACAGCAGCACATCACTCTAGCACTGACAACAACACACCACTCTAGCACTGACAACAACACATCACTCTAGCACTGACAGCAACACACCACTCTAGCACTGACAACAACACATCACTCTAGCACTGACAGCACCACACCACTCTAGCACTGACAAGCAACACATCACTCTAGCACTGACAACAACACATCACTCTAGCACTGACAGCAACACATCACTCTAGCACTGACACACACACACTCTAGCACTGACAGCACCACACCACTCTAGCTGACGACAACCAGCACACACATCACTCTAGCACTGACAACCACACACTCTGACTGACAGCACACATCACTCTAGCACTGACAGCAACACATCACTCTAGCACTGACAACAACACATCACTCTAGTACTGACATCAACACATCACTCTAGCACTGACAGCAACACATCACTCTAGCACTGACAACAACACATCACTCTAGTACTGACAGCAACACATCACTCTAGCACTGACAGCAACACATCACTCTAGCACTGACAACAACACATCACTCTAGCACTGACAACAACACACCACTCTAGCACTGACACAACACATCACTCTAGCACTGACACAACACCACTCAGCACTGACACAACATCACTCTAGCATGACGCACACACTCTAGCACTGACAACAACACACACTCTAGCACTGACAACCACACCACTCTGCATGACAACACATCACTCTGACTGACAGCACCACACCACTCTAGCACTGACAACAACACATCACTCTAGCACTGACAGCACACACCACTCTAGCACTGACAACAACACATCACTCTAGACTGACAGCACACACCACTCTAGCACTGACAGCAACCACACCACTCTAGCACTGACAACAACACACCACTCTGCACTGACAGCAACACATCACTCTAGCATGACAGCACACATCACTCTGCACTGACAACAACACATCACTCTAGCACTGACACAACACACCACTCTGCACTGACAGCACCACACCACTCTAGCACTGACAACAACACACCACTCTGCACTGACAGCAACACATCCCCTCTAGCACTGACAGCAACACATCACTCTAGCACTGACAACAACACATCCACTCTAGCACTGACAACAGCACCACTCTAGCACTGACAGCAACACACACTCTAGCACTGACAGCACACATCACTCTAGCACTGACAGCAACACACCACTCTGCACTGACAGCAACACATCACTCTAGCACTGACAAGCAACACACCACTCTGCACTGACAGACAGCACTCACTCTAGCACTGACAGCAACACACACTCTAGCACTGACAGCACCACACACTCTAGCACTGACAGCAACACATCACTCTAGCACTGACAGCACACACCACTCTGCACTGACAGCAACACATCACTCTAGCACTGACAGCAACACACCACTCTAGCACTGACAGCAGCACATCACTCTAGCACTGACAGCAACACATCACTCTAGCACTGACAGCAACACACCACTCTAGCACTGACAGCAACACATCACTCTTGCACTGACAGCAACACATCACTCTAGCACTGACAGCAACACATCACTCTAGCACTGACAGCACCACACCACTCTAGCACTGACAGCAACACATCACTCTAGCACTGACAGCAACACACCACTCTAGTACTGACAGCAACACACCACTCTAGCACTGACAGCAACACATCACTCTAGCACTGACAGCAACACATCACTCTTACACTGACAGCAACACATCACTCTAGCACTGACAGCACCACACCACTCTAGCACTGACAGCAACACATCACTCTAGCACTGACAGCAACACATCACTCTAGCACTGACAGGAACACATCACTCTAGCACTGACAGCAACACACCACTCTAGCACTGACAGCACCACACCACTCTAGCACTGACAGCAACACATCACTCTAGCACTGACAGCACCACACCACTCTAGCACTGACAGCAACACATCACTCTAGTACTGACAGCAACACATCACTCTAGCACTGACAGCAACACATCACTCTAGTACTGACAGCAACACATCACTCTAGCACTGACAGCAACACATCACTCTAGTACTGACAGCAACACATCACTCTAGCACTGACAGCAACACATCACTCTAGCACTGACAACAACACATCACTCTAGCACTGACAACAACACATCACTCTAGCACTGACAGCAACACATCACTCTTGCACTGACAGCAACACATCACTCTAGCACTGACAACAACACATCACTCTAGCACTGACAGCAACACATCACTCTAGCACTGACAGCAACACATCACTGTAGCACTGACAGCAGCACATCACTCTAGCACTGACAGCAACACATCACTCTTGCACTGACAGCAACACATCACTCTAGCACTGACAGCAACACATCACTCTAGCACTGACAGCAACACATCACTCTAGTACTGACAGCAACACATCACTCTAGCACTGACAGCAACACATCACTCTAGCACTGACAGCAACACATCACTCTAGTACTGACAGCAACACATCACTCTAGCACTGACAGCAACACACCACTCTAGCACTGACAGCAACACATCACTCTAGCACTGACAGCAACACATCACTCTAGCACTGACAACAGCACATCACTCTAGTACTGACAGCAACACATCACTCTAGCACTGACAGCAACACATCACTCTAGCACTGACAGCAACACACCACTCTAGCACTGACAGAGAGCTGATCCTGCGGGTTACTAACCCTAATAGTCGCGTTGATCGGGTAATCGCTGAAGTAATTTGATCGGTGATCTGTGGCTGGAGGGCGCCACCCATCCAACCATTACCCATTACTCGATACAATTACCCCTCCCCTCCAATCACTTCCCCTCCCCTTCCCTCCCCTTCCCTCCCCTCTTATTCTACCCCTTTCCCTTCCCAGGTGATTACGTTAGGTTATACACATGACAAACTTCTGTGTATCTCAGTATAAAGCAAAATGTGGCTAAGGATTTGTGTATGACATGAAATATATACATGGAAGGTATTTGAGGTCTGGTCCCACCCTGCATACTGCCATAACAACACACTGCAGGAAAGAAGGAAGTGCAAAATACACCCCGTGGAAAGCAGGGGCGCCGTGGGCACAATACGAGAACATTGCATCAACATCCGTGGCCCCAGACTGTTTAGCATCCTACCAGAAGATATCAGAAACACTGCTGTGTGTGGAAGTCTTCAAGAGGAAACTGGACTAGTGTATCCACCAAATACAACATCAACCAGGTTGCCATGGAAATGTGGATCAGTGGGCCGCCACCAGCAACATCTTGGTTGATCAGGCAACTACCAGACGAGCCTGGCCCAGGGCCGGGCTGCAGGACTAGAAAAACTTGAAATCCGTCAAAGTTATATGAAGGCACATTAGAATTTGTCTGTGACGCAGTAATACAAAATTAAACAGTTTGCTTCTGAGGCAACAAGTGACGTAGATCTCACACCACTTACCTTCTACTGCACCAAGATGCAGCAAGTGACGTAGATCTCACACCACTTACCTTCTACTGCAACAAGATGCAACAAGTGACGTAGATCACACACCACTTACCTTCTACTGCAACAAGATGCAACAAGTGACGTAGATCACACACCACTTACCTTCTACTGCACCAAGATGCAACAAGTGACGTAGATCTCACACCACTTACCTTCTACTGCACCAAGATGCAGCAAGTGACGTAGATCACACACCACTTACCTTCTACTGCAACAAGATGCAACAAGTGACGTAGATCTCACACCACTTACCTTCTACTGCACCAAGATGCAGCAAGTGACGTAGATCTCACACCACTTACCTTCTACTGCACCAAGATGCAACAAGTGACGTAGATCACACACCACTTACCTTCTACTGCAACAAGATGCAGCAAGTGACGTAGATCTCAAACCACTTACCTTCTACTGCACCAAGATGCAACAAGTGACGTAGATCTCACACCACTTACCTTCTACTGCACCAAGATGCAACAAGTGACGTAGATCACACACCACTTACCTTCTACTGCAACAAGATGCAACAAGTGATGTAGATCACACACCACTTACCTTCTACTGCACCAAGATGCAACAAGTGACGTAGATCACACACCACTTACCTTCTACTGCAACAAGATGCAGAAAGTGACGTAGATCACACACCACTTACCTTCTACTGCAACAAGATGCAACAAGTGACGTAGATCACACACCACTTACCTTCTACTGCACCAAGATGCAACAAGTGACGTAGATCACACACCACTTACCTTCTACTGCAACAAGATGCAGCAAGTGACGTAGATCACACACTGCTTACCTTCTACTGCAACAAGATGCAACAAGTGATGTAGATCACACACCACTTACCTTCTACTGCACCAAGATGCAACAAGTGACGTAGATCACACACCACTTACCTTCTACTGCACCAAGATGCAGCAAGTGATGTAGATCACACACCACTTACCTTCTACTGCACCAAGATGCAACAAGTGACGTAGATCACACACCACTTACCTTCTACTGCAACAAGATGCAGCAAGTGACGTAGATCACACACCACTTACCTTCTACTGCACCAAGATGCAACAAGTGACGTAGATCACACACCACTTACCTTCTACTGCACCAAGATGCAACAAGTGAGTAGATCACACACCCTTACCTTCTACTGCAACAAGATGCAACAAGTGACGTAGATCACACACTTACCTTCTACTGCACCAAGATGCAACAAGTGACGTAGATCACACACCACTTACCTTCCTGCAACAAGATGCACAAGTGACGTAGATACACACCCTACCTTCTACTGCACCAAGATGCAACAAGTGACGTAGATCACACACCACTTACCTTCTACTGCACCAAGATGCACCGCACGCAGTCCAACGTACGAACCACAGCCTGGCTGATCCGGCACCGACTTTAGGAGACCTAGTCGCTGGGGCGCTGATCTCCGGATCTACTAGAGGTAACCTACAGGTAGCCGTGGTTACTAGGCAGGTCACGAGTTTTCCCCTCTCCGATCCTATCCCTTCCTTTCCCTTCCTTTCCCTTCCTTTCCCTTCCCATCCCTTCCTTTCCCTTCCTTTCCTCCTTTCTCCTCCCCTCCCCTCCATCTCCCCCCCCGTCCTCCCCACCCCCCTGTACAAACCAGTTCCAGGTCAACTCGACATTAATAGGCAACATTTAACGTACTGGTATAAAAAGTCATTCGAGCAGGAAGCTGGTGGACCAGATCAACCAGACTGTGATGGCTGTCTTGACCAGCGGCCCGTAACACCAACACTGTGTGAAGACACATCAAACAACTTAACACTATGTCTTCATGAGTGATGGTCTGATTATATCGTCATTACGTCTGCTGCCGCTGCCGCCGCTGCCGCTGCCGCTGCCGTCGCCGCCGCTGTCGCCGCCGCCGCTGCCGCCGCCTCCTCCTCCTCTGTATTGGACAAAGGGGGCAGCTTTATACCGGAGTTTCACTCGAGCGAAACGTCTGTATAAAGAATTCCTACGATGTTTTGTGCGTGTCTGCGTTCTCTGTAGGCTAACAGCCTCCTCCGCCTGGCAGCAACAGCTTGGTGGAACAACCATAGTTATAACAGCAGTGAAGAAAAGAGAAACCTAGAGGAAAGTTTGTCATTGTGGCAAGTCAGGATGAGGCGACCCCGCCGGGTTTACCACTTTTTTGTTGTGGATATAACGCTAATAATGGCTTGAAGGAGGGTGCCTAGTGACTGGAGTGGGAGCCTCGTGATCCAAGGAATTGGAGTTTGCCTTTCCCCTTTGGGTCAAGGTTCCAGTCTCTAGGCGCTGCATATCCCCTGCGGGTTTAGCGGCTCCACATAATAATGACAATAACTAGAAAGTTATCACAGCATTGCATAACCCCAGTCCCCTCTACCTCTGTGCAAGCGATTAGAATAGTGCAGAGTGCGGCAGAAGTTTGTAATGCTTCTAGTTATCACCTTCGTAAATATGAAGAGAATCAAGGGAGGCATCCGCAAGTTATTACATGGAAACTAATTTCCCAATTTCTTCAGACAAAATGAGTAGATTAGCACATATACAGCCCATGCTAACCCCCCCCCCTATGGTGTATAAATATACCTAGTTGGATGAATGTTATTGTAGCCAGCTGACCCAGTGGCTTACGCGCTGGCCTGGAGTTTTACCACTTACTCGCCTTGAGTTCTAACCCCACCCGTACTGTGGATTGATACACAGACCAAATCTAATTCAAACCGTCTAGGTTTGAAAACAAACTGAAGAGGCTTACTCTTGGTATCTCAAAGAGAGATCAGTATCCCGAAATACACCACCAGCACGTTAAGCTGGCTCAGAAAGTTCAATTTTCAGGCATCAGCGTTAAATCAGGTTTGAAGTTAATCGAATGTGACGCAGAAATTGTCCCATAAAAAAAGATTTAAATTTTCCAAACTTAATAATAATAATAATAATAATAATAATAATAATAATAACAAAGGAGGACTTGCTTCCGGAGAAACGACCAACAGCATCAGACAAACAATGGAGATAAGACAACCTGAGTTATTTATCTATAACTGTATAACTGACCCAGCTGAAGATAAGAGAGAGAGAGAGAAAAAAAAAACAGAAAGAGAGAGGGAGAGAGAGAAAGAAAAAAAAACAGAGAGGGAGAGAGAGAACAGAGAGAAAAAACAGAAAGAGAGAGAGAGAACAGGAAGAGAGAGAGAGAGAGAAGAAGGAGAGAGAGAGAGAAAGGAGAGAGAGAGAGAGAGAGAGAGAGAGAGAGAGAGAGAGAGAATGCTAGTAGGTAGATATTTGCAAACGTATATAAGTGTGTAGTGCGGACAAGACTGAGGTAGCACTAGTGGCATCACATCTCAGGGGGAGACCACAAAGCTTTCTCGCCCCATTCCATCCCTTTCTGCTGGTCACCCTGCCTCCCCTGTCCCCTCACATCCCTTCCTGCTGGTCACCCTCTCTCCCCTGCCTCACCCAACCCTTCCTGCTGGTCACCCTGCCTCCCCTGCACCTTCATTCCTAGTTGCTGCTGTTCTTGATGGATGGTAATCATACATTGTAAGTACCGCCAGCAAAGGTTGCTACATGAAGCACGTCTGTGTCAGATGTAAGATACAGAATTTGGGTAAATTCTGTGCAGAGTTTCCCGCTATGGTGGGTACTGACACCTGTTTGTTGATCATTGTTTTTCAAGTCTGAGTTGATCAAGTATTATAAGAGCCGTCATCCCTTACTTCTAGTTTTCGTTTTTGCATATTACTTTCTGACTACACATTTTGAAGGTTTTAGGTTAGGTAGGTTGGTCAGGAAACAGGACAAGTGTTTCCTGACGCGGGTCTTAGTTATATGATGACCCCTAAGCCCCCTTTTAAAAATTATGGTTATGATTATAAGCATTTTTATATTATTTTTTAGAAGCCTTTACAATATCTGGATATAGTGAATGAGCATTATTCTTGTCTTCAAGTGCTTCCAATTCCATACTATAATAGTCTACCAGTTGGGAGAGGTTGTGGGACCTCTTGTTGTAAACCTGTGTTGACCTGGGGTGTCAGTGTTGTCATGTTGACCTGAGGTATGTCAGTGTTGTCATGTTGACCTGGGGTATGTCAGTGTTGTCATGCTGACCTGGGGTATGTTGATCTTGACCTGGAGTTTATCAGTGTTGTCATGTTGACCTGGGGTATGTCAGTGTTGTCATCCTGACCTGGGGTATGTCAGTGTTGTCATGCTGACCTGGGGTATGTCAGTGTTGTCATGTTGACCTGGGGTATGTCAGTGTTCTCATCCTGACCTGGGGTATGTCAGTGTTGTCATTCTGACCTGGGGTATGTCAGTGTTGTCATCCTGACCTGGGGTATGTCAGTGTTGTCATGCTGACCTGGGGTATGTCAGTGTTGTCATGCTGACCTGGGGTATGTTGATCTTGACCTGGAGTATATCAGTGTTGTCATGTTGACATGGGGCATGTCAGTGTTGTCATCCTGACCTGGGGTATGTCAGTGCTGTCATGCTGACCTGGGGTATGTCAGTGTTGTCATGTTGACCTGGGGTATGTCAGTGTTGTCATGTTGACCTGGGGTATGTCAGTGTTCTCATCCTGACCTGGGGTATGTCAGTGTTGTCATTCCTGACCTGGGGTATGTCAGTGTTGTCATTCCTGACCTGGGGTATGTCAGTGTTGTCATGCTGACCTGGGGTATGTCAGTGTTGTCATCTGACCTGGGGTATGTCAGTGTTGTCATGCTGACCTGGGGTATGTTACGACTGTATAGTCATGCTTGACCTGGGGTATGTCAGTGTTGTCATGCTGACCTGGGGTATGTTGATCTTGACCTGGAGTATATCAGTGTTGTCATGTTGACATGGGGCATGTCAGTGTTGTCATCCTGACCTGGGGTATGACTGTTGTCATGCTGACCTGGGGTATGTCAGTGTTGTCATGTTGACCTGGGGTATGTCAGTGTTGTCATGTTGACCTGGGGTACGTCAGTGTTGTCATCCTGACCTGGGGTATGTCAGTGTTGTCATGCTGACCTGGGGTATGTCAGTGTTGTCATGCTGACCTGGGGTATGTTGATCTTGACCTGGAGTATATCAGTGTTGTCATTCCATATGAGCAGGAATCTTCCTTATTAAAACTGAAGGATTTGATATAGTGTGTCTTTAAATGTTTGTAGTTTTTTTATTATTATTTTTTTAGCCTGTTTTGCTACCACCATTTTGGAGTTGGGCTTCGTGGGTGTTAGAACTTGTGGGCTGAAGCTGTGTCTGGACTCTCTCTCTGCAGGATATTTATTGCATGCGATTATAATTGTTGCAATGTTTGATGAGTCTGATCCTGGAGACAGAGTGCATTGCCATCCTAGCATTGACTTCTTCAACCTCCAGTAATGTTGAAAATGATATTAAATACCGATAAGTTGATTATTAAGACACATGTGCAACAGTTGGGTATGCTTGTTGTTGAAACGTTTCTCCTACACAGTCGGCTTCTTCAGTCAGATACAGAGACAGCAGTGTAGTAGTGAAATGAAGATATAGTAATCAGTCCATCAACCTTGGAGATATAGTGTTTGAGGTGGTCAGTCCCTCAGCCTGGAGAAGAGTTCAGCTCTATGGTCTGGAACGATCTATGTTTGTCCTTCACCAGGCTGAGAGACTGACCCCCTCATATCTCCAAGGTCGATGGACTGACTACATCATCTTCACTTCACTAATACACCTGTTGCCTCTGTACTTGACTGAGGAAGTCTACTGTGTAAGCGAAACGTTTCAATAAAAGCTACCCCAGTGTTGCACATGTCTTACTGTTGAAGTTCAAGTGAGCTTCAACACTAAGACAGAAATATTGTCACAGAAAGACACAGAAATACTGTCAGTTTGTGGCACAGTCGTGAACAAAAATCATCGGGTTGTTCCCTTAATGTGTTCAGTGACTCACTGAACACTGAGTGGCACTGTCCTCAGCATCACCATCATCAGTGTAACTTCCACACATCTAGTTTACAAAGATTCTAGTTTCTTTGCCTTAAATTTTTCACAGGAGAAAAAATAAATATTTTGGGTTTCACATTTCTCTGATTTTTAAAAAAAAAATTTCTTGGCTCTTTTTTTTTCTCTAGTCCGCATTAATATATTTTCTTTAGAGCATCATAGTGCAGCTCTCTGGCTCTATGACTCTCTGGCTCTCTGGCTCTCTGACTCTCTGACTCCGCCCATCAGGACAGTCACTCAGGCTTGCAAGTTTGTAGCAATAAATTACATGTGTCTGTGTTTTTAATGGTACCTTTGTAGAGTTTGTCATGTTTCTTGTTCTTGTTACCACTCCTCTGACTTTGTGAAATATTATAGTTGAGTTTAAACTGAAAGCTCGTCTGTCTCGCGCTTGGGAGACGGAGGATCGAGTCTCCACCACGTCCTGCGCTGAATGACTCATAGGGGTTTACAGCTTAAAATGAATAGTAGTAATAATAATAATAATAATAATAATAATAATAATAATAATAATAATATAACGTTGCAAACTTAAGGAGCTGTACATTTAGATCTTCATATAACAGGTGTTATATGACCCCTACGGGTTTAGACCTTCCCTGCGAATATAATAATAATGTGAAATGACACACGTTTTCCTACCTTACCTCCTCACCATCCTACTTCCCTCCTCACCATCCTACTTCCCTCCTCACCAATCCTACTTGCCTCCTCACCATCCTACTTCCCTCCTCACCATCCTACTTCCCTCCTCACAATCCTACTTGCCTCCTCACCATCCTACTTCCCTCCTCACCATCCTACTTGCCTCCTCACCATCCTACTTGCCTCCTCACCATCCTACTTGTCTCCTCACCATCCTACTTGCCTCCTCACATCCTATCTCTCACCATCCTTGTCTCCTCACCATCCTACTTGCCTCCTCACCATCCTACTTGTCTCCTCACCATCCTACTTGCCTCCTCACCATCCTACTTGTCTCCTCACCATCCTACTTGCCTCCTCACCATCCTACTTGCCTCCTCACCATCCTACTTGCCTCTCACCATCCTACTGCTCTCACCATCCTACTTGCCTCCTCACCATCCTACTTGCCTCCTCACCATCCTACTTGCTCCTCACCATCCTACTTGTCTCCTCACCATCCTACTTGTCTCCTCACCATCCTACTTGCTCTCCTCACCATCCTACTTGTCTCTCACCATCCTTGCCTCCTCACCATCCTACTTGTCTCCTCACCATCCTACTTGCCTCCTCACCCTCCTACTTGTCTCCTCACCATCCTACTTGCCTCTTCACCATCCTACTTGTCTCCTCACCATCCTACTTCCCTCCTCACCATCCTACTTGTCTCCTCACCATCCTACTTCCCTCCTCACCATCCTACTTGCCTCCTCACCATCCTACTTGTCTCCTCACCATCCTACTTGCCTCCTCACCATCCTACTTGTCTCCTCACCATCCTACTTGCCTCCTCACCATCCTACTTGTCTCCTCACCATCCTACTTGCCTCCTCACCATCCTACTTGTCTCCTCACCATCCTACTTGCCTCCTCACCATCCTACTTGTCTCCTCACCATCCTACTTCCCTCCTCACCATCCTACTTGCCTCCTCACCATCCTACTTGTCTCCTCACCATCCTACTTGCCTCCTCACCATCCTACTTCCCTCCTCACCATCCTACTTGTCTCCTCACCATCCTACTTGTCTCCTCACCATCCTACTTGTCTCCTCACCATCCTACTTGCCTCCTCACCATCCTACCTATCATACCTAGCTTGTAAGATGGTGTCGAGGTAATGTGCTTGAAGAGTTATTAAAGCTGAGGGAGGGGAGGAAGAAGGGAAGGATGGTAGGGAGGGAGGAGGGGAAGGGGGAAGCACACAGTGCCTGTGGGTCCACATTAAAGTAATCTCAGCTCAGATCAACAATCCCCGAGACAGCCTTTGATCCAGCTCACTCTAGTTAGTCTCGACTCACTCATCAAAGACTGTGCCGCCCCCAATACACTATCCTCCTCACCCTCTCAGTCACACAACACACCACAACACACACCACTCAGTACCACCACTCACAAAACGCACCAAACACACACCACTCACCACTACCTCCAGTACACACACACACACACAACACACACACACACACACACACACAACACACACACACACACACACACACACAAACACAACACACACACACACAACACACACAACACACACACACACACACACACACACACCATTACTGTCAACTTAGCTTCCACATTTAAATTACTGACTTACACACCATGATAAACGTAAGTAATTTTTCAGTTTAGTCTGAGTCAGTGGAACACACGTGATGAGGGAGGTGGTGGAGGCAGACACTATACGCAGCTTCGAGAGTAGGTATGATCGGACAATGGAGGCCAAAAGTTAGTGGAACCGGTCGATAGGAATTAAGAGACGGGTCCAGGAACTATGACTCGACCTTTACAAACACAGATGTGTGAAAACTTTGTGGGGATATTGTGGCCAACTGAATGTATAGTTATTGCCAGTGTTGGTCTCCTCCAGTACTGGTCTCCTCTAGTGTTCGTCTCCAGTGCTGATCTCCTCCAGTGCTGGTCTCCTCCAGTGCTGGTCTCCTCCAGTACTGGTCTCCTCTAGTGCTGGTCTCCAGTGCTGGTCTCCTCCAGTGCTGGCCTCCTCCAGTGCTGGTTTCCTCCAGTACTGGTCTCCTGCAGTGCTGGTCTCCTCAGGTGCTTGTTTCCAATACTTGTCTTCTCCAGTGCTGGTCTTCTCCAGTTTTGGTCTCCTCCAGTGCTGGTCTTCTCCATTGCTGGTCTTCTCCAGTGCTCTTCTTCTCCAGTGCTGGTCTTCTCCAGTGCTGTTCTTTTCCAGTGCTGGTCTTCTCCAGTGCTGGTCTTCTCCAGTGCTGGTCTTTTCCAGTGCTGGTCTTCTCCAGTGCTGGTTTTCTCCAGTGCTAGTCTTCTCCAGTTTTGGTCTCCTCCAGTGCTGGTCTTCTCCAGTGCTGTTCTTCTCCAGTGCTGGACTTTTCCAGTGCTGGTCTTCTCCAGTGCTGGTCTTCTCCAGTGCTGGTCTTTTCCAGTGCTGGTCTTCTCCAGTGCTGGTCTTCTTCAGTGCTGTTCTTCTTCAGTGTTGGTCTTCTCCAGTGCTGTTCTTCTCCAGTGCTGGTCTTCTCCAGTGCTGTTCTTCTCAAGTGCTGTTCTTCTCTAGTGCTGTTCTTCTCCAGTGCTGTTCTTCTCCAGTGCTGTTCTTCTCCAGTGTTGTTCTTCTCCAGTGCTGTTCTTCTCCAGTGCTGTTCTTCTCCAGTGCTGGTCTTCTCCAGTGCTGGTCTTCTCAAGTGCTGTTCTTCTCCAGTGCTGTTCTTCTCCAGTGCTGGTCTTCTCCAGTGTTGGTCTTCTCCAGTGTTGGTCTTCTCCAGTGTTGGTCTTCTTCAGTGCTGGTCTTTTCCAGTGCTGGTCTTCTCCAGTGCTGGTTTTCTCCAGTGCTAGTCTTCTCCAGTTTTGGTCTCCTCCAGTGCTGGTCTTCTCCAGTGCTGTTCTTCTCCAGTGCTGGACTTTTCCAGTGCTGGTCTTCTCCAGTGCTGGTCTTTTCCAGTGCTGGTCTTCTCCAGTGCTGGTCTTCTTCAGTGCTGTTCTTCTTCAGTGTTGGTCTTCTCCAGTGCTGTTCTTCTCCAGTGCTGGTCTTCTCCAGTGCTGTTCTTCTCCAGTGCTGTTCTTCTCCAGTGTTGGTCTTCTCCAGTGTTGGTCTTCTCCAGTGCTGGTCTTCTCCAGTGTTGTTCTTCTCCAGTGCTGTTCTTCTCCAGTGTTGGTCTTCTCCAGTGCTGTTCTTCTCCAGTGCTGTTCTTCTCCAGTGTTGTTCTTCTCCAGTGCTGTTCTTCTCCAGTGTTGGTCTTCTCCAGTGCTGTTCTTCTCCAGTGCTGGTCTTCTCCAGTGCTGGTCTTCTCAAGTGCTGTTCTTCTCCAGTGCTGTTCTTCTCCAGTGCTGGTCTTCTCCAGTGTTGTTCTTCTCCAGTGCTGGTCTTCTCCAGTGCTGGTCTTTTCCAGTGTTGGTCTTCTCCAGTGCTGTTCTTCTCCAGTGCTGGTCTTCTCCAGTGCTGTTCTTCTCCAGTGCTGGTCTTCTCCAGTGCTGTTCTTCTCCAGTGCTGGTCTTCTCCAGTGCTGGTCTTTTCCAGTGTTGGTCTTCTCTCGTACTGGTCTTCATCACTGGTCTTCTCGAGTGTAAAAAAAAAAAAAGACAGTGGAGTATAACGGTCTGGTCAGCCCTCCACCCCCCCCCCTCAAAATAATAATCTGTTGTAATCACACAACAAAATATTATGTAGAGTACGTGATTAATATATTCAGTACGTGATTAATATATTCAGTACGTGATTAATATATTCAGTACGTGATTAATATATTCAGTACGTGATTAATATATTCAGTACGTGATTAATATATTCAGTACGTGATTAATATATTCAGTACGTGATTAATATATACAGTACGTGATTAATATATACAGTACGTGATTAATATATTCAGTACGTGATTAATATACTCAGTACGTGATTAATATATTCAGTACGTGATTAATATATACAGTACGTGATTAATATATTCAGTACGTGATTATTATATTCACAATTCTTGGTAACTCAATAAAAAAATTCATTGTTCGTTCCAGTTCAGTGAGTCCAGAATGTGACGTTGTTGTCATGGTATCTGATTTCTAGGTCGTGGTTCTTACCAGGCTTGGTCGTGGTTCTTACCAGGCTTGGTCGTGGTTCTTACCAGGCTTGGTCGTGGTTCTTAGCAGGCTTAGTCGTGGTTCTTACCAGGCTTAGTCGTGGTTCTTACCAGGCTTGGTCGTGGTTCTTACCAGGCTTAGTCGTGGTTCTTACCAGGCTTAGTCGTGGTTCTTACCAGGCTTAGTCGTGGTTCTTACCAGGCTTAGTCGTGGTTCTTACCAGGCTTAGTCGTGGTTCTTACCAGGCTTAGTCGTGGTTCTTACCAGGCTTAGTCGTGGTTCTTACCAGGCTTAGTCGTGGTTCTTACCAGGCTTAGTCGTGGTTCTTACCAGGCTTAGTCGTGGTTCTTACCAGGCTTGGTCGTGGTTCTTACCAGGCTTGGTCGTGGTTCTTACCAGGCTTGGTCGTGGTTCTTACCAGGCTTAGTCGTGGGTCTTACCAGGCTTAGTCGTGGTTCTTAACAGGCTTGGTCGTGGTTCTTACCAGGCTTAGTCGTGGTTCTTACCAGGCTTGGTCGTGGTTCTTACCAAGCTTGGTCGTGGTTCTTACCAGGCTTGGTCGTGGTTCTTACCAGGCTTAGTCGTGGTTCTTACCAGGCTTAGTCGTGGTTCTTACCAGGCTTGGTCGTGGTTCTTACCAGGCTTAGTCGTGGTTCTTACCAGGCTTGGTCGTGGTTCTTACCAGGCTTGGTCGTGGTTCTTACCAGGCTTGGTCGTGGTTCTTACCAGGCTTGGTCGTGGTTCTTACCAGGCTTGGTCGTGGTTCTTACCAGGCTTGGTCGTGGTTCTTACCAGGCTTGGTCGTGGTTCTTACCAGGCTTGGTCGTGGTTCTTACCAGGCTTGGTCGTGGTTCTTACCAGGTTTGTTCGTGGTTCTTACCAGGCTTGGTCGTGGTTCTTACCAGGCTTGGTCGTGGTTCTTACCAGGATTGGTCGTGGTTCTTACCAGGCTTGGTCGTGGTTCTTACTAAGCTTAGTCGTGGTTCTTACCAGGCTTGGTCGTGGTTCTTACCAGGCTTGGTCGTGGTTCTTACCAGGCTTGGTCGTATTTCTTACCAGGCTTGGTCGTGGTTCTTACCAGGCTTGGTCGTGGTTCTTACCAGGCTTGGTCGTGGTTCTTACCAGGCTTGGTCGTGGTTCTTACCAGGCTTGGTCGTGGTTCTTACCAGGCTTGGTCGTGGTTCTTACCAGGCTTGGTCGTGGTTCTTACCAGGCTTAGTCGTGGTTCTTATCAGGCTTGGTCGTGGTTCTTACCAGGCTTGGTCGTGGTTCTTACCAGGCTTGGTCGTGGTTCTTACCAGGCTTAGTCGTGGTTCTTAGCAGGCTTAGTCGTGGTTCTTACCAGGCTTGGTCGTGGTTCTTACCAGGCTTGGTCGTGGTTCTTACCAGGCTTGGTCGTGGTTCTTACCAGGCTTGGTCGTGGTTCTTACCAGGCATAGTCGTGGTTCTTACCAGGCTTAGTCGTGGTTCTTACCAAGCTTAGTCGTGGTTCTTACCAGGCTTAGTCGTGGTTCTTACCAGGCTTGGTCGTGGTTCTTACCAGGCTTGGTCGTGGTTCTTACCAGGCTTGGTCGTGGTTCTTACCAGGCTTGGTCGTGGTTCTTACTAGGCTTGGTCGTGGTTCTTACCAGGCTTGGTCGTGGTTCTTAACAGGCTTGGTCGTGGTTCTTTCCAGGCTTGGTCTTGGTTCTTACCAGGCTTGGTCGTGGTTCTTACCAGACTTGGTCGTGGTTCTTACCAGGCGTGGTCGTGGTTCTTACCAGGCTTGGTCGTGGTTCTTACCAGGCTTGGTCGTGGTTCTTACCAGATTTGGTCGTGTTTCTTACCAGGCTTGGTCGTGGTTCTTACCAGGCTTGGTCGAGGTTCTTACCAGGCTTGGTCGTGGTTCTTACCAGGCTTGGTCGTGGTTCTTACCAGGCTTAGTCGTGGTTCTTACCAGGCTTGGTCGTGGTTCTTACCAGGCTTTGTCGTGGTTCTTACCATGTTTTGTCGTGGTTCTTACCAGGCTTGGTCGTGGTTCTTACCAGGCTTGGTCGTGGTTCTTACCAGGCTTAGTCGTGGTTCTTACCAGGCTTGGTCGTGGTTCTTACCAGGCTTTGTCGTGGTTCTTACCATGTTTTGTCGTGGTTCTTACCAGGCTTAGTCGTGGCTCTTACCAGGCTTGGTCGTAGTTCTTACCAGGCTTAGTCGTGGTTCTTACCAGGCTTGGTCGTGGTTCTTATCAGGCTTGTCGTGGTCTTACCAGGCTTGTCGTGGTTCTTACCAGGCTTGGTCGTGGTCTTACCAGGCTTGGTCGTGTTCTTACCAGGCTTGGTCGTGGTTCTTACCAGGCTTGGTCGTGGTTCTTACCAGGCTTGGTCGTGGTTCTTACCAGGCTTAGTCGTGGCTCTTACCAGGCTTGGTCGTGGTTCTTACCAGGCTTGGTCGTGGTTCTTACCAGTTTGGTCGTGGTTCTTACCAGGCTTGGTCGTGGTTCTTACCAGGCTTGGTCGTGGTTCTTACCAGGCTTAGTCGTGGTTCTTACCAGGCTTGGTCGTGGTTCTTACCAGCTTAGTCGTGGCTCTTACCAGGCTTGGTCGTAGTTCTTACCAGGCTTGGTCGTGGTTCTTACCAGGCTTGGTCGTGGTTCTTACCAGGCTTGGTCGTGGTTTTACCAGGCTTAGTCGTGGTTCTTACCAGGCTTGGTCGTGGTTCTTACCAGGCTTAGTCGTGGTTCTTACCAGGCTTGGTCGTGGTTCTTACCAGGCTTGGTCGTGGTTCTTACCAGGCTTGGTCGTAGTTCTTACCAGGCTTGGTCGTGGTTCTTACCAGACTTGGTCGTGGTTCTTACCAGGCTTGGTCGTGGTTCTTACCAGGCTTGGTCGTGGTTCTTACCATACTTGGTCGTGGTTCTTACCAGGCTTGGTCGTGGTTCTTACCAGGCTTAGTCGTGGTTCTTACCAGGCTTGGTCGTGGTTCTTACCAGGCTTGGTCGTGGTTCTTACCAGGCTTGGTCGTGGTTCTTACCAGGCTTGGTCGTGGTTCTTACCAGGCTTAGTCGTGGTTCTTACCAGGCTTGGTCGTGGTTCTTACCAGGCTTGGTCGTGGTTCTTACCAGGCTTGGTCATAGTTTTACAAAACTTGGTCGTAGTTTTACAAGGCTTGGTCGTAGTTTTACAAGGCTTGGTCGTAGTTTTACAAGGCTTGGTCGTAGTTTT
>WNWK01000503.1:270000-467324 GCA_009830355.1 Cherax destructor
GTTACCCATTGTATTTCTGCTTCATGTTTCTTCTGTTAATGTTTGGTATACATTTCGTATTTGGGTCCTACATCTCTTGTGGTATGTATGTTGTACTTCCCATTTCTCCCTCTACAGTATTCTCCTCTCTTGTTACACTCATTCCATTCTCTTCTACATCTTCATTTTTTCCAGCCGCTCATGAAGGGCCTCCATCTCCCCTATATCTAAAACCATGAATTTTGTTGTTGACTCTTATGTTCTCTTATGACACGCTGGCTGATGATGTTTTTTTCATTTCCTCATTTATCTTTGCTCTCCACGTTTCTATTCGCTCAAATACGTCCCTATGGTTGTAGTTTCCCCGCCATCTTACTCTCGCTGCCTGTTATATAATGCTAGAATGACCATTGTTTTGAACCTCCATGTTGAACCCCCGTGCTGAACCTCCGTGCTGAACCTCCGTGCTGAACCTCCGTGTTGAACCTCCGTGCTGAACCTCCGTGCTGAACCTCCGTGCTGAACCTCCGTGCTGAACCTCCGTGCTGAACCTCCGTGTTGAACCTCCGTGCTGAACCCCCGTGCTGAACCTCCGTGCTGAACCTCCGTGCTGAACCTCCTTGCTGAACCTCCTTGTTGAACCTCCGTGCTGAACCTCCGTGCTGAACCTCCTTGCTGAACCTCCGTGCTGAACCTCCGTGTTGAACCTCCTTGCTGAACCTCCGTGTTGAACCTCCTTGCTGAACCTCCGTGTTGAACCTCCTGCTGAACCCCCGTGCTGAACCTCCTGCTGAACCTCCTGTGAACCTCCGTGCTGAACCTCCTTGCTGAACCTCCGTGCTGAACCTCCGTGCTGAACCTCCTTGCTGAACCTCCGTGCTGAACCTCCGTGCTGAACCTCCTTGCTGAACCTCCGTGCTGAACCTCCGTGCTGAACCTCCGTGCTGAACCTCCGTGCTGAACCTCCGTGCTGAACCTCCGTGCTGAACCTCCGTGCTGAACCTCCGTGCTGAACCTCACGTGCTGAACCTCCTGTGGATATTTTATCATTACATTCTTCCACTTTGTGTCATTCCTTGTTGATGATTAAGACAAATGTGCAACAGTGGGGTATCTTATTTGTTGAAACGTTTCGCCCACACTGGAGGCTTCTTCAGTCAAATACAGAGGCAACAGGTGTAGTAGTGATGATGTAATCAGTCCATCAACCTTGGAGAAACGAGGTTGTCCACCTGGCGAAACGTTTCGACAATAAAGATACCCAACTGTCGCACATCATCAACTTGTGGGTATTCTATACCATTTGTAACACAGCCATTCCATGTTAAAAGTACCAAAAAAAACCCGAGGCAAACTTAGATCTTTTCATCTGTTTCTTCTGGTGGCTTTAAGCCCGTCAAGTGACATGGTCCTCAGACAAATAGAGAAATTAAAACCTAATAAATCCCCAGGCCCTGATGAACTGTTTGCAAGAGTTTTAAAGGAATGTAAAGAGGAACTTAGCAAACCTTTGGCAAATCTTTTCAATATATCACTACAAACTGGCATAGTGCCAGACAAGTGTAAAAGGGCAAATGTAATACCTATTTACAAGGCAGGTGACAGGTCCTTAGCTTCGAACTATAGACCAATAAGCCTTACCTCCATAGTTGGTAAATTTATGGAATCAATAATTGCCGAGGCAATTCGTAGCCATCTTGAAAAGCATAAATTGATTAATGAATCTCAACACGGTTTTACTAAGGGGCGTTCCTGTCTTACGAATTTACTAACTTTTTTCACTAAGGTGTTTGAGGAGGTAGATCATGGTAATGAATATGATATTGTGTATATGGACTTCAGTAAGGCTTTCGATAAAGTTCCACATCAGAGGCTACTGAGGAAACTTAAGGCACACGGAATAGCAGGAAAAATGTTTTCCTGGGTAGAGGCATGGTTGACAAATAGGCGGCAGAGAGTTTGCATTAATGGAGAGAAATCAGAATGGGGGCGCGTCTCAAGCGGTGTTCCACAGGGGTTAGTTTTGGGCCCCCTGTTGTTTACAATTTACATAAATGACATAGATGAGGGAATAAATAGTAACATAAGTAAATTTGCTGATGACACCAAAATAGGTCGTCCAATTCATTCAAATGAGGACATTAGAGCACTCCAGGATGATTTGAATAGACTGATGCAGTGGTCGGAGAAGTGGCAGATGCAGTTTAATGTAAACAAATGCAAAGTTCTAAATGTTGGGCAGGACAATAACCATGCCACATATAAGCTGAATAATGTAGATCTTATTACTTGTGATTGCGAGAAGGATTTAGGAGTTCTGGTTAGTAGTAATCTGAAGCCAAGACAACAGTGCATAAGTGTTCGCAATAAAGCTAACAGAATCCTTGGCTTCATATCAAGAAGTATAAATAATAGAAGTCCTCAGGTTGTTCTACAACTCTATATATCTTTGGTTAGGCCTCATTTAGATTATGCTGCACAGTTCTGGTCACCGTATTACAGAATGGATATAATTGCTCTGGAAAACGTACAAAGGAGGATGACAAAGTTGATCCCATGTATCAGAAATCTTCCCTATGAGGATAGACTGAGGGCCCTGAATCTGCACTCTCTAGAAAGGCGTAGAATTAGGGGGGATATGATTGAGGTGTATAAATGGAAAACAGGAATAAATAAAGGGATGTAAATAGCGTGCTGAAAATATCCAGCCAAGACAGGACTCGCAGCAATGGTTTCAAGTTGGAAAAGTTCAGATTCAGGAAGGATATAGGAAAGCACTGGTTTGGTAATAGAGTTGTGGATGAGTGGAACAAACTCCCGAGTACCGTCATAGATGCTAAGACGTTGTGTAGTTTTAAAAATAGGTTAGATAAATACATGGGTGGGTGTGGATGGGTGTGAATTTGGACCTGACTAGCTTGTATTACCAGGTCAGTAGCTGTACTAATTCCTTAAGTGGAAGTGACCTGACCAGGTGGTCGGCTGACCAGGTGGTCAACTAGACAATTATATGAGTGGGTGCGGTTGGGTGTGAGTTGGTCCTGACTAGCCTGTGCTAGGTCAGATGCAGTGTTCCCTCCTTAAGTGAATGTAACCTGACCTGGCTGGGTCGGGGCTTAAGCCGTTGGAGATTTGGACCTGCCTCGCATGGGCCAGTAGGCCTGCTGCAGTGTTCCTTCTTTCTTCTTATGTTCTTATGTCTTGTCTTATTAGTGGGGGGGGGGGGTTATTGGGTGAAGAAGTGTGGCTGGGGGTGAGAGTAGAGGGATCAGTCAATGGGACGGGGATGGGGCTGAGATCAGGGGAAAAGAGATTGGAAGAGGGTTGGGTGGAAGGGAATCATGAGTGAGGGGAGGGGGGGGGGAAGGTAGGAGTGTGTTGGAGAGGCTCAGGTTAAGGAAACCGGGGGAGGCTGGGTTCTGTGTGGAGAGTTATCTGTTACTGGGTCCAGGGATCACCGCCCCCTTACCCTGCTTATCACTTAAATTTTGATTACAAATACGTTATTTTACAGTCAGAATACCAAATCTCTTAGATTTTGTTGAACGCTTCTTATGATTGTTTTTAAAATACGTAAAATATTAAAAAGAAATGTGTTAAAATGTTGTTATATTCCACATTTCGAGGATTCAGAGAGGTTTGAAGCATTTTCTGTCATACATAATTTTTCTCTGTCTGAAATACGTAAATTATCACACAGTATCATTTTTGGGGGGAAATTAAGCCAGGTCTCAGACTAGACCTTTTAAACTGGGAAATAAATATGAGAAACAATAAGAAGCACACTTACTAACATTCATAAACATAATGTTTTATAATTAAAACCATAGTTTTTGAAGGGGTGGACCGGTAAGCCAGCGGAAGGCCTCGGTCAGATGACGTAAAGCTCCAACTGCGGGTCACATGACTAAGACCCGTATCAGCAAACACTTGGTCCTGTTTACTGACGAACCTTACTCGTTAAGTCTGTAGTAGATATATTGGTAACTACCATTGCATTGTGTACTGGTAACTACCACTACATTGTGTACTGGTAACTACCACTACATTGTGCACTGGTAACTACCACTACACTGTGTACCGGTAACTACCATTACACTGTGTACCGGTAACTACCACCACACTGTGTACTGGTAACCACCACACTGTGTACTGGTAACCACCACAGTGTACTAGTAACCACCACACTCTGTACTGGTAACCACCACACTGTGAACTTGTAACAACCACACTGTGTACTGGTAACCACCACACTATGAACTGGTAACCACCACACTGTGAACTGGTAACCACCACAGTGTACTAGTAACCACCACACTGTGTAATGGTAACCACCACACTATGTACTGGTAACCACCACACTGTGTACTGGTAACTACCACTACATTGTGTATTGGTAACTACCACTACACTGTGTATTGGTAACCACCACACTGTGTACTGGTAACTACCACTACACTGAGTACTGGTAACCACCACCACCACATTGTGTATTGGTAACCACCACACTGTGTACTGGTAACCACCACACTGTGTACTGGTAACTACCACTACACTGTACTGGTAACTACAACACTGTTTCTAGTAACCATCACACTGTGTACTGGTAACGACCACACTGTGTACTGGTAACTACCACTACATTGTGTACTGGTAACCACCACACTGTGTACTGGTAACTACAACTACATTGTGTACTGGTAACCACCACACTGTGTACTGGTAACTCCCACTACATTGTGTACTGGTAATCACCACAGTGTGTACTGGTAACTACAACTACATTGTGAACTGGTAACCACCACACTGTGAACTGGTAACCACCACATTGTGAACTGGTAACCACCACACTGTGTACTGGTAACCACCACACTGTGAACTGGTAACCACCACACTGTGTACTGGTAACTACCACTACACTGTGTACTGGTAACCACCACACTGTTTCTAGTAACCATCACACTGTGTACTGGTAACTACCACTACACTGTGTACTGGTAACGACTACTACACTGTGTACTGGTAAACACCACACTGTGTACTGGCAACCACCACACTGTGTACTGGTAAACACCACACTGTGTACTGGTAAACACCACACTGTGAACTGGTAACTACCACTACACTGTGAACTGGTAACTACCACTACACTGTGTACTGGTAACCACCCCACTGTGAACCTGTGAACTGGTAACACACTGTGAGCTGGTAACCACCACACTGTGAACTGGTAACCACCACACTGTGAACTGGTAACCACCACAGGTGTACTGGTAACCACTACAGGTGCATTGTTAACCACCACACTGTGTACTGGGGACCACCACACGGTGTACTGGGGACCACCACACTGTGTACTGGGGACCACCACACTGTGTACTGGGGACCACCACACTGTGTACTGGGGACCACCACACTGTGTACTGGGGACCACCACACTGTGTACTGGGGACCACCACACTGTGTACTGGGGACCACCACACTGTGTACTGGGGACCACCACACTGTGTACTGGGGACCACCACACGGTGTACTGGGGACCACCACACTGTGTACTGGGGACCACCACACTGTACTGGGGACCACCACACTGTGTACTGGGGACCACCACACTGTGTACTGGGGACCACCACACTGTGTACTGGGGACCACCACACTGTGTACTGGGGACCACCACACTGTGTACTGGGGACCACCACACTGTGTACTGGGGACCACCACACTGTGTACTGGGGACCACCACACTGTGTACTGGGGACCACCACACTGTGTACTGGGGACCACCACACTGTGTACTGGGGACGACACTGGGGTCAGTGGGGCGAGGTCAGCTACTGTTCTTCATAAGGCCAACACAGCGTGTGATTCATGCCAGTAATGACCCCTAACGTCACTTGGTAAATATCACAGGCCTTGGATAACCAGTTCTCTCCAGAGATAACAAGTTCTCTCCAGAGATAAGTAGTTCTCTCCAGAGATAACAAGTTCTCTCTAGAGATAACTAGTTCTCTCTAGAGATAACTAGTTCTCTCCAGAGATAAGTAGTTCTCTCCAGAGATAACAAGTTCTCTCTAGAGATAACTAGTTCTCTCCAGAGATAAGTAGTTCTCTCCAGAGATAACAAGTTCTCTCTAGAGATAACTAGTTCCCTCCAGAGATAACTAGTTCTCTCTAGAGATAACTAGTTCTCTCCAGAGATAACTAGTTCTCTCTAGAGATAACTAGTTCTCTCCAGAGATAACTAGTTCTCTCTAGAGATAACCAGTTCTCTCCAGAGATAAGTAGTTCTCTCCAGAGATAACTAGTTCTCTCTAGAGATAACTAGTTCTCTCCAGAGATAACTAGTTCTCTCTAGAGATAACCAGTTCTCACCACAAGTGCAGTATTAGTGTAAACTAACAGAACCTTTGCAGGAGAAATTGTGGACCTCGGATATGCAGATAAATTTCGCTGCACTTTCAAGCACCTAAATTCCTGGGGACGTTTCTGGGGGTCAAAGCCCCCGCGGCTCACTCCCAGACTAGGCCTCCTGGAAGATCGAGGCCTGATCAACTAGGCTGTTACTGCTGGCCGCACTTGAAGATAATCTAATGATCTTAGGAGCTTATGAAGCGATTCCCTTTCATGGAATATTTTTGTTGCAGCCTTACAATATATCCCACATGAGAATTTTTAATTATTTGAGTGGACTTCCTGACGCTCCTTAAATCCTTCATGTTGTGACGCCAAGCTTGTTTCTGGACGCAATTCTACGTAGGAGCCACAACCCGGCGGGTTAGGCACTGCCTAAGGAACTTGTCCAGTTTCCTCTTGAAGACCGCCAGAGGTTTGTTGGTAATTCTCCATATGCATGAAGGGAGGGCGCTGAAGAGTCGGTGATCTCTGACACTCATCAAGTTCTCTTTTAGTGTACTCGTCGTGCCCTTGCTTTTTAGTGGAGGTATTTTGCACCATTTGTCAAGTCTCCGTTTGCCATACAGTGATCTAGGTGTTCAGGTTAGGAACCAGTACCTCCAGGGTTTTCCAGGTCTATATTATTATGTATTTTTTTCGCATATGTTTCAAAGAATACAGCTGAAGGGACATCAAACGTTGCCAGTTGTTCCGATGCTTGACTGAGGTAAGAAAGATACATCATAATTTACACCTGAAAAATCCTAGAGGGTCTGAAACCTACACACTGAAATGACTCCTTACGAAAGTAAGAGGCTTGGCAGACTGTGCAAAATATTCCCGATAAAGATCAGGGGTGCCATGAGTACTATGATAGAGCTGGGGTTCCATGAGTACTATGATAGAGCTGGGGTTCCATGAGTACTATGATAGAGCTGGGGTTCCATGAGTACTATGATAGATAACATAGTATGTTTACAAGGCCCAGCACTTTTTAACAGCCTTCCTTCATACATAATTCATACATAAGGGGAGGATTACCGCTTAGACCCCTTGACTGTCCTCAAGAACAGCAACAGTTGCACCTAGATGGTGACTCCATGTGACTGGCAGTCTTGCTTCTTAGCAACACTTCAAACATTTTAATTGTGTGAAATTAGCGTTATTGGGCTATGTTTGTTTTTTTCAATTGCTTTATTGTCACCTTTGTGAAGTGGGGCAATATTGGTGTTTTTTATCTGGAGCCAATGTCCAGGCTCCAGGTAATGGTTTCTTGCAAATTTTGATGAGTATGGAGTTCCAGGAGTGTGTTGTCCAGGGGCAGAAAACACAGCACTGCCGTCGATGGCTAATTGGACGTCAACTAAGGAGAAGCTGCATCAGAAATTGTGGGGTTGTCAGTGACGGTTTGAGTCTCGTGAAAATCTATAACGTTGGGGTCATCGACTGGTAGACTGGTAAGTAGTTCACTGAACACTGAGTCGTTTGTGACTTCAGTGTATGTTCCATCTCCTTTAATTAAAGGCCCTGTACTGAAAGTGGTTTTTGCATTAAATTTTGTGTAAGATAAGAAGTATTTGGAATTTCTTGTAGTTTCATTTAAGATTCTTTTATCCCTGTGTCTCTCCTGGAGTTTCCTTTCATGCATCAGAAAGTCTATTGCCATTGAGATCTGTTATCCGTCGTCTTTACCTATAGAGGGAGCGCCTCTCTCTCTCCAGTGCATCTTCGTCTCCTTTGGGTAGAGATGTGTATCTGGTGCATACTTGGAGCGCCTGTGAGCTCAGCCTCCCGTTCAACTGGTTTAGATCTGCGGTGATCATAGTGTGTTCTCAGTGTATCTCGTGAAGATCACAATTTATTTAGTCTCAGGTGATGTTCTTGTCGAATTCTCCCTCATGATTGATCGTGTTTCTCTTTCCCAGGCCACTGTGCACGCAGGTCTCAGCTTCAATTATGTTGTGGTCTGAGACTGCAGTCTTTAACACCGTTATGTTCCGGTGGTGGTGATAGTGAAGAGTGGTAGTGGTGGTGGTGAGTAGGGGAGAATGGTGGTGGTGATGAGTAAGGGAGAATGGTGGTGGTGGTGAGCAGGGAAAATGGTAGTGATGGTGGTAGTGAGCAGGGGAGAATGGTGGTTGTGGTAGTGAGCAGGGGAGAATGGTGGTGGTGGTGATGAGTAGGGGAGAATGGTGGTGGTGGTGGTAGTGAGCAGGGGAGAATGGTGGTGGTAGTGAGCAGGGGAGAATGGTGGTGGTAGTGAGCAGGGGAGAATGGTGGTGGTAGTGAGCAGAGGAGAATGGTGGTGATGGTGGTAGTGAGCAGGGGAGAATGGTGGTGGTGGTTGTGGTAGTGAGCAGGGGAGAATGGTGGTGGTGGTGATGAGCAGGGGAGAATGGTGGTGGTGGAGAGTGGTAGTCAAGTTTATCCACCCCTTGTTTGCCTATTAATGATGCTGGATAATCGCCCCCGCAGCCCGGGCTCAGACCAAGCCTTCTCAATCCAAAATAGAACACAGCATGAATAATAACTCTTAAAGAAGCGCCGATCAATGTAACGGCGTGTGTGTTGAAGGCACTGGAGACTTACCTCTCGTCTTACAAGGTCATGAGACAGAAAGAGAAGGCCAGTAACCTTACCAGAGTGCAAAACGTTTACAAGGGAACTGTTTCACACTCATATATAACAGGTCCGTGGTACCTTCCTGGGTAGTTGCTGTGTACCAACTAGGTCTCTAGTACCTCCATGCATGTTTGATGTGTGCCAGCCTACTGCTGTGTGCCAGCCTACTGCTGTGTGCCAGTCTACTGCTGTGTGCCAGCCTACTGCTGCTGCTCCTTACATCTTGTTGGTTGGTTTAAAGCTTCTCTAGTGTACAAGAGATGACGGTATATCACCTGTACACTAGTCAAGAATACTTTCATTCCCAAAATGTGTACTTAAGTGTATGTATATTGAGATGTATACCCCGGTCTGTATACACACACATACACCAGATATACTGTTCAAAATATACACAAATTGCCTGGCACTCTTGTAAGGCGTAAAGCCATGCTAGCAGGGAGGCAGTTGCGCTAGGGTTGGGACCCAAACCCACTGGCTGGTTAAGGGTTGGACCCCGATTAGCGGAAGCGAGATCGAGTCTTCACAACTTTCGCTCTTGACCCACACGGTTGAAACACTCCACAAAAAAAAAATTCCTCCCGGGAAGATGTGCCTCCTTCTGTCGCTTTTCTGAGTGTGTATACTCACCTAATTGTGGTTGCAGGGGTTGATACTTAGCTCTTGCCCCCCGTGTGTGTGTGTGTGTGTGAGGAGCACAGGTGGCGAAACCAGCTGAGTTTCAGCTTTCTTCAAGAAGGAACTTTGAAAGTTTCTGATCAGCTGGGCTGTGTTGGCTGCGCTGGACTGCGTGCTGCTGGCACAAACAGTATGACTGATCAGTTAGGACATCTGGTGTGGGATGGGGATGCGGGGGCAGTGACCCCATCCCAGGAATCTACAAGAGAATGCATCTGGGACACTGCTCGTCTCGCTAGCTTCTACATCTCGCTGTGTTGCTCAGCGCTGCTCAATAATTCACACAGGGCGCCCAGGTAAGTTTATTCCTGGTCTCCGGAGGCTGGAACTTTAACCTACAAGACCTGCGAGTACCTGCACCCACTGCCACCTACGTCAGCAGCAGCAGCAGTGTACCTGCACCCACTACCACCTACGTCAGCAGCAGCAGCAGTGTACCTGCACCCACTACCACCTCCGTCAGCAGCAGCAATGTACCTGCACTCACTACCACCTCCGTCAGCAGCAGCAGTGTACCTGCACTCACTACCACCTCCGTCAGCAGCAGCAGCAGTGTACCTGCACCCACTACCACCTCCGTCAGCAGCAGCAGCAGTGTACCTGCACCCACTACCACCTCCGTCAGCAGCAGCAGCAGTGTACCTGCACTCACTACCACCTCCGTCAGCAGCAGCAGCAGTGTACCTGCACCCACTACCACCTCCGTCAGCAGCAGCAGCAGAGGTAAACATGAACCAAGAGTGAGGTCAGTGGCAGAGGTCGTGATAACAGTAATGAAGGTATTCGGCAGGAGGAGGAGGAGGAGGAGGAGGAGGAGGAGCCAAAGGAGAAGAGGAAGAAGAGGAAAATAAGAAATACTAGGAGTAAACAGAAATGTTTTAGGTAAAGACATAGGAAGTGAATTTATTTAGGCACAGGTACACCTAAATACAATTATCATACATAGTGTAAATTACCTACGATAACCCCCAAAAATAATGGTCAGACAGAGCGACTCTTGAGGAGAAAGTCGGAAAAGGAGGAAGATTATGAGGAGGAGGAGAAGGAAGGAGGAGAGCACCCGGCCACTCCAGCCTAGTTGTTTACCTTGAAGAAGCGAGGAGCCTTGTCTCCTGGCACCTCACCGTCACCCCCAGGGGACTGCTCCAGTTCACCCACCCTGTGGCCCGCCTCACAGGGTTGGGGGGGGGTTAGGGTCACCCTCAACACTACACCAACCCTCAAGTTGTAACTCATCCTCTTAACTCCCATACGATTAACTCATACGATTTGCATCCAATTTCTGTTAGGTTATGTTGTCCTCTATAGATAAACAAATAGCAAGTGATGACTTACTACAAAGGAAAAAAAATGTCAGCATAAGATAAAGAGTAATGAACACTTGTCAGTGCTCAGTAATCCACTTGGAGACAAAAACAAATGAAGAGGATCCTCTTCTGGGATCCTCTTCATCTGCTGAAGAGGATCCCAGAAGGGGATCGAAATGTATAGATCAATCAACGCCCTGTGTTGTTGTCTACATGGGGTTGTTGTTGAGTCTACTTGGAGGGTATTCCGGTAATCAACCTCCAGGCGTCCTGGTGGATCAGGGCCTGATCAACCAGGCTGTTACTGCTGACCGCACGTAGTCCAACGTACGAACCACAACCCGGCTGGTCCGGCACTGACTTTAGGTATCTGTCCAGCTCCCTCTTGAAGACAACCAGGGGTCTACTGGTAATGCCCCTTATGGCTGGTGGGAGGCTGCTGAACAGTCTTGGACCCCGGACACTTATTGTGTTTTCTCTTAGTGTACTACTGGCTCTGATATGTCTGGTCGCGGAACAGAACAAGGAAAGCCACGTACCGCAACAGACGTAATTATGTCAGGTTTTCACTGTTGAAGGTGCCTTTGTCAGTCTCCTGTTTGACTGTCTTTACAACAGTGTATTGATGTTTGTTATTAAGGGGATCAACTGCAAGGTGCAACCACTAGATGCTAGACTGTACACCACTAGATGCTAGACTGTACACCACTAGATGCTAGACTGTACACCACTACTTGATAGACTGTACACCACTAGACTCTACATCACTAGACTCTACATCACTAGACTCTACACCACTAGATTCAACACCACTTGACTCTACACCACTAGACTCTACACCACTAGACTCTACATCACTAGACTCTACATCACTAGACTCTACATCACTAGACTCTACATCACTAGACTCTACATCACTAGACTCTACACCACTAGATTCAACACCACTTGACTCTACACAACTAGACTCTACACCACTAGACTCTACATCACTAGACTCTACATCACTAGACTCTACATCACTAGACTCTACAACACTAGACTCTACATCACTAGACTCTACACCACATAGACTCTACATCACTAGACTCTACACCACTAGACTCTACATCACTAGACTCTACACCACTAGATTCAACACCACTTGACTCTACACCACTAGACTCTACACCACTAGACTCTACATCACTAGATTCTACACCACTAGACTCTACATCACTAGATTCTACACCACTAGACTCTACATCACTAGACTCTACACCACTAGACTCTACATCACTAGACTCTACACCACTAGACTCTACACCACTAGACTCTACATCACTAGACTCTACACCACTAGACTCTACATCACTAGACTCTACATCACTAGACTCTACATCACTAGACTCTACACCACTAGACTCTACACCACTAGACTCTACATCACTAGACTCTACATCACTAGACTCTACATCACTAGACTCTACATCACTAGACTCTACATCACTAGACTCTACATCACTAGACTCTACACTAGACTCTACATCACTAGACTCTACACTAGACTACATCACTAGACTCTACACTAGACTCTACATCACTAGACTCTACACTAGACTCTACATCACTAGACTCTACACTTGACTCTACAGCACTAGACTCTACATCACTAGACTCTACATCACTAGACTCTACATCACTAGACTCTACATCACTAGGCTCTACACTAGACTCTACACTAGACTCTACATCACTAGACTCTACACTAGACTCTACATCACTAGGCTCTACACTAGACTCTACACTAGACTCTACATCACTAGACTCTACATCACTAGACTCTACATCACTAGACTACACTTTTTACCAAGTTTATTGTACATTTTCACCCATATCTCTCACTCAGTACATTGTTGGTATACAGTGTGCAGATATAGGACCAGGCCTTACAAGCACCTCCAGATATATATTATCATGTATCTCTGTCTTTCCTCTCCAGTGAGTACATACTGAGGACTTTAAGGCGTTCACTATAATTTAAATACTTTATTGGCTTCATGTATTAGGTTAATGATCATTGAATCTGTTCTTGCTCTGATATATTTCTCTCTTGCGCCGTGACGAAGGTGTCAACACTGAACAGTATTCAAGGCTAGAGAGCACAAGCTATTTGAATAGTGACACTATTGGCACTATTTCCCTTGTTTTGAAAGTTCTTTTTATCCACTCCGTCACTTTCCTAGCTTTCGTGATATTTGCCTTATTGTGTTTTTTTTGAAAGAAGGGTCAACTGGCAACCAGATCCATGCGTTCCTTTATATCTGACGATCCTCTTTGAGTTTTATGTACAACGTCCCTATCCAGTTCTTTGTTCTCTCCATGTCTGAGCAGCTGGAGTGTGTCACGGCTCAACATCATCTCCAGTGCCTACTCCGCGGCCCACTGTGTGCGAAACTGTGCTCTAGGTATAAAATCTGAAACAACACCATCAGTACCACAGTAGTGCCATACTGGCAATAACACACCAGCAGTGCCATACCACTAGTACCATACTAGCAATAACACACCAGAAGTGCCACACCACTAGTGCCATACTAGCAATAACACACCAGTGTGCCACACCTCTAGTACCATACTAGCAATAACACACCAGCAATGCCACACCACTAGTGCCATACTAGCAATAACACACCAGCAGTGCCCCACCACTAGTGCAATACTAGCAATAACACACCAGCAGTGCCACAGCACTAGTACCATACTAGCACCAGCAGTGCCACACAACTAGTGCAATACTTGCAATAACACACCAGCAGTGCCACACCACTAGTGCCATACTAGCAATAACACACCAGCAGTGCCACATCACTAGTGCCATACTAGCAATAACACACCAGTAGTGCCACACCACTAGTGCAATACTAGCAATAACACACCAGCAGTTCCACAGCACTAGTGCCATACTAGCACTAACACACCAGCAGTGCCACACCAGGTGTGGCACTGCTGCTTCGTTATACAGAGTGTGTGCGTGCTTGCGTGTTAATACTTTTGTGCGTGATAACTGTGGAAAATGTGTAATTGGCTGACTCAGAGAGAGAGAGAGAGAGAGAGAGAGAGAGAGAGAGAGAGAGAGGAGAGGAGAGAGAGAGAGAGAGAGAGAGAGAGAGAGAGAGAGAGAGTGAGTCTGGTTGGGTTACTTAACACGTTACTCCTTGCGTTAGCGCATATATATGAAAAAATCCTCACGTATATACTGGAATATACTCCATACATGGTTACTCAGCTGTCTGTGAGTGACTCACCTGTGTGTGACACCACCTGTGTGTGTACTCACTTGTGACTCACCTTTGTGTGTACTCACTAGTAACACTGGTACATGCTTAGTGTACCTGACTTATCTCTGTGTACTCACTAGTAACGCTGGGTTACGCAGAGTGTGTACTCATTAGTAACACTGGTGTATCCACTGTGTGTACTCACTAGTAACACTGGTGTGTCCAGTGTTTGTACTCACTAGTATCACTGGTGTGTCCAGTGTTTGTACTCACTAGTAACACTGGTGTGTCCAGTGTTTGTACTCACTAGTAACACTGGTACATGCTTAGTGTACCTGACTTACCTCTGTGTACTCACTAGTAACGCTGGGTCATGCAGAGTGTGTACTCATTAGTAACATTGGTGTGTCCACTGTGTGTACTCATTAGTAACACTGGTGTGTCCAATGTGTGTACTCAATAGTAACACTGGCGTGTCCAGTGTGTGTACTCACTAGTAACGCTGGTGTGTTTAGTGTGTGTACTCACTAGTAACACTGGTACATGCTTAGTGTACCTGATTTATCTCTGTGTACTCACTAGTAACGCTGGGTTACGCAGAGTGTGTACTCACTAGTAACGCTGGGTCATGCAGAGTGTGTACTCATTAGTAACACTGGTGTGTCCACTGTGTGTACTCAGTAACACTGGTGTGTCCAGTGTGTGTACTCACTAGTAACGCTGGTGTTTCCAGTGTGTGTACTCACTAGTAACGCTGGTGTGTCCAGTGTGTGTACTCACTAGTAACGCTGGTGTGTCCAGTGTGTGCACTCACTAGTAACGCTGGTGTGTCCACTGTGTGTACTCACTAGTAACGCTGGTGTGTCTAGTGTGTGTACTCACTAGTAACGCTGGTGTGTCCAGTGTGTGTACTCACTAGTGACGCTGGTGTGTCTAGTGTGTGTACTCACTAGTAACACTGGTGTGTCCACTGTGTGTACTCACTAGTAACACTGGTGCGTCCAGTGTGTGTACTCACTAGTAACGCTGGTGTGTCCAGTGTGTGTACTCACTAGTAACACTGGTGTGTCCACTGTGTGTACTCACTAGTAACGCTGGTGTGTCCACTGTGTGTACTCACTAGTAACGCTGGTGTGTCCAGTGTGTGTACTCACTAGTAACACTGGTGTGTCCACTGTGTGTACTACTAGTAACACTGGTGTGTCCAGTGGTGACTCACTAGTAACACTGGTGTGTCACGTGTGTACTACTAGTAACACTGGTGGTCCAGTGTACTCACTAGTAACGCTGGTGGTCCAGTGTGGTACTCACTAGTAACACTGGTGTGTCACGTGTGTACACTAGTAACCTGGTGTGTCCACTGTGGTACTCACTAGTAACGCTGGTTGTCCATGTGTGTACTACAGACGACTGGTGGTCCCTGTGTGTACTACTGAACACTGGTTTCAGGTTATCACTAGTAACGCTGGTGTGTCCAGTGTGTGTACTCACTAGTAACACTGGTGTGTCCATGTTGTACTCACTAGTAACGCTGGTGTGTCCATGTGTGTACTCACTAGTAACGCTGGTGTGTCTAGTGTGTGTACTCACTAGTAACGCTGGTGTGTCCACTGTGTGTACTCACTAGTAACACTGGTGTGTCCACTGTGTGTACTCACTAGTGACGCTGGTGTGTCCACTGTGTGTACTCACTAGTAACACTGGTGTGTCCAGTGTTTGTACTCACTAGTAACGCTGGTGTGTCCAGTGTGTGTACTCACTAGTAACGCTGGTGTGTCTAGTGTGTGTACTCACTAGTGACGCTGGTGTGTCCAGTGTGTGTACTCACTAGTAACACTGGTGTGTCCAGTGTTTGTACTCACTAGTAACGCTGGTGTGTCCAGTGTGTGTACTCACTAGTAACACTTGTGTGTCCAGTGTTTGTACTCACTAGTAACACTGGTGTGTCCAGTGTGTGTACTCACTAGTAACCTGTGTGTCCAGTGTGTACTCATAGTAACACTGGTGTGTCCAGTGTGTGTACTCACTAGTAACGCTGGTGTGTCCACTGTGTGTACTCACTAGTAACGCTGGTGTGTCCAGTGTGTGTACTCACTAGTAACACTGGTGTGTCCAGTGTGTGTACTCACTAGTAACACTGGTGTGTCCAGTGTGTGTACTCACTAGTAACGCTGGTGTCCATGTGTGTACTCACTAGTAACGCTGGTGTGTCCAGTGTGTACTCACTAGTAACGCTGGTGTGTCCATGTGTACTCACTAGTAACCGGTGTGTCCAGTGTGTACTCACTAGTAACCTGGTGTGTCCACTGTGTGTACTCACTAGTAACCTGGTGTGTCAGTGTGTGTACTCACTAGTAACTTGTGTCCAGTGTTGTACTCACTAGTAACGCTGGTGTGTCCAGGTGTGTACTCACTAGTAACCTGGTGTCCATGTGTGTATCACTAGTAACAGTGTGTCGTGTGTGTATACTAGTAACGCGGTGTGTCCATGTGTACTCACAGTACTGGTTCCTGGTGACATATAACGACGTGCCAGTGTTTACTCGTAATGTCATAACTTACGGTGAGTGTCAGTCCTGTGGCAGCGGTTCAGCTTGCCGGCTCCTAGTGTGTGGCCACGTACCAGATCACTAGGGTAATGTGACACTCAGGCCAGTTTTACTGGTAATAAGTGACACACAGTGCCAGTCCTAACATCATTGGAGTAATGTTGGGCGCAGTGCCAGTCCAAGTATCATTGGAGTAATGTTGGGCACACAGTGCCAGTCCTAGCATCATTTGAGTAATGTTGGACACACAGTGCCAGTTTTAGTATCATTGGAGTAATGTTGGGCACACAGGGCCAGTCCTAGTATCATTTGAGTAATGTTGGACACACAGTGCCAGTTCTAGTATCATTGGAGTAGTGTTGGACACACAGTGCTAGTCCTAGCATCATTGGAATAAAGTTGGGCACACAGTGCCAGTACCAGAATGATACCTGGAGGATGTATCCGGGGGCCTCTGCCTCCGTGGCGTGGTCCCAGACCAGGTTTCCAGGAGGATCAAGGCCTGAGGAACCAGGCTGTTACTGCTGACCTTACGTAGTTCAACGTATGAAACACAGCCCGGCTGATCAGGCACCGAGTTTGTTGGTAATTTGCCTTATGCACGAAGAAGAGTTGGTTAAGAGTCGGGGATCTCTGACACTCATCGAGTTCATCCCTGCGTATTAGTGGAGGTATTTTGCACCGTCTGGCAAGTCTCTTGTCACACGGAGTGACTTCAGTGTTCAAGTTTGGGATCAGTCCCTCCAGGATTTTCCAGGTGTAGATTATTATGTACCTTTCTCGCCTATGTTCCAAGGAATACAGTTGAAGGTACTTCAAGTGTTGCCAGTAGTTCAGATGCCTGATTGCCTGTGTACGAGCAGTGAAAATTCTCTGTACGTTTTCCAGCTCAACAATCTGGACTGCCTTGAAGGTGGCCGTCAGTATATAACAATATTCCAGCCTCTGGAGACAACAAGTGACTAGAAGAGTATCACCAGTGGCTCACGATCTCTTGTCTTGAAAGTTCTAGTTATCCAGCCTATCACTTTCCTTGCGGTAGCAATGGCATCATTGTTGTGATTCTTGATTGTGAGATCTTCCTACATCATTACTCACAAGTCTCGCACGTGGAGCTTCCACTGGGGTAGTGTGTGTCACCAGCCTCACTGGGGTTCACACCTGACAGCTGTTTGTCAGCTGATGACCACCCTTGATTGTACCACAGGGGTTACTAGTGTAGATGCTATTGTCTGCTGCTGTATATATATTTTTTTTTATATATATATATATATATATATATATATATATATATATATATATATATATATATATATATATATATATATATATTCATTGTGTTGAAATCATTCAGCCTTAGATAGGAGACTTAAGTAGGGTAATAAGGATATCGTCAAGTATTCCATTAAGGATTCATCAGCTACGACACCTTCATAGGCTTCCTTCCAGCAAAACTTAAGTTTGGCTTTATGTCTGTGGCTGGCGAGGCAAGACGCAGTTGCTTGCATGCAATACTCACCTATTTGTGGTTGCAGGGGTCGATTCACAGCTCCTGGCCCCTCTTCGCTGATCGCTACTAGGTCCACTCTCTCCCTGCTCCAAGAACTTTATCATACCTCTTCTTAAATCTATGTATGGATCCAGCGTCCACTACATCACTCTCCAGACTGTTCCACTTCCACTTATAGACGCTGGTGTCTACGTAATTAAAAACAAAAACAACGTTTTACAGTAGTAAAAAAATCACATGACGTTCAATTGTGACAAGTTCCAACTGCTTAAATATGGAAAGAATAAAGAGTTCAAAGAGGAGGCTGGATACAAAACCCAGGAGGAACAAAAGAAACAGGTGAGAGACCTGTGTGTAATAATATCAGCTGACCTTTCAAACATCACAATAACGTAAATGTCACTGCTAGGACAGCGTGTAGACGTCTTCGAGGAGGAATTCGTCGAGTACCTTCACCAAGTGCCAGATCAACCAGGCTGTGATGGATGTGTACCAGCAGCAGCAACAGCCTGGTTAACCAGGCAAGCAGCAGACAAGCCTGGCCCACGGCCAGAGTATGGTGGAGTAACAGCAAGGCTACAATACACACAACCGCATAAGGAGCTAGACTTTCCGAGACATTTAAGCACTACCACTGGGCTACCAGTTGATGTCAGTGGTAAGACAGGTGTGACAGGTGATGGATTGATGTCTGAGTCATCAGTGTAACACCTGGTGTGTGAGGTGTATTAGTGCAGTGTGTTGCATCACCAGTAACCACACTGTAGTTGAGTCACCAGTCAGTGTAACACTGCTGATACATCAATACTCACACTGTATTTTGAACTTTGTGTGGGGAGTTTTTGAGTGTTCATTGACTGGTGTCATTTGACAAGTGTTTATTGACAGGTGTTCATTGACAAGTGTTCAGTGGAGGGTAATGAATCAACATACGTGGTAAGTGGCAAGGTGTGTACACCATCCTGGTGGAAGAAACTGAGATTCTTTAAACTGTCTGCAAATGAGAGTAAATGACACTACTTACCATAGTGTGAGATAACAGTCATTTATACAGTAAGGTAACAGTCATTTATACAGTAAGGTAACAGTCATTTATACAGTAAGATAACACAGTCATTTATACAGTTTGCGTAGTGCCTTAAATTATTCCAGTGGTGTCTAGTGGATTGTATTAGTACACGGTGTTGTATAAGAACTGTGACCACACCACAGTGCTGGTCAACACTGTGACCACACCACAGTGCTGGTCCACGCTGTGACCACACCACAGTGCTGGTCCACACTGTGACCACACTACAGTGCTGGTCCACGCTGTGACCACACCACAGTCCTGGTCCACACTGTGACCACATCACAGTGCTGGTCGACACTGTGGTCACAGGCAGTGCTGGTCCTCACTGTGACCACAGGCAGTGCTGGTCCACACTGTGACCACATCACAGTGCTGGTCGACACTGTGACCACAGGCAGTGCAGGTTCACGCTGTGAACACAGGCAGTGCTGGTCCACACTGTGACCACAAGCAGTTCTGTGACCACAGTGCTGGTCCACACAGTGCTGGTCCACACAGTGCTGGTCCACACAGTGCTGGTCCACACAGTGCTGGTCCACACAGTGCTGGTCCACACAGTGCTGGTCCACACAGTGCTGGTCTACACCACAGTGCTGGTCCACACAGTGCTGGTCCACACAGTGCTGGTCCAGCTGTTATGGTCTTAGCTCACCATATAATACCTACTTTATTACTGTCCTAATTTTTAGTTACGATGTCAATTGTAGCGGTGATAATGTCAGGAATTTTCTACACCAGAGCGCTAGTGGCGGGCGTGAAAGTTGGGAGTTCCGGTGGTCGCTGGCTAGATCTCCCGTCATCGATCTGTGCCCCGCGGTAAACCCGGCGGTGGTGGTGGGTGACGTGACCCTCCACGCTTACACCAGACACATTCAATTTGCTGCTGGTGTAATGGTGCCAGCAGCAGTGGCGGCCTTGTTTTGAAGAGCAGAGGTGGGAGGCACAGCAAGGGTGCCTCCCGGTGTGTACACACACATACACACAGTAGTGATAGGGCCAGGAGCTGCGACTCGACCCTTACAACCACAAATAGGTGAGTACACACACACACACACAGTAGTGATGGAGTCACTCACCAGAGCAGGCTTCAGAAGGGTTATTTTTTAATTAAATAAAAGTAGGTACATGGGCAGTGTGCCGCTACTCATCGTATATGATAGTTCCAGGTGAGAGTGTCAACAGGTGGGCGGAGCACAGGCTATGCTGGCGGAATTAGGAAGAGCCTATACACAGTAATGGGAAAGAGGGGCAGACCAGAGGGTTTCAGGGGTTCATCGCTGCTCCACCTGCGGCTGGACCTGAGACCAGGCCTCCTGCTGGACGGTCTGGCCTGGTGGTGGTCTCTGCATGCTGACTGATGTAAGCACAACAGCCTGGGTGATCAGGGACTGCTTTGTCAAGTTTCCTCTTGAAAATAGTAAGATGCCTGGAAGATTACCAAGGACTGGGAATTCTTACTGGGGCCTCCAGTAGCAACGGCCTGGTTGACCAGGCTAGCACCGGACGAGTCTGGCCCATGGCCGGGCTCCGGGAGTAGAAAGACTCTCGAAACTGATCAAATGTACATCAGAGTTAAAGGTATATCTTGAAGGTTCTAGCTATCCAGCCTATCTCTTTGTAGTTGTGATAATGTCAATACTGTGGTAAAGAATTAGAGGCGTGTGCACATCTGGACATCTTATTCGTAGACGTTTATCCATGCTGTGGCTTTATTAATACCCTACAAAGACATAACGCGAAGACTGTAGAACTGTATACAAAAGATGAAGTAATCAGTCCCCAGCCTTGGAGGTGGCGGATCTTAGGCACAACCTGGAAGATTGGATAAATAATAACGGATTTAAATTGGATAAATTTAGATTTAGAAAGGACATAGGCAAGTACTGGTTTTCGAACAGAGTTGTAGATGCGTGGAACAATCTTCCGAGTACTGTGATAGAGGCTAGGACCTTGGGTGGCTTTAAAAAGAGATTGGACAAATATATGAGTGGGAGGGGCTGGGTTTGATTTGTGTCGTGAGTACGGGAATAAATTTTTAGGTAGTGGTGGTTTTGATAAGGACCTGCCTTGTATGGGCCAGTAGGCCTTCTGCAGTGTTCCTCCATTCTTATGTTCTTATGTTCTTATACCCAGATGTTGCACTCGTGTCTAATTCTTCATCTGGTCGCTATAGTATATCATTTAAGTAGAGCTGCTGTGGTAGTCGCTCTGTGTCGTCGCACCAGTGATAACCAACTGCGTGGAGGAACTTGTCAGGTTGACACTTGAACATAGTTAAGTGGCCCTGTGGCAAGTCCCCTTGTATAAGAAGGGAGGTACTGAAAAATATTCATCTTTACGCACTTTGCGTTATCTCCAAGTGTACTCTTTGCACACTTAGTTTTCACTCGGGTATTCTGCATAGTCTGCCGAGTCTCTTGTTCTTGTAAGGGGTAATTTGAGTGTGTAGAGATGGAACCAGTCACTCCAGTATTTAAAAAGATGTGGATTATGATACATCTCCCTCGTTAGTGTTCCAGGGAGCACAGTATTGCCAACAGAGGTTACCAATAATTTAGATGTTCTATATGTACAGTCTCCAAACCTTCAGTGTTACCTCTCTTAAACAGAACTGTTAACGTACAGTAACACTCATGTACAGACAGTACAGGGGACTAGGCCTGGAAACAGTTGGTCCCGGAAGTGAGGAGGTACTTGTACCTCCTCTCATGGGAGATATGGGTCTGAAGACACTTCCAAGACAGGGAGCCAAGCAAACCATACCACGGGTGGGGTTCGAACCCGCGGTCACCATCTGGAAAAGACCCGGTCCGGGAGAGTCCCGGCGAATCAAGGAGGAGACAGTACAAATAACTTTGAATATCATCATTTTGGCTTCTTTTTTTTTAAACTTGTTGTCCAAACTTATGATGATGATGATGATGATAATAATAATAATAATAATAATAATAATAATAATAATAACAATAATAATAACAACAACAATAATAACAATACTACTACTACTACTACTACTAATAACAATAACAACAACAACAACAACAACAACAACAACAACAACAATATTAATAACAGGAGTGCTGGCAAAGAAAATTTATTATATTTAAAAAAATAGAGATAAATCTTTTTGTGTCAGAGTGTTTGTTGATATGTAAACTAGGTACCACTAGTAACCTCACTGTAAACTAGGTACCACTAGTAACCTCACTGTAAACTAGGTACCACTAGTAACCTCACTGTAAACTAGGTACCACTAGTAACCTCACTGTAAACTAGGTACCACTAGTAACCTCACTGTAAACTAGGTACCACTAGTGTCAACCTCACTGTAAACTAGGTACCACTAGTGACAACCTCACTGTAAACTAGGTACCACTAGTGACAACCTCACTGTAAACTAGGTACCACTAGTGACAACCTCACTGTAAACTAGGTACCACTAGTGACAACCTCACTGTAAACTAGGTACCACTAGTGACCACCTCACTGTAAACTAGGTACCACTAGTAACCTCACTGTAAACTAGGTACCACTAGTGACAACCTCACTGCAAACTAGGTACCACTAGTGACAATCTCACTGTAAACTAGGTACCACTAGTAGCCTCACTTTAAACTAGGTACCACTAGTGACAGCCTCACTGTAAGCTAGTTACCACTAGTGACAACCTCACTGTAAACTAGGTACCACTAGTAACCACACTGTAAACTAGGTACCAATAGTGACAACCTCACTGTAAGCTAGTTACCACTAGTGACTACCTCACTGTAAACTAGGTACCACTAGTAACCTCACTGTAAACTAGGTACCACTAGTGACAACCTCACTGTAAACTAAGTACCACTAGTGATAGACTGTATGCACCAATAACTAGCCCTGGGGTTCCTTCAACATATGCACCAATAACTAGCCTTGGGGTTCCTTCAACATATGCACCAATAACTAGCCCTGGGGTTCCTTCAACATATGCACCAATAACTAGCCCTGGGGGTTCCTTCAACATATGCACCAATAACTAGCCCTGGGGTTCCTTCAACATATGCAACACTTGACATTTTAAACCTGTTGCAATTTCTTTCTCATTTTTCAACATTGAATTTAAATATAAAGTATTGCCAGGCAGGCACGACCAGAAGTGGGAAATTAATTTCCTCCGGAGGAAATGTACTCTACACTCACCCACACTTTTCCTGGTCAGAAGACAGAGTAAAAAAATGCAGGTATATTCGTTCCAGGGAACGAATATACCAGGACTTCCTACTCATTTCTGCAACACTGCAAGCTCCTGAAGGGGTGTTGATTGCAACAGAAAAGGCCTATAGCTATCATTCAACTCCCCCTGTGATTATTTTGCACACACACACACACACACCAGGAGCTGAGTCTCGACCCCTGCAACCACAATTAGGTGAGTAATTAGGTGAGTTCATGACGGACGGGATAGACTCAGAAGTGTTCGCAGATGATGTGAAATTAATGAGGAGAATCACATCGGAGGAGGACCAAGCAGGACTTCAAACAGACCTGGACAAGCTTGACATCTGGTCTAGCAACTGGCTTCTCGAATTCAATCCCACCAAATGCAAAGTCATGAAGATCGGAGAAGGGCAAAGAAGACCGCTGTCAGAGGCTACAAACCTCGGCAAAGGAGAAAGACCTTGGGGTGAGTATAACGCCAAGCACGTCTCCGGAGGCACACATCAACCAGATAACTGCGGCAGCATATGGGCGACTGGCAAACCTAAGATTAGCGTTCCGTTACCTTAACAAGGAATCGTTCAAGACACTGTACACCGTGTACGTCAGGCCCATACTAGAATATGCAGCACCAGTCTGGAACCCACACCTGGTCAAGCACGTTAAGAAACTAGAGAAAGTGCAAAGGTTTGCGACAAGGTTAGTTCCACAACTCAGGGGTCTATCCTATGAAGAAAGGTTGAGGGAAATAGGACTAACAACACTGGAGGAAAGAAGGGTCAGAGGAGACATGATAACGACATACAAAATACTGCGGGGAATCGACAAGGTAGACAGGGACAGGATGTTCCAGAGAGGGAACACAGAAACAAGGGAACACAACTGGAAGCTGAAGACTCAGATGAGTCAAAGGGATGTTAGGAAGCATTTCTTCAGCCACAGAGTAGTCAGGAAGTGGAATAGTCTAGAGAAAGATATAGTGGAGGCAGGAACCATACATAGTTTTAAGACAAGGTATGATAAAGCTGAAAATTAAGACACATGTGCAACATCTGGGTATCTTTATAGTAAACGTTTCGCCCACCAGTGGCTTTATCAATACAAAATTCTAGGACATAATTTGAAGAGAAGAACAATATACAACAGGTGAGGTAATCAGTCAAACATTCTTACCTGGACTTCAGATTCTCTACACCAGCGGTGCTGAAAACACCTACTCTAAGGCTGAGGGACTGATTACCTCACCTTTTGTATATAGTTCTTCTCTTCAAATTATGTCCTAGAATTTTGTATTGATAAAGCCACTGGAGGGCGAAACGTCTACAATAAAGATACCCAGATGTTGCACATGTGTCTTAATTTTCATCTTGTCGGTATTGTATACCTTTTTTGTATGATAAAGAGGCGGGGCCAGGAGCTGAGTCTCGACCCCTGCAACCACAATTAGATGAGTACACACACACGCCCCGATGGCATGGTGGCTAGCGCTCTTGCTTCACGCACGGAGGGCGGGGCCGAAACATTTCGAAGTGTTTCGTTACACACACACACACACACACACACACACACACACACACACACACACACACACACACACGTACATACAACAGGCCTAGTGTCTAATCGACATGTGCCTAGGACAAAATGGTAACTAACACATTAACACTAACACACACACACTAACACAAAGGTTTGCAACAAGACTAGTCCCGGAGCTAAGGGATATGTCCTACGAGGAGAGGTATCAACCTGGGCAGACTCAAGCAATTTGTGAGAAGGTACAAGGCATCGTAGGTGTCAAGATTAACTATTCGTTGTTCTATTCTCCTCAACTCTTCCAATTTCTTCCTGAGAATTGTGTCAATGGCATCGTTTCCCAGAGGTGATCCAAGCAAGACGCTATTTGTGGGGGCAATGACTGTTGCTTCTGGTAGTTTTGATCTCACTGCATTTATCACTTGTTGACTGACTGAGATGATTTCACATTTGGATGTATTCAGGATGAGACCCATTTCCTGTCCCCGTGTCATCACCTGTGTAAGATCATCTAGAAGGGACGCCTTTGTACCTGCTAGTGTGCCATCATCCAGGAACCAGATGTTTAGCTCACTGGTCAGTCTGACTGTGATTTCCCTAACTGCTATACAGAACAGAAATGGTGCGAGAGGGTCCCCTTGCTGGACACCCTCTGATGATGTGATTTCATGCTCTCCAAACAGGAGCATTGATTCCTTGCTATATCCAGCTGAAACAAAAGAGAAGAGACCTGGGAAATGTTCTTGTGCAGCTGCTAATACCACGTCTCTTTTCAGGAAATCTAATTTTACCACAGCATTGTCCTCAGGCAGGTTGTTGATATACGCCCTTGTTGTATGAACCGCTGCTTCACTTCCTTGAGAGACCACAAAGTCAAGCTGGTTTGGTTGAAGCATGATGGCCGCCTCTGTGTGAATACTTCTGACAGCAGCTTTAGAAATGAGGCGGCGAAAAGTGTTGCCCACTGCGATTGGCCTAATTCCTCCATCCTTCTTTTTAAGGGCACAAAGTGATGCTCCAAAAAAGAAAGGTTTAATTTCGTCAGGAATCAGACCAGCCAAAGAATTGTTGACGAACCTTGTGATCTCTGAAAGCAGTGTTTCTGCAATCTCCCCGATAACTGCATTAACCATTTCCTTTAAATGCTGTGGCCTTATTCCAGTGTAACCCCCAGCAGAGCCGGACGGGGACGACATTATTGCTTTGTAAATGTCCGAGTCTTGCACAATCAATGGTTTCACGGTGGGGACAGATTATATATATATATATATATATATATATATATATATATATATATATATATATATATATATATATATATATATATATATATTATATATATATTTTTTATTATTTTTTATTAACACATCGGCCGATTCCCACCAAGGCAGGGTGGCCCGAAAAGAAAAACTTTCATCATCATTCACTCCATCACTGTCTTGCCAGAAGGGTGCTTTACACTACAGTTATAAAACTGCAACATTTACACCCCTCCTTCAGAGTGCCGGCACTGTACTTCCCATCTCCAGAACTCAAGTCCGGCCTGCCGGTTTTCCCCTGAATCCCTTCATAAATGTTACTTTGCTCACACTCCAACAGCACGTCAAGTATTAAAAACCATATGCCTCCATTCACTCCTATCAAATACGCTCACACATGCTTGCTGGAAATCCAAGCCCCTCGCACACAAAACTTCCTTTACCCCCTCCCTCCAACCTTTCCTAGGCCGACCCCTACCCCGCCTTCCCTCCACTACAGATTTATACACTCTCGAAGTCACTCTGTCTCGTTCCATTCTCTCTACATGTCCAAACCACCTCAACAACCCCTCCTCAGCTCTCTGGACAATCGTTTTGGTAATCCCGCACCTACTCCTAATTTCCAAACTCCGAATTCTCTGCATTATATTCACACCACACATTGACCTCAGACATGACATCTCCACTGCCTCCAGCCTTCTCCTCGTTGCAACATTCATCACCCATGCTTCACACCCATATAAGAGCGTTGGTATAACTATACTCTCATACATTCCCTCTTTACTTCCATGGACAAGGTTCTTTGTCTCCACAGACTCCGAAGTGCTCCACTCACCCTTTTCCCCTCATCAATTCTATGATTCACCTCATCCTTCATAGACCCATCCGCCGACATGTCCACTCCCAAATATCTGAATACATTCACCTCCTCCATACTCTCTCCCTCCAATCTGATATCCAATCTTTCGTCACCTATTCTTTTTGTTATCCTCATCACCTTACTCTTTCCTATATTCACTTTCAATTTTCTTCTTTTACACACCCTACCAAATTCATCCACCAACCTCTGCAGCTTCTCTTCAGAATCTCCCAAAAGCACAGTGTCATCAGCAAAAAGCAACTGTGACAACTCCCACTTTGTATTTGCTTCTTTATCTTTTAGCCCAACACCTCTTGCCAAGACCCTCGCATTCACTTCTCTTACAACCCCATCTATAAATATATTGAACAACCACGGTGACATCACACATCCTTGTCTAAGGCCCACTTTTACTGGGAAATAGTCCCCTTCCCTCCTACACACTCTAACCTGAGCCTCACTATCCTCATAAAAACTCTTCACTGCTTTCAGTAACCTTCCTCCTATTCCATACACCTGCAACATCTGCCACATTGCCCCCCTATCTACCCTATCATACGCCTTTTCCAAATCCATAAATGCCACAAAAACATCTTTACCCTTATCCAAATACTGTTCACCTATATGTTTCACTGTAAACACTTGGTCTACACACCCCCTACCTTTCCTAAAGCCCCTTGTTCATCTGCTATCCTGCTTTCTGTTTTACTCTTAATTCTTTCAATAATAACTCTACCATACACTTTACCAGGTACACTCAACAGACTTATTCCCTATAATTTTTGCACTCTCTTTTGTCCCCTTTGCCTTTATACAAAGGAACAATACACGCTCTCTGCCAATCCCTAGGTACCTTACCCTCTTCCATACATTTATTAAATAATAGCACCAACCACTCCAAAATTATATCCCCACCTGCTTTTAACATTTCTATCTTTATCCCATCAATCCCAGCTGCCTTACCCCTTTCATTCTACCCACTGCCTCACGAACTTCCCCTACACCCACAACTGGCTCTTCCACACTCCTACAAGATGTTATTCCTCCTTGCCCTACACACGAAATCACAGCTTCCCTGTCTTCATCAACATTTAACAAATCCTCAAAATATTCTCTCCATCTTCCCGATACCTCTAACTCTCCATTTAATAACTCTCCTCTCCTATTTTTAACTGTCAAATCCATTTGTTCTCTAGGCTTCCTCAACTTATTAATCTCATTCCAAAACTTTTTCTTATTTTCAACAAAATTTGCTGATAACATCTCACCCACTCTCTCATCTGCTCTCTTTTTACATTGCTTCACCACTCTTTTAACCTCTCTTTTTCTCTCCATATACTCTTCCCTCCTTGCATCACTTCTACTTTGTAAAAACCTCTCATATGCTAACTTTTTCTCCCTTACTACTCTCTTTACATCATCATTCCACCAATCGCTCCTCTTCCCTCCCGCACCCACTCGCCTGTAACCACAAACTTCTGCTGAACACTCTAACACTACATTTTATATATATATATATATATATATATATATATATATATATATATATATATATATATATATCGTGCGTATTTAGCATCGTTTCGGGGAAAATTCAGTTACCGTCATCAGGATATATTGAGTGTGAAAGACAACGTGCCTAGAACAATGAGAGGCTGGTTGTTCTAGATGGGGCAGTCCTGTGTGTGCTTCCAGAGAGTAAACTCTGATAATGGTGATTGAATTTTCGCCAAAAAGGTGATAATTATAATATAAAGTAAATGGTTTTAGGATGATACAGTAGCTTAATTGAGGTGCTGGGTGCCTAGTGTGTTACTCTGCTCCTAAATATTCACCAACCAAGGATTTAATGGTACATGAGGAGGTCTTCCTTCTCTCCCCTCCCTGCCCATCTCTCATCTAACTCATCCCTTCCTTCCCACCCCTCATTTAACTCCTCCCTTCCTTCCCACCACTCATTTAACTCCTCCCTTCCTTCCCATCCTCATTTAATTCTTCCCTTCCTTCTCACCCCTCATTTAACTCCTCCCTTCCTTCTCACCCCTCCATTTTCCCCTCTACCTGTCCTACCTCACCCCTCCATCTGTTTTGTAAGCTGTACTGCGGGGGAAGGGGGAAAAGCAGCAGTAACAACTTGGTGAATCTGGCCTTGATCAACCGGGAAGGCTGGTCTGGGTCAGGGCAGCAGGGAGGGAGAGTTGACCCCTGAAAGCATTCTTGAAGTGTCCCCTTAAAGTATCCTTGGTGTCTTCTGGAGTGTGTTGGTCTTATAGTAGCTGCGACACTCCACTCTGTTGGGGTGAGGGTAGGTGTTGGGGTGAGGGTAGGTGTTGGGGTGAGGGTAGGTGTTGGGGTGAGGGTAGGTGTTGGAGTGAGGGTAGGTGTTGGGGTGAGGGTAGGTGATGGGGTGAGGGTAGGTGTTGGGGTGAGGGTAGGTGTTGGGGTGAGGGTAGGTGTTGGGGTGAGGGAAGGTGTTGGGGTGAGGGTAGGTGTTGGGGTGAGGGTAGGTGTTGGGGTGAGGGTAGGTGTTGGGGTGAGGGTAGGTGTTGGGGTGAGGGTAGGTGTTGGGGTGAGGGTAGGTGTTGGGGTGAGAGTAGGTGTTGGGGTGAGGGTAGATGTTGGGATGAGGGAAGGTACAGGGGTGAGGGTAGGTGTTGGGGTGAGGGTAGGTGTTGGGGTGAGGGTAGGTGTTGGGGTGAGGGAAGGTGTTGGGGTGAGGGTAGGTGTTGGGGTGAGGGTAGGTGTTGGGGTGAGGGTAGGTGTTGGGGTGAGGGTAGGTATTGGGGTGAGGGTAGGTGTTGGGGTGAGGGTAGGTGTTGGAGTGAGGGAAGGTGTTGGGGTGAGGGTAGGTGTTGGGGTGAGGGTAGGTATTGGGGTGAGGGTAGGTGTTGGGGTGAGGGTAGGTGTTGGAGTGAGGGAAGGTGTTGGGGTGAGGGTAGGTGTTGGGGTGAGGGAAGGTATTGGGGTGAGGGAAGGTGTTGGGGTGAGGGTAGGTGTTGGGATGAGGGTAGGTGTTGGGGTGAGGGTAGGTGTTGGGGTGAGGGTAGGTGTTGGGGTAAGGGTAGGTGTTGGGGTGAGGGAAGGTACAGGGTTGAAGGTACGTACAAGGATGAGGGAAGGTACAGGGGTGAGGGAAGTTACAGGGGTGAGGGACGTTACAGGGGTGAGGGAAGTTACGGAGGTGAGGGAAGGTACAGGGGTGAGGGAAGGTACAGAGGTGAGGGAAATTACAGGGGTGAGGGAAGGTACAGGGGTGAGGGAAGGTACAAGGGTGAGAGAAGTTACAAGGGTAAGGGAAGTTACAGGGGTGTGAGAAGTTACAGGGGTGAGGGAAGATACAGGGGTGATGGAAGTTACAGGGGTGAGAGGAGTTACAAGGGTAAGGGAAGTTACAGGGGTGAGAGAAGTTACAAGGGTGAGGGGTGAATGAAGATAGAGGGGTGAGAAAGAAAATAGTGAGAGAGAGAGAGAAAGAGAATAGCCACAAGTGATAAAGTGGACATTTAAATCTCTGCAAGAATGTGACTGTCAGACACATACCAGAATAGTCTTGATGTGGACACTGAGAAAGCCAGAATGTTATAAGCCAACACCAACAGTCTTACTGACCTATCAGTAAGGACATTTCTCCTTGGTATTCCCTAAGTCAGAGTGTAGTGAAACAGGCAGCAGGATAGGTTGCTTCAGTGTGTGTGTACTCACCTAGTTGTACTCACCTAGTTGTGGTTGCAGGGGTCGATTCATAGCTCCTGGCCCCGCCTCTTCACTGGCCGCTACTGGGTCACTCTCCCTGCGCAGTGAGCTTTATCATACCTCTTCTTAAAGCTATGTATGGAACCTGCCTCCACTACATCACTTCCTAAACTATTCCACTTGCCGACCACTCTGTGACTAAAGAAATACTTCCTAACATCTCTGTGATTCATCTGTGTGTGTGTGTGTGTGTGTGTGTGTGTGTGTTGATGCACAGAACTTGTGTACAGTGAGTGCAGTACCCGCATGTCCTGGTGTTGCCTCTGTAAATATACTCAAGTATCATGACAGCTGACTAGTGACTCTCACACACGTACTCTCTACGTTGTGCTCTCTCTCTCTCTCTCTCTCTCTCTCTCTATATATATATATATATATATATATATATATATATATATATATATATATATATATATATGGATTATTCACTAATACGGCTTCATCAGTGCCACAGGGAAATACCCAAGAAATTCACATTTGGGTTCAGCCGAGACTGTCTCTCTGTGTTAGAGAGGGGAGGGGGAGGAGGTGTATACTACCAGCACCTAGCAGTCCTACAATACTACTGAGCTAACACGAGGTTATCCATCTGGTAAAGTTATACCAGCACCTAGCACTCCTACAATACTACTGAGCTAACACGAGGTTATCCATCTGGTAAAGTTATACCAGCACCGCAATAACTGGTTATAACATCAGTAAGATGACAGAGCAGGAAACACCAGCGTTCCCAGTAAAACAAATATAGGATATGTGTTGAATAAAGACCGTATGTGGTGCAGAATTAGACACATGTGCAACATCTGGGGTGTCTTTATTTGTAGACGTTTCGCCAACCAGTGGCTTTACCAATACAATGCAAGAACTTAATGTGAAAAATGAGGTAATTATCTATGGTGAAGAGCAGCGTGGTCTTGAGCACTACGATGCTCTTCACCAACTCCAAGACTCAGGGACTCATTACCTCATTTTTTGTTTATAATTCTACATTCTTCACATTAAGTCCTTACATTGTATTGATAAAGCCACTGGTTGGCGAAACATCTACAATAAAGATACCCAAGACGTGCAACATCTGGGTATCGGTATTATATATCATCGGTATATATAATATTGTTGTGACGGTAGGCTCTCCCAGGCAGGGTGTGTATACCTCTCTATTAAACCTTGCCACAGGTCAACACAACATTGACATTACTAATAAACGGTTACCAGCTAGAGCATGTTTAATTTGCTAATGTTACACCATTAAAACTGAATGGAAACACTGCAAGCGTTTGTGTCCCTCTACGAAGCTAAATGTCAGAGGCTCAGATATTATTATTACCATGTAAATAAAAGCAGTATTTGCGTCTCTCTGGATTTGTTATATTCCCGGATGGATATTATTGTATATTGCGAAGTCTCCAGTTTTGTCAGATGTTCCTCTGTGATATTGTCCAGTATTCCACAGTGTTTATATCCAGCTAATAATCATGTATGCGAGAGTTTAAGGGGTTCTCCTGAACTACTGTTCCAAGATTACCCCTCTGGAAGTAGAGTACATAATAGGAAGAAGATGAGTGCATAATAGAAAGAAGGCGAGTACATAATAGGAATAATAAATAGAGTAACGTCAACATCCAGCAACCATACTGAAGGTATCACCTTAACCTGACTCAGTTTACAGTGACACACACCCACACACCCACACACACACACACACACACACACACACACACACACACACACACACACACACACACACACACACACACATGCGAGTATCAGTACCAAATAAGAAGTCCACAACGAATAAACTTCTTAACTTTTAATCTACAATTAACTATTCCATGATACTTTATAATAGATGAAATTCTATAACAGGAGAAATGCTATAATAGAAGAAATGATATAAGAGAAATGCTATATTATGATAAATGCTATAATAGAAATACTGTAATAGGAGCAAATAAATAGAAAAGAGGAAGTCAGCCTGACTCAGTTTATACTTAAGTTCCAACACGTGCAAGTATCGACATTTTAATAACATTATAAGTAGAATATTGTAATTAAGTGTATAACCAAAGTATTTGACAGTCTTATTTTTTGGAAAGCTAAATAACGTTCTAAGAAGGAAATGTTTTTGTTCATTTTAGTGCAGGTAGCAGATGAATGAGTCTGGCCTAGGACCGGGCTGCGGGAGTAGGAAAACTCGAGGGCCACCACAGGTATAATGATGAGGTACAAGCAACACGCTCTTCATTTCTGTGATACGACTGAAATATTTAAAAACAAAACATGGACCGCTTTATTGATCAAATAATTATACAGTTTAAATAGTCCAAGACTCACACTCAAAAATGTAAGTCAGCTACATGACGTGTGTTTCTAATATATAGGAAAACAAGGTTTTAGACTCCTCTCAACATCAAATGTTGTGGCTTCAAAAACATATTCAGGAATTCACCAGTTTGGTCTATATACTTGGCCAAAATCATATTGTTTATATGCTGAACAGATTCTTTCTGTGTATGTTAAAGACTGCTTTCTCATCTTATTAATTTAAAAATAGTAATTCTAGTGTAGCTGGATACAACCGTGTGTTAACCGGTTTTAATAGAGCTCTGGTATTAGTGGTATGCTGTCACCCACTTCATCTCAATTTTCTCCTCACTGTCCCAGCCTCGGCGGCTAAGTATGAATTTCTTGCCAATTTTTCCTGTGATTTCTACCCGACGCTGAAGAAGAAACCTTTCTAGTGGATGTATAATGTTTATACCAACCAACCATTTTCCAATTTCTGTCGAACATATTTGATATTCAGTTGCCACGAGATGATTTATGAGGGTCGATCCCGGCGCGCGTTTAGTCATGGCTTGTGTTGTCTTACACCTGTAAACCGTATTTACTTAGTAGATGGGTAGCTGGTTGTTGGCCAGCTGTTGTGGGTCACGTCTTGGGTAGCTGGTTGTTAGCCAGCTGTTGTGGGTCACGTCTTGGGTAGCTGGTTGTTAGCCAGCTGTTGTGGGTCACGTCTTGGGTAGCTGGTTGTTAGCCAGCTGTTGTGGGTCACGTCTTGGGTAGCTGGCTGAGTGTACCTTAAGGCTGAACCTTTGTGGTGAGCCCAGGCAATACAAAGGCTCTTAGTATGTTAAGTTCAACTATTGAAAAGAGAAAAACAGTTTACGCAACACAGTCTGATAGGAAGGAGGGGGTGAAGAGCTAACCTCTTCCTCCCCCTCCCTTCCCTCACCCCACCCCCACCCTCATCCCTCACCCCACCCTGGGTGGGGAGGGGGGCGCCCTGACCATCACATTGGGAGGGGAATTGGTGATGAAAGAGAACATTGAGTTGGTCCTTAGTAGTGTTAGTGATCGACAATGTTGCTCTCACACTACTGCTGATGGTGGTGGTGGTGCTGATGGTGCTAGTGGTGGTGGTGGTGATGGTGCTGGTGGTGCTGATGGTGCTGGTGGTGGTGGTGCTGCTGCTGCTGGTGATGGCGGTGGTGGTGCTGGTGGTGGTGGTAGTGCTGCTGGTGATGGTGGTGGTGTTATTGTTGCTGGTGGTGATGGCGGTGATGGTGCTGCTGCTGGTAGTGGTGGTGCTGCTGATGATGGTGGTGGTGGTGCTGCTGCTGGTGGTGATGGTGGTGGTGCTGTTGTTGGTGCTGGTCGTGGTGGTGCTGCTGCTGGTGATGGCGGTGGTGGTGCTGGTGGTGGTGCTGCTGCTGGTGATGGCGGCGGTGGTGCTGGTGGTGGTGCTGCTGCTGGTGATGGCGGTGGTGGTGCTTGTTACGGCCCCGTATCTAACAATGGTAGTTAGGTAATTACCTCACCGGCCGGCAGTCAAGGGGTTACGTCATCAGACCTGATGTTTGACTGCCGGGCCGGCTTGACTGACAGTGTCATCGAGACTCTCCCCTAGTCAACACTGGAGAGTGCTAACGAGACTCCCATATACAACACTGGAGAGTTCACCAACTCCCTGATACACCTAGGGAGTGTACGAGACTCTCCCATATACACTGCTGGAGAGTGTCAGCGAGACTCTCCCCTATACAACACTGGAGAATTCACTAGCTCCCTGATACACCTGGGAGTGTTCAACAGACAGACCTGGAGATTGACTCTTCGTGCTGGTGACAGCCTTAGACTATCTACTGGCTTATTCACCGTACCGACTGTGTTCCTGAGACTATGTACCTAAAAATGGACTGTTGTACCTGAACTTATGTACCTGAAAGTGTGTGACACTGGTAACAGGTGGTGTCTTGTGTGACACTGGTAACAGGTGGTGTCTTGTGTGACACTGGTAACAGGTGGTGTCTTGTGTGACACTGGTAACAGGTGGTGTCTTGTGTGACACTGGTAACAGGTGGTGTCTTGTGTGACACTGGTAACAGGTGGTGTCTTGTGTGACACTGGTAACAGGTGGTGTCTTGTGTGACACTGGTAACAGGTGGTGTCTTGTGTGACACTATGTGGTGTCAGGTATTTAGTGGTGTAGTCAGTCAGAGTTTGTGACGGTGGCACGACACAGGTTGAGTCGTGTATTTGATGTGTGTCATAACGCGGTGAAAAGGTTTTATTAGAGATGGGTTCATGATGCAAGGAAGGTGTCTTATGGGCACAGAGAGAAGGGTGTCGTGTGACACAGAAGAGAAGGCGTGTCGGGTGACACCGGGGGCGTGTCATGTGACACAGAGAACGGGTGTCAGGGGACCCCGTGAGAAGGCGTGCCATAAGACAAAGAAGTATCATGACAAGGTGTGGTAGTGTCCTGCGTGACACTAGAAGATGGCAGCGACTTGACACTACACCGAATACTTGATTTTACTTGTGACTTTTATCTTGTACAGTGATTTTGTGTAAATAGGTTTTTACACAGATTATTAGATTATGTTTTTATTCAGATTATATGCTTTTTATATTAATAATATATATTTAATATAATAAAAATCTGAAATACGATATTTTACTTAGTATCCCAAACAGTCGTTTATTACAAATGCTTCTTTATTTGTAATAGTGCTGGTGATGGTGGTGGTGGTGCTGTTGTTGGTGCTGCTGTTGGTGCTGGTGGTGGTGATGGTGGTGCTGGTGGTGGTGATGGTGCTGCTGCTGTTGTTTCTGCTACTGGTGTTGTTGCTGCTTCTGCTGTGCCTTTTCCTCCTCTTTCTCCTCCTCTTCTTCCTCCTCTTCTTCCTCTTCATCCTCCTCTTCTTCCTCCTCTTCTTCCTCCTCTTCTTCCTCCTCTTCTTCCTCCTCTTCTTCCTCCTCTTCTTCCTCCTCTTCTTCCTCCTCTTCTTCCTCCTCTTCTTCCTCTTTTTCCTCCTCTTCATTCACAGTTATTAGGTCATTTATTGAGGTAATAAAAATTACTCTATGAATGGTTTATGTTTGTTGTAGTGATGATTGTGAGTGTGTGGTGCAGCGAGTGTCATCACAAGATTGTGATCTGCAGCTTTCTCTCTGATTGTTGGCGAGGATGAGATGATAGAGCTACACCAGGCTTCCCTGTGGTGTGATTGTTGTCTGTGTGGCTGTGTGTGGTGTGATTGTTGTCTGTGTGGCTGTGTGTGTGGTGTGATTGTTGTCTGTGTGTGGTGTGATTGTTGGCTGTGTGTGGTGTGATTGTTGTCTGTGTGGCTGTGTGTGGTGTGATTGTTGTCTGTGTGGCTGTGTGTGGTGTGATTGTTGTCTGTGTGTGGTGTGATTGTTGTCTGTGTGGCTGTGTGTGGTGTGATTGTTGTCTGTGTGGCTGTGTGTGTGGTGTGATTGTTGTCTGTGTGTGGTGTGATTGTTGTCTGTGTGGCTGTGTGTGTGGTGTGATTGTCTGTGTGACTGTTGTTTGTGGTGTGATTGTGTGGCTGTTGTTTGTGGTGTGATTTCTGTCTTTGTTGGTGTGTGGGTGTTGTCTGTGTGGTTCCCACCTGGTTCCAGCAGTAATTAACACTGACTGGAGAAGTTGAGAACCTGGGCACAAACTGGTTACATCACACAGAGTTCAGGAGATACAGAGGGAACAAAGAACCTTAAATAAAACTACAAGAAATCGCAAATACTTTTTCACTTACGCAAAATTTAGGTGAAAAAACCACATCCAGTACAGGTTCTTCAAGGAGATGGAACGTACACTGATGCCAGTAAGGACATGAAGTCGCAATACGACTCTGTGTTCAGGGAAGCACTCATCAGTCGACAGGTCGACCACCCTAAGGAGTTCTTCATGAATGGGGTTCAAAGCCCACAATAGAACAACAGGTGTACGATAGTGTGGGAACCATCAGTATCAAGGATGATACAGTATCCCAGTGTGAGTCACTGGCGAGTGTGGTAACACCTGCTGCTGCAGTCAACACCACACCCGCCACACTGTGTGTTGTGGGTACTCTCTCTAGCAGAGTACACTGTGTGTGTACTCCAGCAAGACACTGTGTGTTGTGGGTACTCTTCTAGCAGAGTACACTGTGTGTTTGGGTACTCTCTCTAGCAGAGTACACTGTGTGTGTATTGCAGGTCCCTGTCTTCTAGCAGAGTACACTGTGTGTTGTGGGTACTCTCTCTAGCAGAGTACACTGTGTGTTGTGGGTACTCTCTCTAGCAGAGTACACTGTGTGTTGTGGGTACTCTCTCTAGCAGAGTACACTGTGTGTTGTGGGTACTCTCTCTAGCAGAGTACACTGTGTTGTGGGTACTCTCTCTAGCAGAGTACACTGTGTGTTGTGGGTACTCTCTGTCGCAGAGTACACTTTGTTGTGGGTAATCTGTAGCAGAGTGCACTGTGTTGTGGGTTCTCTGTCTCTGTAGCAGAGTACACTGTGTTGTGGGTTCTCTGTCTCTGTAGCAGAGTGCACTGTGTTGTGCGTACTCTCTGTAGCAGAATACAGTGTGTGTTGTGGGTACTCTGTCTCTGTACACTGTGTGTTGTGCGTACTCTCTGTAGCAGAGTACACTGTGTTGTGGGTTCTCTGTCTCTGTAGCAGAGTACACTGTGTTGTGCGTACTCTCTCTGTAGCAGAGTACACTGTGTTGTGGGTACTCTGTCTCTGTAGCAGAGTACACTGTGTTGTGTGTACTCTGTAGCAGAGTACACTGTGTTGTGGGTACTCTGTAGCAGAGTACACTGAGTCTTTGGGTACTCTGTGCAGAGTACACTGTGTTGTGGTACTCTGTGCAGAGTACACTGTGTGTTGTGGGTACTCTGTAGCAGAGTACACTGTGTGTTGTGGGTACTCTGTAGCAGAGTACACTGTGTGTTGTGGGTACTCTGTAGCAGAGTACACTGTGTGTTGTGGGTACTCTGTAGCAGAGTACACTGTGTCTTGTGGGTACTCTGTTGCAGAGTACACTGTGTTGTGGTTACTCTCTGTAGCAGAGTGCACTGTGTGTTGTGGGTACTCTCTGAAACAGAGTACCCTGTGGGTACTCTCTAAAGCAGAGTACACTCTGTGTTGTGGGTACTCTCTGTATCAGAGTACACTGTGTGGTGGGTAATCTGTAGCAGAGTACACTGTGTTGTGGGTACTCTGTAGCAGAGTACAGTGTGTGTTGTGGGTACTCTCTGTAGCAGAGTACATTGTGTGTTGTGGGTACTCGCTGTAACAGAGTTCACTGTGTTGTGGGTACTCTCTCTGTAGCAGAGTACACTGTGTGTTGTGGGTACTCTGTAGCAGAGTACACTGTGTGTTGTGGGTACTCTCTGTAGCAGAGTGCACTGTGTGTTGTGGGTACTCTCTCTGTAGCATAGAGTACATGACTGGTATACAATACCGACAATATGAAGTATTAGACACATGTACAACATCTGGGTATCTTTATTGTAGACGTTTTAACCATGCAGTGACTTTATCAATAGAATACAAGGACATATAATGTGAATCTTGGTACAGAAGACATCGTCTGGTGCATGTCCTACACCTATCGCCAGTATAAAAGCGTCAAGCTCCATGACTCTGCTTCAGTTTCTTCAAGACTACGGTGCCAACTCCAAGGCTGAGGGACTGATTATCTCATTTTTTGCCTACCTGAAGGGCATTCCGGGGATCAACGCCCCCGGGGGCCGGTCCATGACCAGGCCGCAGGGCCCCCACACCCAATACCTTTGTCCCACTATACCGCGCCATACCTTTATCCCCACTCCACCCCACACCGCCGTTGCCATCGTTCTCGTGACCTCGACAAAGGTGTCAGAGATGACTGAGGTGACTGAAAGGTCGTTGACTGTACTAAATGGCACCTTGACTCTGTTGTAATGTTGCAGCCCATCTGGGTTATTTTCTGTTCGTCGCCACTACCGTTGACGCTGCTGCTCCAGTTGCTGTTACTTTTGTTGCTATTGCAAGGTTCTAGCAGTTGTAGTGTTCATCAGCGTTATATCAGACACAATTAAAAACCACAAACCACTATTTGACACAGTTAAAAACCACTAACCACTATTAGACACAGTTAAAAACCACAAACCACTATCAGACAGTTAAAAACCACTAACCACTATTAGACACAGTTAAAAACCACTAACCACTATTAGACACAGTTAAAAACCACAAACCACTATTAGACACAGTTAAAAACCACAAACCACTATTTGACACAGTTAAAAACCACAAACCACTATTAGACACAGTTAAAAACCACAAACCACTATTTGACACAGTTAAAAACCACTAACCACTATTAGACACAGTTAAAAACCACAAACCACTATCAGACAGTTAAAAACCACTAACCACTATTAGACACAGTTAAAAACCACTAACCACTATTTGACACAGTTAAAAACCACAAACCACTATTAGACACAGTTAAAAACCACAAACCACTATTTGACACAGTTAAAAACCACTAACCACTATTAGACACAGTTAAAAACCACAAACCACTATTAGACAGTTAAAAACCACTAACCACTATTAGACACAGTTAAAAACCACTAACCACTATCAGACACAGTTAAAAATCACTAACTACTATTAGACACAGTTAAAAACCACAAACCACTATTAAATAAGTTAAAAACCACTAATCGCTATCAGACACAGTTAAAACCACAAACCACTATCAGACACAGTTAAAAATCACTAACTACTATTAGACACAGTTAAAAACCACAAACCACTATCAGACAGTTAAAAACCACTAACCACTATTAGACACAGTTAAAAACCACTAACCACTATTAAACAAGTTAAAAACCACTAATCGCTATCAGACAGTTAAAACCACAAACCACTATCAGACACAGTTAAAAATCACTAACTACTATTAGACACAGTTAAAAACCACAAACCACTATCAGACAGTTAAAAACCACTAACCACAGATTTCCCTCATATTTTGCGGACGATTACAAAATAAATTTGCAGAACACTCAGAAACATTGCAGATGTCAAAAAAAAAAGGTCTTCCATTGATTAAATGAAGATGAGAGGATGGTAAAAGGTGACCAGACTCAACACTTTGTGTGTTACTGTTCACTTATTGAGGAATACAGAGGTAGAGATTGTGATAACCTGTGTGATATGCCAAGGTATCTTCTTAATGAAAATAAGATACCAGACATATTAAGCAAATTTTCTAAATGTACTTGCAACAGATAAGCGAACTGTAGATATAGATCAAGTTAATCCTTTTGTGTATCTATGTGCTGGAGTGTAGGTAAATCGTTCAGAGAACCGACAAGTTGATAAATTAGACACATATGCAACACTTGGGTATCTTTATTGAGAAAACGTTTCGCCACACAGTGGCTTCATCAGTCCATACAAAGGAGAATGGTGAAGAACAGGAGGAGTTTGAGGTAATCAGTCCCTCGGCCTTGAAACGATTGGACTGATTACATCGACTCAAGGCTGAGGGACTGATTACCTCAAACTCCTCCTGTTCTTCACCATTCTCCTTTGTATGGACTGATGAAGCCACAGTGTGGCGAAGCGTTTCCTCAATAAAGATACCCAAGTGTTGCACATGTGTCTAATCTATCCGTATGGTGTTGCACTACCCTCCACAGGTTGGGTGTGAGCTGGACAATAAACTAGCAACTACTGCGATAAAATGTAATCTTAGGCATGAGGGGAGTGAAGAGCTCAGAACGAGGACAGTGTATACAGAACGCAGACAGATTATGTCCACACAGACCGTAAGGGACGGGTAAAAAGACTTAGCGGTACTGAAATTACATCAGAGGATCTGTTATTTGGAAAACGCAATAAGGCAAATGCAGCGAAGGCCAGAGCACCGCCAGGCTGGATGAGAAGAAGTCTCAGCACTGCCAGGCTGGATGAGAAGAAGTCTCAGCACTGCCAGGCTGGATGAGAAGAAGTCTCAGCACTGCCAGGCTGGATGAGAAGAAGTCTCAGCACTGCCAGGCTGGATGATGAGAAGTCTCAGCACTGCCAGGCTGGATGATGAGAAGTCTCAGCACTGCCAGGCTGGATGATGAGAAGTCTCAGCACTGCCAGGCTGGATGATGAGAAGTCTCAGCACTGCCAGGCTGGATGATGAGAAGTCTCAGCACTGCCAGGCTGGATGAGAAGTCTCAGCACTGCCAGGCTGGATGATGAGAAGTCTCAGCACTGCCAGGCTGGATGAGAAGTCTCAGCACTGCCAGGCTGGATGATGAGAAGTCTCAGCACTGCCAGGCTGGATGATGAGAAGTCTCAGCACTGCCAGGCTGGATGATGAGAAGTCTCAGCACTGCCAGGCTGGCTGAGGAGAAGTCAGCACTGCGGCTGAGAAGTCTCAGCACTGCCAGGCTGATGAGGAGAGTCTGCCGACTGATGAGAGAAATCTCAGCACTGCCAGGCTGGATGAGGAGAAGTCTCAGCACTGCCAGGCTGGCTGAGGAGAAGTCTCAGCACTGCCAGGCTGGATGAGAAGTCTCAGCACTGCCAGGCTGGATGAGGAGAAGTCTCAGCACTGCCAGGCTGGATGAGAAGTCTCAGCACTGCCAGGCTGGATGAGGAGAAGTCTCAGCACTGCCAGGCTGGATGAGGAGAAGTCTCAGCACTGCCAGGCTGGATGAGGAGAAGTCTCAGCACTGCCAGGCTGGATGAGGAGAAGTCTCAGCACTGCCAGGCTGGATGAGAAGTCTCAGCACTGGAAAAGCAATAACAAGGCGATGCTTTACAAGATCAGCTGTGCTCTCAACACTTATACAGATCCTTCCCGACTTACGTACAAGTTCCGTTCCGACCGACTGGTCGGATCTTGTAATGGAGGGATGTGGGAATTATGTCAGCATGTCATGTACAAGTAGTGTGCCTGTACAGTGTTAATGTACAAGTAGCGTACCTGTACAGTGTTAATGTACAAGTAGTGTACCTGTACAGTGTTCATGTACAAGTAGCGTACCTGTACAGTGTTAATGTACAAGTAGTGTACATGTACAGTGTTAATTTACAAGTAGTGTACCTGTACAGTGTTAATGTACAAGTAGTGTACATGTACAGTGTTAATGTACAAGTAGCGTACCTGTACAGTGTTAATGTACAAGTAGTGTACCTGTACAGTGTTAATGTACAAGTAGCGTACCTGTACAGTGTTAATGTACAAGTAGTGTACATGTACAGTGTTAATTTACAAGTAGTGTACCTGTACAGTGTTAATGTACAAGTAGTGTACATGTACAGTGTTAATGTACAAGTAGTGTACCTGTACAGTGTTAATGTACAAGTATTGTACCTGTACGACATTCTTTTAACCTAATAAATTTCTGTCATTATTATATACTTTTTTTTAATCAATATTTTATTACCTTAAGTTTCATTACTCACAAACATATATATATATATATATATATATATATATATACATATATTTTTTATTTTTCTGATTTATAGTGTATTTTTTGTTGTATATATGCGGATGATCGTAAGTCGCATAGGTGGGAAGTCGGGGAGGATCTGTATATTGTTGTGTTGACAGTGACTCTCAAGGGAGAGGGAGCAGACCTGGCAAGTGAACTGAGGTCATATGTACTTCACAATGACTCTTTATAACAGGTAAACTAATGGGAAAGCTCAACATACCTGTGATCTCTCTGGAGCCGAGAAGGGGGAGATAACTGATGATATATGTGTGTGTGGAAAATGGATAAATAAAGTTTAATGAACACTTGTCAGTGCTGGTACAAGTGTTGAAGTCTTTAAGAGGAAACTGGACAAGAATCTTCACCAGGTGCCAGATCAACCAGGCTGTGATTTACATGTGGGGCAGCGGGCCTCCAGCATCAACAGCCTGGTTGTTGACCAGGCTAGCACCAGACGAGCCTGGCCAATGGCCGGGCTCCGAGTAGAAAGACTCTCGAATCTCATCAAAGGTATATCAAAAGTATATGTCAGTAACGACCCGCACGGAGACAAACACAGAAGATTAATTTATCTGTATATTTCGATTTCCTTCTGGGATCCTCCTTTCACTTATGTATCTGCTGAAGAGGATCCCAGAAGGGGATCGAAATATACAGATCAATTAATCTTCTGAGTTTCTATCTTCATGTGGGAAATTATTGAGGATGTGGACAATACTTAAGTGTTCCTGCTTCCTAATCTGCATACTTCTCTAACAACTTTTACTGCAGTGAAAGATATGGCAGAAAGTGTGGAATAAACACAGTGACAAGCAGGAGGGGGTCGTGGATACATGTGGAGAACACTATATCATCAACCAAGATTGCAACATACTACCAGCAGAGACAGAAGTTTCCAAGCAGCTGGACACTTGCAACAAGTGCTGGATGTACTGGAATAATTACATCGTTCTTGGTAGCGGGCTTCAGAGGCGTCTTACTTTATTTGCGAGATCGTGGATGCACAGGCAGTGTGTTAATGTCCATGGCCCAGGAGGGCCATGCCCGCTAGGGAGAGAGGAGTAGGCCTTGTTGGCTGAGTGAAGTCTGCTGCCTGAGTGAGCAAGAAGCAGGCGTGGGCAGGCTGCATGCCCACTGGCTTGCCCTCTGGGAAAAACTATGGGAACTAGGCATGTAGGCTTACAGTCTACATTTCGCTTGGCTGGCAGACAGCATATGCTGTCTACATGGATCAACCAGGTTGTGATGGCTAAGTGGGCCTGCGCGGTGATAGCACAGTGTTGTGTGGGTTATTTAAGATATTGGAGTAAGGAATACACTCGTTGGATGTTTTGGAGTCGTTTATTATAAACAAGTTGAAGGAACCCAGAGCCTGCCTTTTTGAGTCTGCTACATCTTGCCTTGAACTGAGATGGAGGCCTGTGGCCAACCGCTCACATGAGTGGGACTCGTGATGTCATAGCTAGCCAGGGATCATCTATATAATTAAAGGTTTAACAGTATACTACACAGTACTACTGACAGCTCGGCGACGCTAACGTATGGCGTCCCGACATACTGCTAACACAAACTATTGGCTGCAAAGGCATTGCGGCTCTGGGCTGATTCTATACAATGTCAATGTACACAACAGTTGAACATAAGAACTGTACTTAAGGATGATAAATGATTGTAATGCATTACAAATTCTTATAAATCATAAATCATGTTAATTAATAGAATCAATAATGGGATAGAAAAACAAAAGAGAGAGAAATGATCAATCGATCTATATTCATGTGATCTACAGATTCTGAAGAAGGATATTTTAATGTTAAATCTCAGGATTCGGAGAGAACGTGAACACTTAAACAAAAAAATGAACATAAGTAAGTTACAGAATTCACCTCCATTATGTGTTACTAGGGACATAGGAGTACTTTCTTACTGGAGGAATGGACAGGCTCGGTGGAGTGGATGGACTCTCCTCGGTTGAAATAGTTAACGCTATGACAAGGACTATTAGCAAGGGAGAAATGGATCTTACTATCTCTAGCTAGCCAGGGATCGTCTATATAAGTAACGGTTTAACAGTATAGTATACAGTACTACTGACAACAGCTTTGTTGACTAGATGGTCAACAGGTGGCGGTGGCGGCTTCTGTTTCACTTCTGAGGATCTCTACACGGCAAAACTTTCTTCCAGTGAAATCTTGTTGTGTATGGTATCTATTCATGAGCAACAGCCTGGTTGACCAAGCACTTTACAATGACTTCTGAATTAAAACTGGGAGCACACTACGTGGATAACAGTCACAGACATGTCACAGTAACATGTAGTTTGACATTTCACAGTAACATAGTCACACATGCATGAGAGTGTCATCCACTGAGGACACGGTAAGTCTCCAAGAAGATATAAACCAAGTTTTCCAGTGGGCAACGGAAAACAATATGATGTTCAATGAGGACAAATTCCAACTACTCCGTTATGCTAGAACTGAGTATACTACAAACTCTAATCACACAATAGAGCGGAAAAGTAGTGTGAAGGACCTGGGAGTGGTAATGTCTGAGGATCTCACCTTCAAGGACCACAACAATGGCACTATCAAATCTGCGAGGAAACTGATAGGATGGATAATGAGAACATTCAAGACAAGAGAAGCCAAGCCAGTGATGATCCTTTTTAAATCACTTGTTCTCTCTAGGCTGTAATATTGATGTACATTAACAACTCCATTCAAGGCAGGTGAAATTGAAGATCTAGAGAATGTACAGATAACCTTTACTGCACGTATAAGTTCCATCAAACATCTTAATTACTGGGAATGCTTATTAATAAAGTTAGGGATCCTTAACCTAACCTTGTCAAACCCTGTGTAAAAAAAAGGCACTTGACCTGTACTCACTAGAGCTCAGGAGAGAGAGATATCATAATCTACACATGGAAAATCCTAGAGGAAGTGGTCCCAAATCTGCACACAGAAATAACTCCCTACGAAAGCAAAAGACTGGGCAGACGGTGCAACATACTCCCAATGAAAAGTAGGGGCGCCATTGGTACACTAAGAGAAAACACGATAAGTGTCCAGGGCCCAAGACTGTTCAACAGCCTCCCACCAGGCATAAGGCGAATTACCAATAGACCCCTGGTTGTCTTTAAGAGGGAGATGGACAGATACCTAAAGTCAGTACTCGATCAGCCGAGCTGTGGTTCGTACGTTGGACTACGTGCAGCTAGCAGTAACAGCTTGGTTGATCAGGCCCTGATCCACCGGGAGGCCTGGTCACAGACCTGGCCCCGGGGGCGTTGACCCCCGGAACACCCTCCAGGTAGATGCATTACAGCAATATAGTCAGACATGTCACAGTAACATGCGGTCACATACATATCACAGTAACACATAATTTGACATGTCACAGTAACACATAGTTTAACATGTCACAGACATTTCATGTCTGGCCAGCCTCTGACACGTCATATAAAACGTTAGGATTTTGTGCATTTTCCCCTCAAAATGCGTCTTAGAGAGCAAGTTTGACGGCAAGTTACGATACTGGACAACAGCTGACACAGTTGACCACCATTGATCATCACCACTATTGATCATCACCACCACTGGTCATCACCACCACTGGTCATCACCACCAGTGGTCATCACCACCACTGGTCATCACCACCAGTGGTCATCACCACCACTGATCATCACCACCAGTGGTCATCACCACCACTGGTCATCACCACCACTGGTCATCACCACCAGTGGTCATCACCACCACTGGTCATCACCACTGATCACCACCAGTGGTCATCACCACCACTGGTCATCACCACCAGTGGTCATCACCACCACTGGTCATCACCAACACTGGTCATCAACACCAGTGGTCATCACCACCACTGGTCATCACCACCAGTGGTCATCACCATTCAGAGTAACCAGGGTGCCTTAACAGGAGTAGATGTTGTTCCAGTGGCGTATGTGAAAGGATCTTTGTTCCTTGAAGCAGGAGGTTATCACCCATCACCAGTGTTCTGACACTCAGTGTGACGCTCAGGGTGCCAGGGTGTGTCAGCACGCTGTTATCAGTGCCAAGTTAACCGGGGAGGCAGAGTGTCTGCGTCACCCGAAGTGCAACTTGAGTCGGACGCTCTCCCTTAACTTCCCATCCAGAGACCAGCCGGTATACGTCTCAGTTATAGCTCCCTGTATTATTAGGTAAGATTCAGTCATGACTCACGAAATTGTAATAACACGATTGTAAACAAACCAGAGTACTGGTGGGTTTAGAAACCATGGCGAGTGAATGGTAAAACTCCAGGCCAGTGTGTAAGCCACTGGGCCAGCTGGTTACAAAAATATTCATCCAATTAGGTATATTTATACACTATAGAGGTTAGCATGGGCCCATTTTAGAGTCTTTCAAGTGATGCGTATATCAGGCTGTATCTCCCTTCTGAAAAAAATAAGGGAGATACAGACTTCTGCCTAATATTGAGGGGGAAAATAACAAGAAGTTGGTGGGTGTTCCAGCGAATAGTGTTCTCTGATCATAGAGCTCACGGCGAGGCAGTGCCATCTACCCGCTGGAACAGCAACCAGCTAATTGTTATCTTGCCCTCACAAGCTGGTTGATCAGGCCCTGAGCCACAGTGAGGCCTGGTCATGGACCGGCCCGCGGGGGCGTTGATCCCCACAACACCCTCCAGGTAGACCCCAGGTAGATAATATTAGGCAAAAGTCTCACAAGAAATATGGAGAGAATGTTATACGTAAAGCTGCCTGTATCTTCCTTGTGAGTAGTAGAACACGGCCACGCTGGCGGGAGACTCATCTGTGAAAACTTGCGTTTGTGGTCACAGTGGTGTCTATGCTAACCTTCCTATGGTGTGTAAATAAACCTAGTTGAATGAATTTTATTGTAACCAGCTGGCCCAGTGGCTAACGCGCCGGTTTGGAGTTTTACGATTCACCAGCCGCGAGTTCATTCCCCACCCATACCGTTGTTTGTTTGCAGTCGTGAGTCGTGGGATGAAGAACTCAAAAGGAACACTATATACAAAACGCAAGAGGGTCACCACATAGAACGAAAGGAACACGTAAAGGACTTGGGAATAATTATGTCTGCTGATCTGTCTTTTAAAGACCATAACAAGACAAAGATCACAACAGCCAGGAAGATGACGGGGTGGGTATTGAGAACTTTCAAAACAAGGGAAATAATGCCGATGGTGACACTATTCAAATCGCTAGTGCTCCCCCACTTAGAATACTGCTCAGTGCTGACGGCCCCGTTCAGGGCAGGAGAAATAGCAGAGCTGGAACAAATACAGAGATCGTTTACGGCTCACATTGAGCCATTGAAACATCTAAATTATTGGGAACGCCTTCAAGTCTTGAACATGTACTCATTGGAGCGGAGGAGAGAGAGATACATGATAATATATACATGGAAAGTACTTGAGGGCCTGGTCCCAAATCTGCACACTGCCATAACAACATACTGGAGTGAGAGATATGGGAGAAAGTGTAAAATAAACCCAGTGAGGAGCAGGGGTGCGGTGAGGACAATACGGGAGCACTGTATTAACATCCGGGGTCCCAGACTATTCAACATCTTACCAGAAGATATCCGAAACATCGCTGGAACCAGTGTAGAAGCCTTCAAGAGGAAACTGGACAAATATCTTCACCAGGTGCCAGATCAACCAGGCTGTGATTGATATGTGGGGCAGCGGGCCTCCAGCAGCAACGGCCTGGTTGACCAGGCAAGCACCAGACGAGCCTGGCCCATGGCCGGGCTCAGAGAGTAGATACTCTCGAAACTCTTCAAAGGTATATATCAAAGGTACCATGTTGATAACACTACTATATAAGTCACTATATGACTAGGACATTGTTATGTGTGAAGAGCGAATTTCAAAGCAAGAGATATATCAGAGCTTAAAATATCTTCAGTGTTTACTTCCTGCAGAGTCAGTAAAATATATGAAGCCCAGGGAAGCTCTCAGAGTTGAAGCCCAGGGAAGCTCTCAGAGTTGAAGCCCAGGGAAGCTCTCAGAGTTGAAGCCCAGGGAAGCTCTCAGAGTTGAAGCCCAGGGAAGCTCTCAGAGTTGAAGCCCAGGGAAGCTCTCAGAGTTGAAGCCCAGGAAAGCTCTCAGAGTTGAAGCCCAGGGAAGCTCTCAGAGTTGAAGCCCAGGAAAGCTCTCAGAGTTGAAGCCCAGGGAAGCTCTCAGAGTTGAAGCCCAGGGAAGCTCTCAGAGTTGAAGCCCAGGGAAGCTCTCAGAGTTACTTGAAATGTACTCTCTGGAAAATACTTCAGGATTAGGTTCCCACTCCACACATTACCATAACTTCATATAATGAGAGATGTTAATTGAGGGATAGAATAAATCTAATGAAGTGCTGAGGCACCATTACACAGCAGTGTGTCAACATCAGTAGTCCTCGGCTCTTATGTGAAATATTGTGAGACCTGTGTAAGTGTTCAGACTGCTGGCACTCACAACCTGCTTGACCAGGCAGTCAGCAACGACGTTTGACTGGATTAGATAATAGAAAAACTCTTGAAACCTGAAACAAGTATGTTTTATATATATATATATATATATATATATATATATATATATATATATATATATATATATATATATATATATATATATACCATTACAAAATTTATCAGCTCACCATAATTACAAATGATAGGATTACAAGTAAAATATATTGGAATTTATATTTTAAATCACATTGATAATGTTATTTTTTACACTCTCAAGAGGCTGGATAATACCCAGAGTTTGTTTATTTTTTCACTGCTTAGAGCGTTCAGGTGTGCTGCTGCGGTTGTCGTCAAATATATTTAGAATATAGAACTAACTGACAGTCTCTCCTCTGAAGCATTACGAAATGCTGATACTGTTTAATGAGATTTTTTTTCAATTAAAGTGTATGATGCATAAGCTGTGTTTGTTTGTTATTCTCATCCGTAAATATAGCAACTGTGCTGCTGCTGCTGCAACTGCTGCTGCAACTGCTGCTGCTTCTGCTGAAGATTAAGACATGTGCAACAGTTGGGTATCTATTGATAAAACGTTTCGCCTACACAGTAGGCTTCTTCAGTCAACTGCAGAGGGCGCAGTAGTAGTGAAATAAAGATGTAATCAGTCCATCAACCTTGCAGAAAAAGTTCACGTATTAGAGGTGGTCAGTCCCTCAGCCTGGAGAAGAGTTCAGTCCCTCAGCCTGGAGAAGAGTTCAGTCCCTCAGCCTGGAGAAGAGTTCAGTCCCTCAGCCTGGAGAAGAGTTCAGTCCCTCAGCCTGGAGAAGAGTTCAGTCCCTCAGCCTGAAGAAGAGTTCAGTCCTCAGCCTGGAGAAGAGTAGCTCAGGTCCCCTCAGCCTGGAGAAGAGTTCAGTCCCTCAGCCTGGAGAAGAGTTCAGTCCCTCAGCCTGGAGAAGAGTTCAGTCCCTCAGCCTGGAGAAGAGGTCAGTCCCTCAGCCTGGAGAAGAGTTCAGTCCCTCAGCCTGGAGAAGAGTTCAGTCCCTCAGCCTGGAGAAGAGTTCAGTCCCTCAGCCTGGAGAAGAGTTCAGTCCCTCAGCCTGAAGAAGAGTTCAGTCCCTCAGCCTGGAGAAGAGTTCAGTCCCTCAGCCTGGAGAAGAGGTCAGTCCCTCAGCCTGGAGAAGAGGTCAGTCCCTCAGCCTGGAGAAGAGGTCAGTCCCTCAGCCTGGAGAAGAGTTCAGTCCCTCAGCCTGAAGAAGAGTTCAGTCCCTCAGCCTGGAGAAGAGGTCAGTCCCTCAGCCTGGAGAAGAGGTCAGTCCCTCAGCCTGGAGAAGAGGTCAGTCCCTCAGCCTGGAGAAGAGGTCAACTGTTCATACTATTACGTCTACCGGTGCTATTAATTCTATTTTTACTATTACTACTTTTACTATTAATACTACTACTAATACTACGATTACTACTACAACTGGTAGTACTTTTACTACTACGAACCTTCAATAAATCCACCATACCATAACTAAATATGAAATGAAAAGATAAGCTAATGTTGCTGCTATAACACCAACTATGGTGTTAATGTTGCTGCTACAACACCAACTATGGTGTTAATGTTGCTGCTACAACACCAACTACGGTGCTAATGTTGCTGCTACAACACCAACTACGGTGCTAATGTTGCTGCTACAACACCAACTACGGTGCTAATGTTGCTGCTACAACACCAACTATGGTGCTAATGTTGCTGTTACAACACCAACTACGGTGCTAATGTTGCTGCTACAACACCAACTACGGTGGTAATGTTGCTGCTACAACACCAACTATGGTGGTAATGTTGCTGCTACAACACCAACTACGGTGCTAATGTTGCTGCTACAACACCAACTATGGTGCTAATGTTGCTGCTACAACACCAACTACGGTGTTAATGTTGCTGCTACAACACCAACTACGGTAATGTTGCTGCTCAACACCAACTACGGTGCTAATGTTGCTGCTACAACACCAACTACGGTGCTAATGTTGCTGCTACAACACCAACTATGGTGCTAATGTTGCTGTTACAACACCAACTACGGTGCTAATGTTGCTGCTACAACACCAACTACGGTGGTAATGTTGCTGCTACAACACCAACTACGGTGCTAATGTTGCTGCTACAACACCAACTATGGTGTTAATGTTGCTGCTACAACACCAACTACGGTGTTAATGTTGCTGCTACAACACCAACTATGGTGGTAATGTTGCTGCTACAACACCAACTACGGTGGTAATGTTGCTGCTACAACACCAACTATGGTGCTAATGTTGCTGCTACAACACCAACTATGGTGTTAATGTTGCTGCTACAACACCAACTATGGTGTTAATGTTGCTGCTACAACACCAACTACGGTGCTAATGTTGCTGCTACAACCCCAACTACGGTGCTAATGTTGCTGCTACAACACCAACTACGGTGCTAATGTTGCTGCTACAACACCAACTATGGTGTTAATGTTGCTGTTACAACACCAACTATGGTGGTAATGTTGCTGCTACAACACCAACTACGGTGCTAATGTTGCTGCTACAACACCAACTATGGTGCTAATGTTGCTGCTACAACACCAACTACGGTGCTAATGTTGCTGCTACAACACCAACTATGGTGCTAATGTTGCTGCTACAACCCCAACTATGGTGATAATGTTGCTGTTACAACACCAACTATGGTGGTAATGTTGCTGTTACAACACCAACTACGGTGTTAATGTTGCTGCTACAACACCAACTATGGTGTTAATGTTGCTGCTACAACACCAACTACGGTGCTAATGTTGCTGCTACAACACCAACTATGGTGCTAATGTTGCTGCTACAACCCCAACTATGGTGATAATGTTGCTGTTACAACACCAACTATGGTGGTAATGTTGCTGTTACAACACCAACTACGGTGTTAATGTTGCTGCTACAACACCAACTATGGTGTTAATGTTGCTGCTACAACACCAACTACGGTGCTAATGTTGCTGCTACAACACCAACTATGGTGGTAATGTTGCTGTTACAACACCAACTATGGTGGTAATGTTGCTGCTACAACACCAACTACGGTGTTAATGTTGCTGCTACAACACCAACTATGGTGTTAATGTTGCTGCTACAACACCAACTACGGTGCTAATGTTGCTGCTACAACACCAACTACGGTGCTAATGTTGCTGCTACAACAACAACTATGGTGTTAATGTTGCTGCTACAACACCAACTACGGTGCTAATGTTGCTGCTACAACACCAACTATGGTGTTAATGTTGCTGCTACAACACCAACTACGGTGCTAATGTTGCTGCTACAACACCAACTACGGTGCTAATGTTGCTGCTACAACACCAACTATGGTGTTAATGTTGCTGCTACAACACCAACTATGGTGTTAATGTTGCTGCTACAACACCAACTATGGTGTTAATGTTGCTGCTACAACACCAACTACGGTGGTAATGTTGCTGCTACAACACCAACTACGGTGGTAATGTTGCTGCTACAAGACCAACTACGGTGCTAATGTTGCTGCTACAACACCAACTATGGTGTTAATGTTGCTGCTACAACCCAACTACGGTGTTAATGTTGCTGCTACAACACCAACTAGGTGTAATGTTGCTGCTACAACCCAACTACGGTGTAATGTTGCTGCTACAACACCAACTACGGTGCTAATGTTGCTGCTACAACACCAACTACGGTGCTAATGTTGTGTACACACCAACTAGGTGCTATATTTGCTGCTACCCCAGCTGATGCTAAGTTCTGCTACCACCAACTTGGTCTAATGTTGCTGAAGCCCCAATACGGTGTAATGTTGCTGCTACAACACCAACTACGGTCTTAATTTGCTGCTAACACCTACGTGCTAATCGTGAGAATGATTACCTAGCCCATGTTAGGTTTAATTATTATGCTGCTCCCATGTTGATATTAGCTAGAAAGTATCTCTCCGACCTTGGGTTAATGAAAATGAAGCTCTCAGAATTATCTTGCTGTCCCAAATCTACAAAGGTTCTTAATATGAGGAAGGATGGTATTACTAGTATCAGTGATAGTATTATTGAGATTAACACTGTACTCGGTATTAGAATGTTAAGAAATTAACCAGACACTGTCACCATGAATCTTTCTAAATGTCTAGAAGTAAATTCACAGATCTAAATGGGTTGTGAAAACATGCAATTGTATTAAGTTTTATAACCTGCATGAACTATATCACTAGACAAGAGCATTTGATCACTCCATGGAAGATGTGTTCATTTACCTGCAAGCCCCTCCCAAGAAGCCCTTTGCTAGTAATGACTTCCTTAAATCATTTGTTAAAGCAACCGCTCAAGAAGAAATTTCTTGTCTTTATGTAATTTTTCCTGCTTATGTAATCCTGTAATTTTTCAGTGTTCTCTACCGTAGTGACTTTCATGCTTATTTTAGTGTCATCTGCAAATGATGATACAAAAGTGTGATGGGTGTTTTTATCTATGTCTGCTATGAGGATGAGAAACAGCAGAGGTGCCAGGACAGTGCCTTGGGGCACTGAGCTTTTGACCTCTCTGATGCTGGATCTTGCTCTGTTCACTACTACGTTTTGTGTTCTGTGTGTTAGGAACTCAAAAATCCATCTGCCTACCTTCCCCGTAATGCCTATGGCCCTCATTTTGTGCGCTATCACTCCATGATCGCATTTGTCAAACGCCTTTGCAAAATCTGTGTAAATCACATCTGCGTTTTGGTCGTCTTCCAACGCCTCCGTAATTCTGTCGTAATGGTTCAGCAGCTGTGACAGGCATGATCTAACTACTCTATGTTAGTTGTGCTGGTCCATGAACTTTGTAATCTGCCGTCTCATCACTCTTTCGAAGATTTTTCGGTAGTAGAAGTGTAGACACAAACCCAAAGGTGAAGGAACACCAGAGTTCCCAAGGTGAAGAAATATCAGGTTTCTGATCTATTATCAGATTGTGCTGCTGCTCTTCTCCTCTCGTATCTGTCTGATGAAGGTCTTTAAAAGAATTGTTTACTAAACATTACATTATTGTAGAGAATCTATTCCTGACAAACAAGTTAAAAATTCTAACAAGAGTAGACTCTTGTCTATATTAAATTAAGTGAAAAATTCAAACATGAAATAAGTAGTCAAGAGTGTAACTCCATACTTACAGAGCTGATGAGAGCAGGAAGCTAAGTGAAACTGTGCCAGCAAGGGTGCCTTCATCAGGTGGGGGGGTTAAAGGTAACTGCTCACATACCCCCTGTCTGAACAGTCATAGTACCCCCACCACTCAGTCTTCCACTCTTATTTAATGAACTTTTCACAGTCACAGTCACTATGATAAAATGAACGTAGATAAATATGTTTATGGAGCAACTTGCAATGTAAACAGACTGATGTTGCAGTGGCCAGGCTTAGGCTTGGTTGCACAAATAACCCACCGCATATAGAAGAGAGGCGCTTACGACGACGGTGCGGTCCGACTTGGACCATTTACAAAGTCCTCTCTTCTATGTGCGGGTTATTTGTGTATTGTTCCAGTCACGGTATTGTGCTTTTTTTTTGGTTATTTTGTCTTGGTTACAAGTACTTCTGGCAGTTTGGGAGACACATAGATGATGATCAAACCAAATGCAAATTATGTGGTCAGGCATATGGTCACTGTCTTGAACACTATGTGCTTAATTGTACACATATTGAGGAATACAGAGATAGAAAGTATAATGACCTATGTGACATGTCAATATATTTTATTAATGAAAATAAGATACCAGATATACTACTAAGCAAATTCCCTAAATTTGCTTGAAACAGATAAGTGAACTGTAGATATAAATCCAGGATACAAGAGCATGTGTATCCACATGCACTTGCGCTACCATCCACAGGATGGGTGTGGGATGCACAATAAACTAGCCACTTAGGTGGCAAAATCTTAAAAAAAATGTAATCTACCACCGCTGTTACTATTACTAGTAATGTTACTCAACCTGTCCTAATAACGATGTCTTACATTCACATAAGGTTTGCAACCCATATCTAATTAGGGTTGTTTTACGTTAGGTCAGGTTGCGTTAGGTCAGTTTAGATTAGGTTAGTGGAAAAACTATAAATATAAAATAATAAAATAGTGTGGGGCGGGAACAGAAAACGGGCAGCAATCACTGCGGACGCGCGCGCGCGCGGGGCGGCTCGTATAACTACCTCATATATCAGTTTGGGTAAATTCAACCTTGATAATGACAGACACATTGACAAGGTAAACAAGGAAGAATGCAACACTTCCTGGAAAACCTTGCGGTGCACTCCCTCTACCCTCTTCCTTCCTGATCCTCCCACCTTCCTTCCTGGAGTCTACCTGGAGGGTGTTCCAGGGGTCAGCGCCCCCCGCGGCCCCAGTCATTCTTACCTCTTCCTGTTAATTTAATATTCATACATTTTTTTTCCATTGTATTGCTCCTGGTTACTGCTTTCTGATACGTCAGTTCTCATTTTTGGAAGGTCTGGGTCATCATATAAGACCCCTTCAGGAAACACTTGTCCTGTTTTCTGACAAACCTAACCTAACTTAACATTGCCTAAGTTAACCTAATTTAACCTTACCAAACTTAACCTAACTTAACCTAGCCTAACCTAACCTAACTTAACCTTGCCTAACTTAACCTTGCCTAACCTAACCTAGCCTTACCTAACTTAACCTAACCAAACCTAACTTAACTTAGCCTAACCTAACCTAACTTAACCTTGCCTAACTTAACTAACTTAACCTTGCCTAACCTAACCCAGCCTTACCTAACTTAACCTAACCTAACCTAACTTAACCTAACCTAACCTAATCTATTCTAAACTAACCTAACCTTGTACATGGATGGTATTCAATACCGACGAGATGAAAATTAGACACATGTGCAACATCTGGGTATCTTTATTGTAGACGTTTCGCCCACCAGTGGCTTTATCAATACAAATTCATAATTGGAAGACAGTAGAACTACATACGGTATTTGAGGTAATCAGTGCCTCAGCCTTGGAGGGACTGATTACCTCATATACCTAACCAAACCTCTCATCTAAATTACATTTCACGTAGAACCAGACAGTTCATTACTATTATATCAGCAGAGCATTCAGTAATGCTTCCCCTTACCCTTTCCCCTCTCCTCCCCTCCTCCTCCTTTCCCTCTCCTCCTCCTTCTCCTCCCCTCCTCCTTCTCCTCTCCTCCGCCTCCCAGGGCTTTCATGGTGTTTGGAAGCCTCAGCAGCAGAAGGTATCACTGAAGACAGGATGTGATGGGTCTTCTTGGCTCAGGTCGCCTTTAAAGATGTGAGTAAAACATGTGTTGGTGTCGTCTTTGTTCAGGTGGTGTCAGCTGCTGACACTGCCCTGACGCTAGTGTCACTGCCCTGATTTTGGTGCCGGCTGGTGGCACTGCCCTGACGTTGGTGTCCGCTGGGGGCACTGCTCTGACGCATGGTGTCAGCTGCTGGTACTGCTCTGACGCATGGTGTCAGCTGGTGGCACTGCTCTGACGCATGGTGTCAGCTGCTGGTACTGCTCTGACGCATGGTGTCAGCTGCTGGCACTGCCCTGACGCTAGTGTCACTGCCCTGATTTTGGTGCCGGCTGGTGGCACTGCCCTGACGTTGGTGTCCGCTGGTGGCATTGCCCTGACGGTGATGTCATTGCCCTGACGTTGGTGTCGGTTGGTGGCACTGCCCTGACGTTGGTGTCACCTGGTTTCATTGCCCTGACGTTGGTGTCGGTTGGTGGCACTGCCCTGACGGTGTTGTTACTGCCCTGACGTTGGTGTCACCTGGTGGCACTGCTTTGATGCATAGTGTCAGCTGCTGGTATTGCTCTGACGCATGGTGTCAGCTGCTGGTACTGCTCTGACGCATGGTGTCAGCTGCTGGCACTGCTCTGACGCATGGTGTCAGCTGCTGGCACTGCTCTGACGTTGACATAAGTGTTATTTACAGTGAGGTTGCTGTTTTCTGAGTGTAGAAAATGTACAGAAGCCAATTAAAAGTTTCTTAGTTCAACTCAAGCAGCAGTAGCAACAACAGCAGCAGCAGCAGTAGCAGCAGCAACAGCAGCAGCAGCAGCAGCAGCAGCAGCAGCAGCAGCAGCAGCAGCCGTAGCAGCAGTAGCAGCAGTAGCAGCAGCAACAGCAGCAGCAGCAGTAGCAGCAGCAACAGCGGCAGCAGCAGTAGTAACAGCAGCAGTAGCAGCAGTAGCAGCAGCAGGCAGCAGTGCAGCGCGCGGCAGCGGCAGCAGCGCAGCGCAGCGCGAGCGTAGCAGTGCAGCGCGTGCGGCGCGCAGCGTGGCAGCGGCGTGCAGCAGCAGGCGCAGCAGCAGCAGCGTGCGCAGCAGCAGCAGTAGCAGCAGCAGCAGCAGCAGCAGTAGCAGCAGCAGTAGCAGCAGCAGCAGCAGCAGCAGTAGCAGCAGCAGCAGCAGTAGCAGCAGCAATAGGATGTGACTACTGTCATTGTCCCCAGCAGGTTGTCTCTGGCCCTTATAAGAGGGTTGTTAGTGGTCTTTATTGGAAGGTTATTAGTGGTCCTTTAAAGAGGGTTGTTAGTGGTCCTTATAGGCGGGTTATTAATGGTCATTAAAAGATGGTTGTTAGTTATCTTTAGACGAGGCTTGTCAGTGCTCTCTCCCTCTCTCTCTTTTACACAGGGTTTTACAAGGTTAGGGTAAGGATTCCTAACTTTATTTACAAGCTAAGAACTGTTACCTACATCAGCTCTCTCTCTCTCTCTCTCTCTCTCTCTCTCTCTCTCTCTCTCTCTCTCTCTCTCTCTCTCTCTCTCTCTCTCTCTCTCTCTCTCCCACACACACACACACACACACACACCTCTCACTAGTACACTCTCTGGGGAAGGGAACTAGAGGGTGTGGCAATCTTCAGATATAGTTTCTGGAGTAGGTATACCTAAGGTATACAGCGCCCCCTCGGCCCGGTCACAGACCAAGCACTCTGGTAGATCAGGACCTGATCAACCAGGTTATTACAGTTGGCCCACGCTGTTCAACATACGAACCACAGCCTGGGTGATCAGGCACTGACTGGAGGAACTTATTAGGTTCCACCTTGAAGACAGCTCCAGGTTTGCTGGAAATTCTCCTTATGCACGGAGATATGTGATATGCCAGTAACCGGTTTCGAGAGTCTTCCTGGCCTGGGGGCCAGACTTTTTTGTAGTCCTTGTCTGGCCAACCAGGCTGTTACTGTTGGCGGCCTACTGGCCCATATCACTATGTGGAGTGCCTCTTTGTGTCATATATAGTCAGTGGTTTAATAAGACACGTGGAGAAACACTGGTGCAATCCTTCACCACCGTGTACAATATTTACACAGTTAAGTTATAATAAGACAGAGCAGAGAGTCACTCAAAGCAAGAGGAGTGGATGCAACCAGAGTAAGTGTGTGTCTGCATCCCAGCCAGGTGTGACGTCACCCTGGCTGGCCAAGCTGGCTCTCACCTGATTGGTGGATCGAACTGGACAATTAATACAACAGAGGGGCCCCAGCACTGGTATACTCTGGTCGAGAGAGCGTGACAATGGTTGTGATGAACGTTGAATAAGATGTAACTTACTCGGTGATGAGTAAGACACTTGTACAATATTTGGGAATGTTTACTGAGGAAACGTTTCTCCACACAGTGGCTTCATCAGTCCAATAGAAAGAAAGATGTAAGAAGAAGAGGAGCCTGGAGTCTGTGTATTCAGTCCATCAGTTTTGAAGTGAACACATTGATTGAGGGACTGATTACCTCAGACTCCTCATTTTCCGCCGTTCTTTGTATTGGACTGATGAAGCCACTGTGTGGCGAAACGTTTCCTCAATAAAGATTCCCAAGTGTTACACATGTGTCTCATTCTTCAACTTGTCGGTGTTCTAGACCATTTACCAGAACACTGAGCACACCACAGCCAGAGTCACGAAACTGACGGTAAAGACAATATCACTACCACGAGCACTCGTCACATCTAAGCTGAATTCCCAGAGAGATTAAAAAAAAGAAGAGTTAGAGGTCCTCTGAACAGAGACGACGGTAGAGCCCGGGAGAGAAAGTTAGAGAGCAGTAGACTATTATTATAATAAAAAAAGAAGCGTTAAACCCACTAGGGTCATACAGCGCTGCTACAGACCAGTTGAGCTAACATCAAACATTATAAACATCTCTGAAAGAGTAATCAGACGTTATAAACATCTCAGTAATAAGACATTAAACATCTCAGTAATAAGACATTATAAACATCTCAGTAATAAGACATTATAAACATCTCAGTAATAAGACATTATAAACATCTCAGTAATAATACATTATAAACATCTCAGTAGTAAGACATTATAAACATCTCAGTAATGAGACATTATAAACATCTCAGTAATAAGACATTATAAACATCTCAGTAATAAGACATTATAAACATCTCAGTAATAAGACATTATAAACATCTCAGTAATGAGACATTATAAACATCTCAGTAATGAGACATTATAAACATCTCAGTAATGAGACATTATAAACATCTCAGTAATAAGACATAAACATCTCAGTAATGAGACATTATAAACATCTCAGTAATGAGACATTATAAACATCTCAGTAATAAGACATAAACATCTCAGTAATGAGACATTATAAACATCTCAGTAATAAGACATAAACATCTCAGTAATAAGACATTATAAACATCTCAGTAATAAGACATAAACATCTCAGTAATGAGACATTATAAACATCTCAGTAATGAGACATTATAAACATCTCAGTAATAAGACATAAACATCTCAGTAATGAGACATTATAAACATCTCAGTAATAAGACATAAACATCTCAGTAATAATACATTATAAACATCTCAGTAATAAGAAATAAACATCTCAGTAATGAGACATTATAAACATCTCAGTAATGAGACATTATAAACATCTCAGTAATAAGACATTATAAACATCTCAGTAATAAGACATTATAAACATCTCAGTAATGAGACATTATAAACATCTCAGTAATAAGACATAAACATCTCAGTAATGAGACATTATAAACATCTCAGTAATAAGACATAAACATCTCAGTAATGAGACATTATAAACATCTCAGTAATGAGACATTATAAACATCTCAGTAATGAGACATTATAAACATCTCAGTAATGAGACATTATAAACATCTCAGTAATGAGACATTATAAACATCTCAGTAATGAGACATTATAAACATCTCAGTAATGAGACATTATAAACATCTCAGTAATGAGACATTATAAACATCTCAGTAATGAGACATTATAAACATCTCTGATCCAGTAATGAGACGCCAGCTAACCAAAGAAACTTAGGTAAAGGATAACGTGGTCTTCAGTTACCTAGTATACAAATAGATATATTAAAATGTCCTGCTCCATAACCTGTGTCAATTAAGAGTAGGAATTAGGTTTAGTCTCCCCATAATGCCCAGGCATGTTAGATGCCATCCTTGTAATTAACATTTTGAAATACGTAAACCACACATTGTGAGCTTTACAAGGAAATAAACATTTATTAGTATTTATAACAAGTCAACATGGGTTTAGAGTGGGACCATCACGCCTCTCACAAATTACTAAAGTATTATAAGACAATAATGGAAGTTTAGGGAGAAAATCCTGAAGGCAGATGTGACGATTACAACACAGAGTAAACAAAGCAAACTGTAGCCTTAGCAAATTAAAAGGTTTGATACCCCAAGGCATCAAATTAAAAGGTCTGATACCTCAAGGCAGCAAAGTTTAACACCACAGATCAGCCAGCCTGTGAGGACTGTGCTGTCCGCATAATGTGGGCCAGCGGGCCGCCTGCAGCAACAGCCTGGTTCAACAGGCGATCAAGAGAAAAGCCTGGCTCCAGGCCGGATTTTTAAAGGGTAGACTGTCTTGAAACTTTTCACGGGTATGCTGCAAGCTTCTATATAATAAACTTCTATATTACAAACCTCTACATTTCACACTTCTGTATTTCAAGCTTCTGTATCGCTACCTACTATATTGAAGACTTTTATATTACAAGCTTCTGTAGAATAAGTTTGTGTAGAAGATTGTATAGAAGAAGCTTGTGTATTTAACAAGCTTATTGTTGTTGTGGGTTACCCTGGGTTAGTTTACCCAGGGTTACCCTGGGTTAGTTTACCCTGGGTTAGTTCACCCTGGGTTAGTTTACCCAGGCACGGTAAACCTTCATTAATTTAGCTGGATTAAAAGTTATGGTGCCCTCGCCTAATTGAATTTTTAGCCCAGAGTATTGTATGTTTTTTTTTACCGTGAGAGGGGATGGTGTGTGTGTGTGTGTGTGTACTCACCTATTTGTGGTTGCAGGAGTCGAGACTCAGCTCCTGGCCCCGCCTCTTCACCGATAGCTACTAGGTCTTCTCTCTCCCTGCTTCATGAGCTTTATCATACCTCATCTTAAAGCTATGTATGGTTCCTGCCTCCACTACATCACTTTCCGGACTATTCCACTTCCTGACAACTCTGTGACTGAAGAAATACTTCCTAACATCCCTTTGACTCATCTGAGTCTTCAACTTCCAATTGTGACCCCTTGTTTCTGTGTCCCCTCTCTGGAACATCCTGTCTCTTTTCACCTTATCTATTCCTCGCAGTATTTTATATGTCGTTATCATGTCTTCCCTAACCCTCCTGTCCTCTAGTGTCATCAGGCCGATTTCCCTTAACCTTTCTTCGTAGGACAGTCCCCTTAGCTCTGGGACTAGCCTTGTTGCAAACCTTTGCACTTTCTCTAATTACTTGACGTGTTTGACCAGGTTGTGGTTTCCAAACTGATGCTGCATACTCCAGTATGGGCCTGACGTACACAGTGTACAGAGTCTTGAACGATTCCTTACTGAGGTATCGGAACACTATTCGTAGGTTTGCTAGGCGCCCATATGCTGCAGCAGTTATCTGGTTGATGTGTGCCTCAGGAAATGTGCTCGGTATTATACTCACCCCAAGAGCTTTCTCCTTGAGCGAGGTTTGCAGTCTTTGGCCACCTAGCTTATACTCTGTCTGCGGTCTTCTTTGCCCTTCCCCGATCTTCATGACTTTGCATTTGGCGGGGTTAAATTCGAGGAGCCAGTTGCTGGACCAGGTGTCCAGCCTGTCCAGGTCTCTTTGTAGTCCTGCCTGATCCTTATCTGATTTAATTCTCCTCATTAACTTCACATCATCTGCGAACAGGGACACTTCTGAGTCTATCTCTTCCATCATGTCATTCACATATACCAGAAATAGCACTGGTCCTAGGACTGACCCCTGTGATACCTCATCACGTACCATAACTCGTTAATGCCTCCCTGTCAGGTATTCTCTGATCCATTGCAGTGCCCTTCCTGTTATGCGTGCCTGATCCTCTAGCTTCTGCACTAATCTCTTTTGAGGAACTGTGTCGAAGGCGTTCTTGCAGTCCAAGAAAATGTAATCAACCCACCCTTCTCTCTCGTGCCTTACTTCTGTTACCTTGTCATAAAACTCCTGAAGGTTTGTGACACAGGATTTACCTGCCATGAATCCGTGTTAGTTGTCGTTATAATATTGTTCCGTTCCAGGTGCTCCACCATTCTCCTCCTGATAATCTTCTCCATGACTTTGCACACTATACATGTCAGTGACACTGATCTGTAGTTTAATGCCTCGTGTCTGTCTCCTTTCTTAAAAATAGGAACTACATTTGCCTTCTTCCATACCTCAGGTAGCTGCCCAGTTTCAAGAGATGTGGTGAAGATTGTTGTTAGTGGCACACACAGTGTCTCTGCTCCCTCTCTAAGGACCCACGGGGAGATGTCCGGTCCCATCGCCTTTGAGGTGTGTGTGTGTGTGTACTCACCTAATTGTACTCACCTAATTGTGGTTGCAGGGGTCGAGACTCAGCTCCTGGCCCCGCCTCTGCACTGTCCGCTACTGGGTCTCTGCTCTCCCTGCTCCGTGAGCTTTATCATACCTTGTCTTAAAACTATGTATAGTTCCTGCCTCCACTATATCGTTCGCTAAACTATTCCACTTCCTAACTACTCTATGGCTGAAGAATTGCTTCCTAACATCCCTCTGACTCATCTGAGTCTTCAGCTTCCAGTTGTGTCCCCTTGTTTCTGTGTTTCCTCTCTGAAACATCCTGTCACTATCTACCTTGTCAATTCCCCGCAGTATTTTGTATGTCGTTATCATGTCTCCTCTAACCCTTCTGTCCTCCAGTGTTGTTAGTCCTATTTCCCTCAACCTTTCTTCATAAGGCAGTACCCTGAGTTGTGGAACTAACCTTGTCGCAAACCTTTGCACTTTCTCTAATTTCTTTACGTGCTTGACCAGGTGTGGGTTCCAGACTGGTGCTGCATACTCTAGTATGGGCCTGACGTACACGGTGTACAGTGTCTTGAACGATTCCTTGTTAAGGTAACGGAACGCTAATCTTAGGTTTGCCAGTCGCCCATATGCTGCCGCAGTTATCTGGTTGATGTGTGCCTCCGGAGTGTGTGTGTATGTGTGTGTGTGTGTGTGTATGTGTGTGTGTGTGTGTGTGTGTGTGTGTGTGTGTGTGTGTGTATGTGTGTGTGTGTGTGTGTGTATGTGTGTGTGTGTGTGTATGTGTGTGTGTATGTGTGTGTGTGTATGTGTGTGTGTGTGTGTGTGTATTTTCCATGTTGTGTTGGCAGGGGTCGAGTTGCAGCTCCTTGCCCTGCTGGTAGTAACTAGCGAGGTTTGTTCTGCAATGCGTTTTTCTTCATAGCTGGCTGTTAGTAGTTAGGAAGCGGGGCCAGGAGCTACGAATATTGAAACGGCGTTTCACTGTATTTCACTGTGTGTAACAACATATTGGAGCGAGAGATGTGGGAGGAAGTGCACAGTAAGGGAGCACTGTATCAACATCCGGGGTCCCAGACTATTCAACAGGACTGTGATCGATATGTGGGCCAGCGGGCCACCAGCAGCAACAGCCTGGTTGACCAGGCTAGCACCAGACGAGCCTGGCCGGGCTCCGGGGGTAGAAAGACTTTCGAAACTCGTCAAAGGCATATCAAAGGTATGTAGAGCATTATCAAGTGGAAGCCGAACGCTCAAATGAACCTGAGATAATTAAGGAAAAGTCTTATTCAGTTTGAGTACAAATTATATGTACGTGTGAGATGAAATTTATAATGTTAGAAGCCACCACAATTATTGTTGGTTGTGAAGCGGGGCTAGGAGCTAGGACTCGACTCCTCTGTCGTGTCAGTATCATATATACACTTGTGTAGTGTATCTTTCCTTTTATACAGCTGGTCCCTTTGCGTGTGACGTCACGGTACCCGCTTACGTCAGAGGCTCAGCGCATGTGCACAGCCTCTCATAGGCACTCTCCCTCACTAACGTTAGACCTACAGGCGAGACAGACGGTGTGGCTGGACTCTCCTTCACTTACTGTAAATATACCGTAACCATCCAACAAGGAGTATCTTTGACCTCCTATATATCTCTCTCAAGACCCACGCGACACCTCCAGACATAACGAGGAGAGTACATACATGTGTGTGAAGTCCCTCGGGGATCGGTACTGAGGCCATTGCTGCTCTGAATTTATGTTAATGATATAGAGGGGAAGATAAGGATAATAACAGTGACTCACAGGGAAAACCTCCACGTAAACCTGGAAAGGCTGAAGGAGTCGTCAGAGAAGTGGCTACATGAGTTTAACCTGACCAAATACATCCATAAAAAATTTGGAAAGAAGGCAGAACTGAGACGGAAACCTGCCCGGGAGTGGAAGGTAAGATTGCAAGGGACACATGAAGGAAAAGCCCTGGGAGTCAACATGACTGCTTATGTATCAGACTCTGCAGCACAACGGTATCTTGGTACAGAGGACATCTTTCACACTTGATCGCGTGTCTACTAGATATGAGTGTGAAGGGTTGGATTCCAAAGGGACCTGCCTACAACGTCCTCTACAACGTCTTTGAGATCTTCCACCTCACACCTCTGCAACACAATTGTCCTCAAAGATTTGTTAAGTTATACCATGAATTAAGGAAATATCCTGGACTTCACCTTACGAAACAGACAAAGCAAATGCGATAGTAATTATGGACAAGGTAGATTATAGTGGAGGGACTGACCACCTCAAATACTTTTTCTCCAAGTCTGATGGACTGATTACATCATCTTCATGACACTACTAAACCTGCTGCCTCTGTATATGACTGATGAAGCCTACTGTGTAGGCGATACATTTCAACAATGATACCCAACTGTTGCACATGTGTCGTAATCATCAAAAGTACACATAAACCGTACAACCAAAGAATTATACAGGACGTTGTACCCGACGTCCTTAAGACCCATCCTAGAATATGCAGCCCCAGTGTGGAGCCTTCACCTGATCAAACATGTGCAGAAAGTAGGAAAGATCCAACACTTTGCAAGAAGACTTATCCAAGGACAGAAAGAAATAATATGAGAAGAGACTAAAACAAGTAAAAGAGACGGACGTAGATGAGATAAGAGTGAGAAGAGATATGCATTATTGTACACAATACGGACAAGTTGATGAACTAGACACATGTGTAACATCTGGGTATATTTTGTAGACGTTTCGCCCTCCAGTGGCTTCATCAGTACAGGGAGAAAAACGAAAGACCGTGGAAGAGGAGGCAACCAGTCCGCCCAGTCTTGCAGAGTTATACACAGAAGACAGCAGAATATGAGTTAATCAGTCCCTCAACCTTGAAGCAAATGTTCAGTACTCTTAGTCTTGAGGTATCCCTCAAGCACAGGCAAGATGGCGACGGTCACTTATATGCTAAAAATAAACACAAATGCAGTATAATGCCATCCTTGTATACTGGAGTCAGAGGACTCCAGCATAAATTAATCAATGAATCTCAGCACGGTTTTACAAAAGGGCGTTCCTGCCTTACAAATTTAATAACTTTTTCACTAAGGTATTTGAGGAGGTAGATCATGGTAATGAATATGATATTGTGTATATGGACTTCAGTAAAGCTTTTGATAGAGTCCCACATCAGAGACTATTGAGGAAAATTAAGGCACACGGAATAGGAGGAGAAATTTTTTCCTGGATAGAGGCATGGTTGACAAATAGGCAGCAGAGAGTTTGCATAAATGGGGAGAAATAAGAGTGGGGAAGCGTCACAAGCGGTGTTCCACAGGGGTCAGTATTGGGCCCCTTGTTGTTCACAATCTACATAAACGACATAGATGAGGGAATAAATAGCGACATAAGCAAGTTTGCCGATGACACCAAAATAGGCCGTCCAATTCATTCAAATGAGGACATTAGAGCACTCCAGGAAGATTTGAATAGACTGATGCAGTGGTCGGAGAAGTGGCAGATACAGTTTAATATAGATAAATGCAAAGTTCTAAATATTGGACAGGACAATAACCATGCCACATATAAACTAAATAATGTAGATCTTAATACTACTGATTGCGAAAAGGATTTAGGAGTTTTGGTTAGCAGTAATCTAAAACCAAGACAGCAGTGCATAAGTGTTCGCAATAAAGCGAACAGAATCCTTGGCTTCATATCAAGAAGCATAAATAATAGGAGTCCTCAGGTTGTTCTTCAACTCTATATATCCTTGGTTAGGCCTCATCTAGATTATGCTGCACAGTTTTGGTCACCGTATTACAGAATGGATATAAATGCTCTGGAAAACGTACAGAGGAGGATGACTAAGTTGATTCCATGTATCAGAAATCTTCCCTATGAGGATAGACTGAGGGTCCTGAATCTGCACTCTCTAGAAAGGCGTAGAATTAGGGAGGATATGATTGAGGTGTATAAATGGAAAACAGGAATAAATAAAGGTGATGTAAATAGCGTGCTAAAAATATCTTGTATTGACAGGACTCGAAGCAATGGCTTTAAGTTGGATAAATTCAGATTCAGAAGGGATATAGGAAAGCATTGGTTTGGTAATAGAGTTGTCGATGAGTGGAACAAACTCCCGAGTACAGTTATAGAGGCTAAAACGTTGTGTAGTTTTAAAAATAGGCTAGATAAATATATGAGTGGGTGCGGGTGGGTGTGAGTTGGACCTGACTAGTTTGTGCTACTAGGTCAGATGCCGTGCTCCTTCCTTAAGTGAATGTAACCTGACCTGGCTGGGTCGGGGCATTGGCTTAAGCCGGTGGGAGATTTGGACCTGCCTCGCATGGGCCAGTAGGCCTGCTGCAGTGTTCCTTCTTTCTTATGTTCTTATGTTCTTATATAAATACTGGAGTCAGAGGACTCCAGTATATAAATACTGGAGTCAGAGAACTCCACTATATATGTACTGGAGTCAGAGGACTCCAGGAAATAAGTACTGGAGTCAAAGGACTCCAGTATATAAGTACTGGAGTCAAAGGACTCCAGTATATAAGTACTGGAGTCAAAGAACTCCATTATATAAGTACTGGAGTCAAAGAACTCCAATATGTATGTCCTGGAGTCAGAGGACTCCAGTATATAAGTACTGGAGTCAGAGGACTCCAGTATATAAGTACTGGAGTCAGAGGACTCCAGTATATAAGTACTGGAGTCAGAGGACTCCAGTATATAAATACTGAAGTCAGAGGACTCCAGTATATAAGTACTGGAGTCAGAGGACTCCAGTATATAAGTACTGGAGTCAGAGGACTCCAGTATATAAGTATTGGAGTCAGAGGACTCCAGTATATAAGTACTAGAGTCAGAGGACTCCAGTATATAAGTACTGGAGTCAGAGGACTCCAGTATATAAGTACTGAAGTCAGAGGACTCCAGTATATAAGTACTGGAGTCAGAGGACTCCAGTATATAAGTACTGGAGTCAGAGGACTCCAGTATATAAGTATTGGAGTCAGAGGACTCCAGTATATAAGTACTGGAGTCAGAGGACTCCAGTATATAAGTACTGGAGTCAGAGGACTCCAGTACTTATAAAGCCACTGGATGGCGAAACGTCTGTAAAATATCTTCACCAGGTGCCAGATCAACCAGGCTATGATGGATATGTGGGTCAGTGGGCCACCAGCGGCAAAAGCTTGGCTGACCAGGTTAGCAACGTTAGACGAGCCTGGCCCCTGGCCGGGCTCCGGGAGTAGAACTCTGGGAACTCATCAAAGGTACAGACCTGAGGGATTTATTCAGTGTCAAGGTGACAGATAAATGGAACGAATTAGAGAAGGCAGTGGACGACAACTCTGTAAAGAGGAACACTAGAGCCCTTGAGGGAAGAAGCAAGTGAATGTCGGTCAAGGTGAAGGCGGGGCCAAAAGCATTGTCTCGTCCCCCGCGAACATTTTTAGGTGAATACATACTGACATGCATATGATCATGACATGCAAAATACTCAAGGGGCTGGATAGATTGGATAAGGTCAGTAAAGGCGGTCGATAGCAGGTGTGAGGTGAGGCCAGGAGCTATGACTTGACGTCCTACAAACACAGCTAGGTGAGTCCAGGAGCTATGACTTGACGTCCTACAAACACAGTTAGGTGAGGCCAGGAGCTATGACTTGACGGCCTACAAACATAGCTAGGTGAGGCCAGGAGCTATGACTTGACGCCTCACAAACACAGGTAGGTAAGGACAGGAGCTATGACTTGACTTCCTACAAATACAGCTAGGTGAGACCAGGAGCTATGACTTGAAATCCTACAAACACAGCTAGGTGAGGCCAGGAGCTATGACTTGACCTCTACAAACACAGCTAGGCAAGGCCAGGAGCTGTGACTTGACCTCTACAAACACAGCTAGGTGAGGCCAGGAGCTGTGACCACAAACACACCTAGGTGAGGCCAGGAACTATAACTTGACCTCTATAAAGACACCTAGGTGAGACCAGGAGCTATAACTTGACCTCTACAAACACACCTGGGTGAGGCTAGAAGCTATGACTTGACTTCTACAAAGACACCTAGGTGAGGCCAGGAGCTATAACTTGACCTCTGCAAACACACCTAGGTGAGCACACACCTGGATACCAGCACCGGAGCCACCAACAGTATAACCCGGAAGTGACTTTCTCTTAATACCGTGTTGTGGTCTGGCGTACACACGCTCACTACTAACCCTAGTGTACCTGTGTAGTGTATAACTGTGTAGTGTGTACCTGTGTAGTGTGTACCTGTGTAATGTGTACATGTGTAGTATGTACCAGCGTAGTATGTACCTGTGTAGTGTGTACCTGTGTAGTTTGTACATGTGTAGTGTGTACTTGCGTAGTATGTACATGTGTAGTATGTACCTGTGTAGTGGTGTACCTGTGTTGTGATGTACCCATGTAGTGCATGTAGTATGTACCTGTGTAGTGTGTACCTATGTAGTATGCACCTGTGTAGTGTGTACCTGTGTAGTGTGTACCTTTGTAGTATGTACCTGTGTAGTGTGTAACTGTGTAGTATGTACATCTGTAGGGTGTACCTTTGCAGTGCTGTATCTGTGTAATATGTATCTATATAGTGTGTATCTGTGTAGTAGTAGTATGTACCTCTGTAATGGTGTACCTGTATAGTGTGTGCCTGTGTAGTGTGTACCTGTGTAGTGTCTACATGTGTAGTGTGTACTTGTGTAGTGTGTACATGTGTAGTGGTGTACCTGTGTAGCATGTACCTCTGTAGCGTGTACCTGTGTAGTGATGTAACAGTGTAACTGTGTAGTGGTGTATCTGTATAACGATGTAGCTGAATAAGATTCCTGAGGATGCCACCCTCCCCTGGCCCGGTCCCAGATTAGGCCTCTTGGTTGATGGCCTGATCAACCAGGCTGTTGGTGCTAGCCACACGCATGTCATTGTGTGCACCACAGCCCAGCTGATCGGGAACTGACTTAAGGAACTTGCCAGGCTCCCTCCTGAAGACAGCCAGACTTGTTGGTAATTCCTTCTATGTATGAAGGAAGGTTGTTGAAAAGTCTTGGTCCGTTTACAATTACTGAGTTACGTCCGGTAACTACCACAAGAGGACGGGTAACGAGGATATATATATATATATATATATATATATATATATATATATATATATATATATATATATATATATATATATATATATATATATGGAGAAGTGGAAAAGAATCTTTCCTCCGTAAGCCATGCGTGTCGTATGAGGCGACTAAAATGCCGGGAGCAATGGGCTAGTAACCCCTTCTCCTGTAGAAAATTTTAAAAAAGAGAAGAAAAACTTTATAAGACTGGGATGTTTGAATGTGCGTGGATGTAGTGCAGATGATAAGAAAGAGATGATTGCTGATGTTATGAATGAAAAAAATTGGATGTCCTGGCCCTAAGCGAAATAAAGATGAAGTGGGTAGGAGAGTTTCAGTGGGGAGAAATAAATGGGATTAAGTCAGGAGTATCTGAGAGAGTTAGAGCTAAGGAAGGGGTAGCAATAATGTTGAAGAACCAGTTATGGAAGAAGAGGGAATATACATGTTTAAATTCAAGGATTATGTGGATTAAAATAAGGGTTGGATGCAAAAATTGGGTCATAATAAGTGTGTATGCACCTGGAGAAGAGAGGAGTGTAGAGATAGGAAGAGAGAGGGATTTTGGGAGATGTTAAGCAAGTGTGTAGGAACTTTTGAAACAAGTGAGAGAGTAATTGTGGTAGGGGACCTAAATGCTAAAGTAGGAGAAACATGCAGAGAGGATGTAGTAGGTAAGTTTGGGGTGCCAGGTGTAAATGATAATGGGAGCCCTTTGATTGAACTTTGTATAGAAAGGGGTTTAGTTATAGGTAATACATATTTTAAGAAAAAGAGGATAAATAAGTATACAAGATATGATGTAGGGCGTAATGACAGTAGTTTGTTGGACTATGTATTGGTAGATAAAAGACTGTTGAGTAGACTTCAGGATGTACATGTTTATAGAGGGGCCACAGGAATATCAGATCACTTTTTAGTTGTAGCTAAAGTGGGAGTAAAAGGTAGATGGGATACAAGGAAAATAGAAGCAGTAAGTAAGAGAGAGGTGAAGGTTTATAAACTAAAGGAGGAGGCAGTAAGGGTAAGATATAAACAACTATTGGAGGATAGATGGGCTAGTGAGAGTGTAGGCAATGGGGTCGAAGATGTATGGGGTAGATTTAAAAATGTAGTGTTAGAGTGTTCAGCAGAAGTTTGTGGTTACAAGAAAGTGGGTGCGGGAGGGAAGAAGAGCGATTGGTGGAATGATGTAAGGGAGAAAAAGTTAGCATATGAGAGGTTTTTGCAAACTAGAAGTGATGCAAGGAGGGAAGAGTATATGGAGAGAAAAAGAGAGGTTAAGAGAGTGGTGAAGCAATGTAAAAAGAGAGCAAATGAGAGAGTGGGTGAGATGTTATCAACAAATTTTGTTGAAAATAAGAAAAAGTTTTGGAGTGAGATTAATAAGTTGAGGAAGCCTAGGGAGCAAATGGATTTGACAGTTAAAAATAGGAGAGGAGAGTTATTAAATGGAGAGTTAGAGGTATCGGGAAGATGGAGGGAATATTTTGAGGAGTTGTTAAATGTTGATGAAGACAAGGAAGCTGTGATTTCGTGTATAGGGCAAGGAGGAATAACATCTTATAGGAGTGAGGAAGAGCCAGTTGTGAGTGTGGGGGAAGTTCGTGAGGCAGTGGGTAGAATGAAAGGGGGTGAGGCAGCTGGGATTGATGGGATAAAGATAGAAATGTTAATAGCAGGCGGGGATATAGTGTTGTTATTGATCAATACCACTTGTTCGTGGTCACAATAATATAAAATATTCAGCATATCCAAAGACAGAGTAAAGCAAACAGTGTCCAGAATATCTTGCTGCCTATTTTGTCAAGGCTGGGAACCAAAGCAGTCATAGTACTAGGGGGAGAGAGCACAACTTTGTAGTGCCCTGTCTCTGTCCACCTTGTCAATTCCTCTCAGTATATGTCGTTAAATAAATGTGTGTGTGTGTGTACTCTTCTATTTGTGGTTGCAGGGGTCGAGTCATAGCTCCTGGCCTGACTCGTGTGCGTGTGTGTGTGTGTGTGTGTGTGTGTGTGTGTGTGTGTGTGTGTAATAAAAGCGAGAGTATGAGTCAGGTAATGACTATACAAAACTTACATAGTACGTGTTAAATACATGTTAGACAACCATGGTGACATCACGCCTTCCTCTCTAACGTCTACTTTTAATTGGAAAATATTATCTCTCTCTCCTACACACCCTATCCTGAGCCTCACTATCCTGAGCCTCACTATCCTGAGCCTCACTATCCTGAGCCTCACTATCCTGAGCCTCACTATCCTGAGCCTCACTATCCTGAGCCTCACTATCCTGAGCCTCACTATCCTGAGCCTCACTATCCTGAGCCTCACTATCCTGAGCCTCACTATCCTGAGCCTCACTATCCTGAGCCTCACTATCCTGAGCCTCACTATCCTGAGCCTCACTATCCTGAGCCTCACTATCCTGAGCCTCACTATCCTGAGCCTCACTATCATGAGCCTCACTATCCTGAGCCTCACTATCCTGAGCCTCACTATCCTGAGCCTCACTATCCTGAGCCTAACTATCCTGAGCTTCACTATCCTGAGCCTAACTATCCTGAGCCTCACTATCCTGAGCCTCACTATCCTCATAAATACTCATATCCTGCTCTCACGAGTTCCTGATCGTCGAGTACGTAATCTGGAGGTGCTACCTGATGGCTGTAATGCTGACTATGAGGTGGGCGGGTGTTAACATGTGGTGAGGTGGCGGGTGTTAACATGATGGTGAGGTGGGCGGTAAGTTAAACATGGTGGTGAGGTGGGCGGGTGTTAACATGATGGTGAGGTGGGCGGGTGTTAACATGATGGTGAGGTGGGCGGGTGTTAACATGGTGGTGAGGTGGGCGGGTGTTAACATGGTGGTGAGGTGGGCGGGTGTTAACATGGTGGTGAGGTGGGCGGGTTTACATGGTGTGAGGTGGCGGGTGTTATGGTGGTGGTGGGCGGGTGTTAACATGGTGGTGAGGTGGGCGGGTGTTAACATGGTGGTGAGGTGGGCGGGTGTTAACATGGTGGTGAGGTGGGCGGGTGTTAACATGGTGGTGAGGTGGGCGGGTCTTACCATGGTGGTGAGGTGGTACACCTCACTGATGTATGAACCACAGTGTAGATGACAACAAATGGGCCAGTAGACCTGCCGCAGTGTTCCTTCTTTCTTATATCCATAATTTTTAAAGAGATGGACAGGTAAGCCAGTGGAAGGCCTCGATCAGATGACCAAAAGCTGTGGGTCATCATATAATTAAGACCTACGTCAGGAAACACTTGTCCTGTTTCTTGACAAATCTTACCTAACCGAACCTAATAATTAGTGAGGCTTCCAGACATTTTCGACATCTAAGGTCGGGTTCAGGGATGAAAAGTTGTCCCTCTTTCCAATTCATGAAGTGACCCACAGAGTTCCTATGTAGGACACAAGTCTTGCTTAGGTCTTGTTTGTGCAGGCGCACTTGTGTTCACTCAGGAGGCGGACAGATAAACTTCTGCCTATCGATTAGTGTCAGAGGTCCCCGACTTTTCAACACCCTCCCTTCGTATATAAGGGAAAGTACCAAGAAACCTCTGGTTCTATTGAAGAGAGAAACCGGTAAGTTTCTCTTATCGGTTCCTGAACAAGCAGGCTGCGATTCGTATCTTGGGCTACTTGTGGCTAGCAGTAACAGCCTAGTTGATCAGGCCTTGATCCAGCGGGAGGCCTGGTTTAGAACCGGGCAGAGGCCGTTGACTCCTGAAAGCATCCTTCGGGTCTCAGGTCGGTTTCTCTTATATATTAATACAGTGTCCACAGGGGATGGTACAGACAGTGAAGGTAACCACCATGGTGGTACTGGTGTGACGTTATATATAGCCTAGGTAGTGATGTAGTGTAGGTAGTGACCTAGTGTAGGTAGTAACCTAGTGTAGGTAGTGATCTAGTGTAGGTAGTAACCTAGTGTAGGTAGTGATCTAGTGTAGGTAGTAACCTAGTGTAGGTAGTGATCTAGTGCAGGTAGTGACCTAGTGTAGGTAGTAACCTAGTGTAGGTAGTAACCTAGTGTAGGTAGTAACCTAGTGTAGGTAGTAACCTAGTGTAGGTAGTAACCTAGTGTAGGTAGTGATCTAGTGTAGGTAGTAACCTAGTGTAGGTAGTAACCTAGTGTAGGTAGTAACCTAGTGTAGGTAGTAACCTAGTGTAGGTAGTAACCTAGTGTAGGTAGTAACCTAGTGTAGGTAGTAACCTAGTGTAGGTAGTGATCTAGTGTAGGTGGTAACCTAGTGTAGGTAGTAACCTAGTGTAGGTGTAAACTAGTGTAGGTAGTAACCTAGTGGTAGTAACCTAGTGTAGGTAGTAACCTAGTGTAGGTAGTGATCTAGTGTAGGTAGTGATCTAGTGTAGGTAGTAACCTAGTGTAGGTAGTAACCTAGTGTAGGTAGTAACCTAGTTTCCGAATGAAAATCTCTACGGTTGTAGCAGCAATGTTTGTGTTATATGTCAGTAGCAGAGAAGACCTGATGTTATATCTGTGGAACTTGAGGGTGCTTCCTGCACACTGCATTATAACATCTTACTGGTATGAAAGATATGGGAGAAACAGTGCAATAATCCCAGAGCAGAAGGCCATGAATGTATGAAGGGAACGTGCCTAACATAGGCCTACAGGCCTATGTTAGGCACGTTCCTGTCCAACCTGTTTCTAAAGCCACCCAAAGTTTACTGTGTCAACATAAAGTGGTCAAGACTCTTCAGCATGGATATCAGAAATATTGCCGGAAAGAAGATAGAAGGTTTTCAAGACGTTTCTTTCTACAAGTTTCGGATCAGCTATGTTGTGACAGCTATTTGGGCCTGCACGGCGCTTGCACAGTCTGATTAACCAGCCTTGCCTTATCCCAGGCTGAAAGGGGTAAAATAACCCTTGAAGCTGGTCACAGGTGAGTTACAAGTGAGATTCAGGTTGTAATGGTAGAACTGTCAACAAGCATCTGGTCTTGATGATACAGTTTAGCCTATCATCTCCTTCCTTCAGTAAGTAACCCCATCCCCTACTCCATTAATTATCCCAACCAATCCCCTCACCCCCTCCTATACTTTTCTGACGTGTTTAGTCAACTGATATAAATATTTGGACAACTCTGGCACATGTGTTGTGTTGCTGTTGCTGGAGCAGGGAGCTTACCTGGCACTCGTGTTGCTGGTACTGCTGCTGGAGCAGGGAAGGGAGGCGGGACGGCAGGGAGCTCGCCTGGCACCCGTGTTGCTGTTACTGGAACAGGGACGGCAGGGAGCTTACCTGAAGGTTACGTCTTGACACCTCCGGGAATAGTCGCTCCCAGGCCAGGCCTCCGTTGTTGACAGCCTGATTAGTGGGGCGACGGAAGGAGCATAGCCTGGCTCATCTACAAGTTAGAACCCTTGAGATCGGCCACAGGCCTGGCATAGGTTAGTAACTCCCAGTAGACCAACTGTGAGACAGCCGCAAGAAAGTGTTATGGATCACCTATTATCTCTTATATATGTTATCAATCTTCTTTATGTAATGCTTGTGTTTCTGCTTCCATTCTCTCTCTCTCTCTGTCCCTCCCTCTCCTCTCTTTTACACAGGGTTTTACAAGGCTAGGTTAAGGTTCCTAACTTTATTTACAAGCTAAGAGCTGTTACCTACAAGAGTTAATTAACTTAACAATTTTTCTTTCGGCAGGTAAGCGATGAAGGTTACACCTCAACCGTATGTAACACAGGTGTCCACACCACACATGCCAGGGTGCCAGACTTAGGTCAGAGTCAGACTGGCACCACTGGCAGTCTCACCATGGTACAAGTGAATACTCTGAGGTCGTTACGATGGAGGAGGATTGACCAGCTGTGGTGAATTGATGCAGGAGGCCTGGTCTGGGACCGGGCAGGGGAGGGGCGGTGACCCCTACCTCCCGGAAGCGGCTACAGGTAGGAATGGTAGTTGTGTGAGTGTTGTTAGGCCTAGGGCCAGGACTCCAAAAATGGTCTGCCATGGAAGTTGTGTGTAAAATATGTCTCTTATCCCACTCGTAGTTCATCCTTGCTGGTATGTTACTGAATATCCAACCACCACTACTGTAACTACCACTACCTCAACCACCACTACCTCAACCACCACTACCTCAACCACCACTACCTCAACCACCACTACCTCAACCACCACTACCTCAACCACCACTACCTCAACCACCACTACCTCAACCACCACTACCTCAACTATCACTACCTCAACCACCACTACCTCAACCACCACTACCTCAACCATCACTACTGAACCACCACTACCTCAACCACCACTACCTCAACCATCACTACTGTAACTACCACTCCCTTTCACCACCACTACTCAACCACCACTACCTCAACCACCATACCACTCCTCAACCACCACTACCTCAACCACCACTACCTCAACCACCACTACCTCAACCACCACTACCTCAACCACCACTACCTCAACCACCACTACCTCAACCACCACTACCTCAACCACCACTACCTCAACCACCACTACCTCAACCACCACTACTGTAACTACCACTACCTAACCACCACTACCTCAACTACCACTCCCTTAACCACCACTACCTCAACCACCACTACTCAACCACCACTACCTCAACCACCACTACCTCAACCACCACTACCTCAACCACCACTACCTCAACCATCACTACCTCAACCACCACTACCTCAACCACCACTACCTCAACCACCACTACCTCAACCACCACTACCTCACCATCACCTACTAACTACCACTCCCTTACCACCATTACCACCACTACTAACCACCACTCCACCCTCAACCACCACTACCTCAACCACCACTACCTCAACCACCACTACCTCAACCACCACTACTGTAACAATCTACCACTCCCCCTACGCCACCATACCTACCAACCACTACCTCAACCACCACTACCTCAACCACCACTACCTCAACCACCACTACCTCAACCACCACTACCTCAACCACCACTACTGTAACTACCACTACCTTACCCACCACTACCACCACTACTGTAACCACCATTACCACTACCTCAACCACCACTACCTCAACCACCACTACCTCAACCACCACTACTGTAACCACCATTACCACTACCTTACCCACCACTACCACCACTACTGTAACCACCATTACCACTACCTCAACCACCACTACCTCAACCACCACTACTGTAACCATCACTAGTGTAACCATCACTACCACTACCACCACTACCTCTACCACTGCCTCAACCACTACTAACTCAACCACCACCTCCACTCTCTCTCTCTCTGCTTCACACACCCATTTACGCCCTGGGCACAGTGTCGGCTTCGATCTTCCTCTAACACAGCTCACCAGGTCTCCCTCCCTCTCTGCGTTTTCATCTTTCTCTTGAATATCTCTCAGCCTTCTTAATATTTTTCCTCCCACATCTAGAACTACCTTCTCGTTCCTCGGGAAATACACAACATTCACGCAACACCTGGACCTGATTCCTGCAAAGCTGTCTCTTAAATTTTTGCAAAGCACCGTTAGCAAGATCTTCCAGTGTGCTTTTGGTGAGGTGAGTCGGGTCAAATCCCAGAAGCGTTAAACAGTAGATTTATTTCTACACTTATCTGTTGCAAGTAAATCTTGGGTATTTTCTTAATATATGTGGTATCTTATTTTCATTAAGGAGATATAGTGACAGATCACGAAGCTTAGACGAGAGAGAATGCCAGTTCTTACGACATTCATAAATTCGACATTCTAGCCTGACGGGTCAAGGTCTCCATAGCTATATCAAGTTATTGACGACTTGGGAATGTTGAGAGAATTATTAGAATCTCGGCCTCTCAAGAGAGAGGGGAGAATCGGTTAGGGACTACCCCCGCCCCACCCTGTTATACTGTACTTCTGTTAATTTTTTTTGGAGGGCCTAGTTCGTAGGCCTTTTGTGTACCCATATGCTCTTGCTCTACCCTCCACAGGATGGATATGAGGTGCAAAGTAAACTAGTCGCTTCGTAACAAAATTTAAAAATAAAATGGGGCAGCAGAACAATAGCAAATTATTATTATTAACAAAAAAGAAGCTCTAAACCCACTAGGATCATACAATGCTGTGAACAATAGCAAAATACTACAGACCTAAAGCACTTACGACACAGCATATGAATACTTGAAAGAGTTCTGTTCCAAGACTTTGTAAGAAAAAGTGCGCCTTATATGCCGGAAAATACGGTATGTGACAGTTTTGTTCTGAGAAAGCAGAGACGAAATGTCACTCCTCTTGTGAAAGTAGTTTATTTTCACTACTTTGGTGTGAAGGTCAGAGATCACGACAAGTTGTAGGCTTTTATTGTTGTTGTGTGACTCGCTGCAACTCCTTACACGAGTGCTTGCTGGAAGGGAGTGCTTGCTGGAAGGGAGTGCTTGCTGGAAGGCAGCCAAGCGTGCCGTTTCCAGTCCCGATGCTGTGGAGGAAACTGGAAGATCACACTACAGGTTGTTAATGGACTTTGTAATGATCTGGGTAAACATCAGGCTTCTGTTCAATAATAATAATACTATCTTTATTTCTACAAGTACAGGTACAAGGTATACAGGCCTAGCTGACATCAATGACATACTACTATATAGAAAGCCACTGGGTATGCAGAGCATTTCGGGCAAATTAGGTCAGTTTTGTGCCCAGGATGCCACCCACACCAGTCCACTAACACCCAGGTACCCATTTTACTGCTAGGTGAACATGGACAGCAGGTGTCTTAATTAAACAAATCCTTATGTTTCCACCCGTACCGGGGATCGATCGCCGTATCTTAGTGTGTGAGCTGAGTGCGCTAGCGATCGAGCAAAGCAGTTCTGAAGGGAGTCTTACCTCACACTGGCAACAACCTAACATGGCAAACACTGGCCACTCTGGTCGAAAATGAGAAGGATTTGTGTTTCCTGTAACACAGCGGAAGGTTAGTGTTAGCTAGGACACACTAGGTTAGTGTTAGCGAGGACACACTAGGTTAGTGTTAGCGAGGACACACTAGGTTAGTGTTAGCGAGGACACACTAGGTTAGTGTTAGCGAGGACACACTAGGTTAGTGTTAGCGAGGACACACTAGGTTAGTGTTAGCTAGGACACACTAGGTTAGTGTTAGCTAGGACACACTAGGTTAGTGTTAGCTAGGACACACTAGGTTAGTGTTAGCTAGGACACACTAGGTTAGTGTTAGCTAGGACACACTAGGTTAGTGTTAGCTAGGACACACTAGGTTAGTGTTAGCGAGGACACACTAGGTTAGTGTTAGTGAGGACACACTAGGTTAGTGTTAGCGAGGACACACTAGGTTAGTGTTAGTGAGGACACACTAGGTTAGTGTTAGCGAGGACACACTAGGTTAGTGTTAGCGAGGACACACTAGGTTAGTGTCAGCGAGGACACATTAGGTTAGTGTTAGCGAGGACACATTAGGTTAGTGTTAGCGAGGACACATTAGGTTAGTGTTAGCGAGGACACACTAGTGGTGTCAAGTTCAACTACTAGAAACCTTACATAATTATGTTATAAATTAACACTGATGATAACGACCACAAGTCTGCTTCAGATACTACAAATAGGCAGTTAATTACACACACACACACAGTACACCGCCAGGTCCCCCACCCCCACAGACCCCCAAAACACAGTGTTAGAGAAGAAACTGAAGGTATGGTACACCAATGCTGATGGAATAACAAATAAGTGGGAAGAGTGGCACGAAAGAGTCAAAGAGGCATCACCGGACATAATAGCTCTCACAGAAACCAAGCTCTCAGGTATGATAACAGATGCCATCTTTCCAATGGGATACCAGATCCTGAGGAAAGACTGAGGGAACAGAGGGGGTGGAGGAGTGGCACTGCTGATCAGAAACCGATGGGATTTTGATGAGCTGGAGAGAGGAGACAGAGGAGAAGCTGGGGATTACATAGTAGGAATGCTACAGTCTGGAGGTCCCAAGGTGGTAATTGCAGTGATGTATAACCCACCAAAGAACAGCAGGAGGCCAAGGCAAGAGTATGATGAGAGTAATAGAGCGATGACTGACACACTGGCGGAAGTGGCCAGAAGGGCTAGAGCGAGCAGGGCGAAGCTACTGATCATGGGTGACTTCAACCATAAAGAAATCGATTGTGAGAACTTAGAGCCACATGGGGGCCAAGAAACGTGGAGGGCTAAGATGCTGGAGGTGGTACTGGAAAATCTCATGTACCAACACGTAAGGGACACTACCAGAGAGAGAGGAGAGGACGAACCAGCGAGACTGGACCTAGTATTCACCCTGAGTAGCGCAGATATTGAGAACATCACACATGAAAGCCCCCTTGGGGCCAGTGATCATATGGTTCTAAGCTTCGAATACATAGTAGAGTTACAAGTGGAGGGGGAAGCAGGAAGGGCTGCACAAATGAAGCCAAACTACAAGAAAGGTGACTACGTGGGCATGAAGAACTTCCTGAACGGGGTTCAGTGGGACAGAGAGCTGGCAGGGAAGTCAGTAGACGAGATGATGGAATATATGACAACAATTTGCAAGGAAGCTGAGGAGAGGTTTATACCCAAGGGTAACAGGAGAAGCGAAAAAGCCAGGATGAGCCCATGGTTCACCCAAAGGTGCAGGGAAGCCAAAACCAAGTGTGCCAGGGAATGGAAGAGGTACAGTAGGCAAAGGACCCAGGAGAATAAGGAGAGCAGTCGTAGAGCCAGAAATGAATATGCACAGGTAAGAAGGGAGGCCCAAAGACAGTACGAGAATGACATAGCAGCGAAAGCCAAATCTGATCCAAAGCTGCTGTACAGCCACATCAGGAGGAGAACAACAGTCAAGGACCAGGTGATCAGGCTGAGGAAGGTAGGAGGGGAGGTCACAAGAAATGACCGCGAAGTGTGTGAGGAGCTCAACATGAGACTCAAAGAGGTGTTCACAGAGGAGATAGAAGGGCCTCCAGAAAGGCGGAGAGGTAGGGTACACCATCAGGTGCTGGACACAATACACACAACTGAGGAGGAAGTGAAGAGGCTACTAAGCGAGCTAGATACCTCAAAGGCAATGGGGCCGGATAACATCTCTCCATGGGTCCTGAGAGAGGGAGCAGAGGAGCTATGTGTAGCCCTAACAATGATCTTCAACACGTCTATCGAAACAGGGCGACTACCTGAGGTATGGAAGACAGCAAATGTAGTTCCAATTTTTAAAAAAGGAGACAGGAACGTAGCACTAAACTACAGACCAGTGTCACTGACATGTATAGTATGCAAGGTCATGGAGAAGATTATCAGGAGAAGAGTGGTGGAGCACCTAGAAAGGAATGAGCTTATCAACGACGGCCAACACGGTTTCAGGGACGGGAAATCCTGTGTCACAAACCTACTGGAGTTCTACGACAGGGTGACAGCAGTAAGACAAGAGAGAGAGGGGTAGGTAGATTGCATATTCTTGGACTGTAAGAAGGAGTTTGACACAGTTCCACACAAGAGACTAGTGCAGAATCTGGAGGACCAGGCAGGTGTAACAGGAAAGGCACTACAATGGATCAGGGAATACCTGTCAGGAAGACAGCAGCGAGTCATGGTATGTGGCGAGGTGTCAGAGTGGGCGCCTGTGACGAGTGGGGTTCCACAGGGGTCAGTCCTGGGACCGGTGCTGTTTTTGGTATTTGTGAACGACATGACGGAAGGAATAGACTCCGAAGTGTCCCTGTTTGCAGATGATGTGAAGTTGATGAGAAGAATTCAATCGGACGAGGATCAGGCAGAACTACAAAGGGATCTGGACAGGCTGCAAACCTGGTCCAGCAATTGGCTCCTGGAGTTCAACCCCACCAAGTGCAAAGTGAAGAAGATTGGGGAAGGGCAAAGCAGTCGCAGACGGAGTACAGTCTAGGGGGCCAGAAACTACAAACCTCACTCAAGGAAAAAGATCTTGGGGTGAGTATAACACCAGGCACATCTCCTGAGGCGCACATCAACCAAATAACTGCTGCAGCATACGGGCGCCTAGCAAACCTAAGAACAGCATTCCGACATCTTAATAAAGAATCGTTCAGGACCCTGTACACTGTGTACGTTAGGCCCATACTGGAGTATGCAGCACCAGTTTGGAACCCACACTTAACCAAGCACGTAAAGAAGCTAGAGAAAGTGCAAAGGTTTGCAACAAGACTAGTCCCGGAGCTAAGGGGTATGTCCTACGAGGAGAGGTTAAGGGAAATCGATCTGACGACACTGGAGGACTGGAGAGATAGGGGGGACATGATAACAACATATAAGATACTGAGAGGAATTGACAAGGTGGACAAAGACAGAATGTTCCAGAGATGGGACACAACAACAATGGGACACAGTTGGAAGTTGAAGACTCAGGTGAATCACAGAGATGTTAGGAAGTATTTCTTCAGTCACCGAGTGGTCGGGAAGTGGAATAGTTTAGGAAGCGATGTAGTGGAGGCAGGATCCATACATACCTTTAAGAAGAGGTATGATAAAGCTCATGGCGCAGGGAGAGTGACCCAGTAGCGGCCAGTGAAGAGGCGGGGCCAGGAGCTATGAATCGACCCCTGCAACCACAACTAGGTGAGTACACACACACGCTCGCGCGCGCGAAATAATCAGTAGTTACTGCTACATGTCGCCCTGCACCTCGCTTAACCCGTACATGCTGCTAGCAGTAACACCCTAATTTATCAGGCTGTCACCCATGAGGCGTGGTCTTGGGACTAGGTGGCGGGGCCGGTGACCCCGAAAACGTCGTCAAGTAACCTTCTTGTATCCATGAGTGTAATTTAGAGATGACAGGAAGCAGAGTATGGAGAGGTGCAATTATGAGGTTAAGAGGAGGACAGAAGTAGGAGGGATGAGAGGAGTTAGGGATGGTGTGGGGTGAGAGGGATTAGAGGAGTTAGGGATGGTGTGGGGTGAGAGGGATGAGAGGAGTTAGGGATGGTGTGGGGTGAGAGGGATTAGAGGAGTTAGGGATGGTGTGGGGTGAGAGGGATGAGAGGGATGAGAGGAGTTACGGATGGTGTGGGGTGAGAGGGATGAGAGGAGTTAGGGATGGTGTGGGGTGAGAGGGATGAGAGGAGTTAGGGATGGTGTGGGGTGAGAGGGATGAGAGGAGTTAGGGATGGTGTGGGGTGAGAGGGATGAGAGGAGTTAGGGATGGTGTGGGGTGAGAGGGATGAGAGGAGTTAGGGATGGTGTGGGGTGAGAGGGATGAGAGGAGTTAGGAATGGTATGGGGTGAGAGGGATGAGGAGACGGGAGAGAGTGAGAGGTGAATGGAATTACAGGAGAGCTGAGATGAGACTGAGGATAATAGGAATAATTCATGTTGGTATGTGTTGCAGTGAAATAAATAATTAGACACATGTGCAACATCTGGGTGTCTTTATTTGTAGACGTTTCGCCCTCCAGTGGCTTTATCAATACAAGAACATCATGTGAAGAACGTGGAACTATGTACAAAATATGAGGTGATTAGTCCCTCAGTCTTGGCTGAGAGACTGATGAAACCAATGATTGGCGAAACGTCTACGAATACACCCAGATGCTGCACATGTATGTAAGTGTTCATCTTGTCGTTACTGTACACCATTCATATACGGAGCAGTGAAATGTTAGGTTGGCGGCAGATTTATAACAAAACTGGATAAGTCGGCAGTGTGCTGCTACCTTATTCTATGTGGTAATTACACAGTGGGAACAAAAGTTGTTTTCAGAGAGCCAGTGGAGATGTGGATGCTGGGAGTGGAGATGAGGAGTGTGAGTTGATGGTTGGATGCTGTGTGTGTGTGTGTGTACTCACCTAATTGTGGTTGCAGGGGTCGATTCATAGATCGTAGCCCTGCTTCTTCACTGGTCGCTACTAGGTCCACTCCCTCCCTACTCCATGAGCTTTATCATACCTCTTCTTAAAGCTTTGTATGGACCCTGCGTCCACTACATCACTTTCCAGACTGTTCCACTTTCCTGACTGTGTGTGTACTCACCTAATTGTGGTTGCAGGGATCGAGTTATAGCTCCTGGCCCCGCCTCTTCACTGGTCGCTACTTGAAGTCTGTGTGTGTGTGTGTGTACTCACCTATATATGGTTGCAGAGGTCGAGTCTCAGCTCCTGGCCCTTCCTCTTCATTAGTCGCTACTAGGTTCACTTCTGGCCCCGAGAACCTTATCGTGCTGCTTCTTAAAGCTATGTATGGATCCTGCCTCAACCACTTCATTTTCCAGGTCGTTCTACTCTCTGACTATTCTAATGCTAACTAAATACTTCCTAACATCCTTGTGACTCATCTGCCGAACCAAGGCGCTGATCTGAAAGCTCCGTGGGGGATGTATTGGTGTCGGAGATTAAGGATATGTTGAGTGAAGTCATTCACTTGGTGATCAACGTCACCTTGCAGAAGTGTGTTCCAGAGGGAGGAGAGGAGCTCCGACCTCCCATCAAAGGGCTGGCCAGTTACACTTTCCCACAGTCAGTTGTGTGTAGATTGCTCACCTCGTTCTGCTGGATTCTTCAGTGTGGTGAAGCAGCCTTGTGGTCACATCTAACATAGAGAAGGTGTTGGCAAGTGATTATAACTTCCAGTAGATAACTCACTCTGTTACGTAAAAGAACACATGTGCAACTAATGCAACATTTTTATTGTGGCAACGTTTCGCTCTCCAGGAGCTTTGTCATAATAATAATGTCCCATTAGTTGCACATGTGTCCTTTTACCAAACTTGTCGTCGGTGATGGTGGCAGCGTTACTACAGACCACTCACTGCTGGGTGGACCAGCCACACATGTGAGACCACTCACTGCTGGGTGGACCAGCCACACATGTGAGACCACTCACTGCTGGGTGGACCAGCCACACATGTGAGACCACTCACTGCTGGGTGGACCAGCCACACATGTGAGACCACTCACTGCTGGGTGGACCAGCCACACATGTGAGGAGACAACTCAACACAGTTTCTCTTATCAAACACTACAAGTTAATCAAAATTCCTCTGTGTAAGATGCTGATTGAGGTCACCAACAATTATAATATGTTGACATTTATGTTGAAGCAGAAGGGAGTCTACATTTCTCTCTCTCTCTCTCTCTCTCTCTCTCTCTCTCTCTCTCTCTCTCTCTCTCTTGTGGCCTGAGCTAAAAGTTTATTGTATACCGCAGTTCATTCTGTAAGAAAGAGTGCTACAACAGGATTACAGGTGTCACAGTGGTCTGTCACACCCCAGTAGGGGTCACAATGGGTCTGTCACACCCCAGTATGGGTCAGACGGGCTTATCACATTCCAGTAGGGATCACAATGGGTCTGTCAGATTCCAGTAGGGGTCAGAATGGGTCTATCACACTCTAGTAGGGGTCACAATGGATCTTTATGACACCCCAGTAGGGGGTCACTATGGGTCTTTATCACACCCAAGTAGGGGTCACAGTAGGTCTTTATCACACCCCAGTAGTGGTCACAATGGGTCTTTATCACACCCAAGTAGGGGTCACAATGGGTCTTCATCACACTCTAGTAGGGGGTCACAGTGGGTGTATCACATCCCAGTAGGGGTCCCAATGGGTTTATCACACCCCAGTAGGGGGTCACAATGAGTCTCACACCCCAGTAGGGGTCACAATGGGTCTATCACATCCCAGTAGGAGTCTATCAAACCCCAGTAGGGGTCTTACACATCTTTTTATAGATGTTGCACATCTTTTTTCAGGTGTTACACATCTATTTTAAGAGTTGTTGGGCCAATGATGATAGTTATGTCACTTGTTCTCCAGGCTGGAATAATGTTACTTAAGACCCACGTCATGGCAGGTAAGACTGCTACACTAGAGGACCTACAGTGAGCCTTCACCGACCATATACAATCAAACATCTGTACTACTAGGAACGCTTGATTTCAGGTGTATTCCTTGGAACGTAGGCGAGAAAGGAGCATCATAATTATCAACAGGAAAATCGTGAAGGGACTGGTCACAAACCTGCACACTGAAATAACTCCATGTGACAAGAAACTTGGCAGGCTGTGTAAAATACCTCCAATAAAACGCAGGGGCGCGACGAGTACACTAAGAGAGAACTCGATAAGTGTCTGAGGTCACCGACTTTTCAACGCCCTCCCTCCGTACATAAGGGAAATTACAAACAAACCTCTGGCTATCTTCAAGGGGGACCCTGATACGTTCCCCAGATCGGTTCCTGGCCAGTCGGGCTGTGGTTCGTACATTGGACTGCGTGTGGCTAGCAGTAACAGCGTGGTTGATCAGGCTTTGATTCACCATGAGACCTAGTCTAGGACCGGGCCTCGGTCCTAGACTAGGAAAATATCCTTCAGGTGTCTGGTAGGTTGGGACCTCACCTGAGACCTGGCCGCAGGGGAGGGGGTAACCTGGGAAACCCTCAGTAAGCAGTTTAACAGGTCCTAGCTGGATATAATCTCATTAATTAAAACACTGCAGTAGCAGAGCCTGGTCCGTGGCCGGGCTCCGGGAGCAGAAAGACTCTCGAAACTCATCAAAGGTATATATCAAAATTAAAGGAGATGCAATTGAGGTACCTTGTCAAAGGGTTTCTGGTAGTCTTGGAATATGCAGATATCCTACCTTCATTCCTGCCATACGTCTATCATTCCCTCCTAAATCCCTTAGTGTGTAACCATGATTATACTAACCAGGTGACTTACCATCATTGTCCTCAGGAACTTCCTGTGACAGAGTGAACCTGTGTGGCTAAGTTTGTGTATACTAGTTATACTTACCTTTGTGTGTGTGTTTGTGTGGGGGTATGTGCGTGGTATGTGCGGGGTTGGCCGACTGGCTGGGGCGTGGTGGTAGTGGTGGTGCTCGTAGTGGTGGTGGTGGTGCTCGTAGTGGTGGTGGTGGTGCTCGTAGTGGTGGTGGTGGTGGTGGGCGGACCGACCAGCCAGCCAGCCGTGTGAGGGAGGTGGGTCGGTCTGGGTGATGGGGGATGGGGAACATATTGGTGTGGGAGGGAGGGAGCCACTCTGGGAGGGGGGGAGGGGGCACCAGGAGAGCAGCCAACAACAGCAGCAGCAGCAGCAGCGTTCAGTGTTGCTTCCTCACCGCTGTGACCGGGGGAAACTTGACGAACGTCTCGTATATACGTGTGTATATGTATTGGTGCTACTCCTGTACTCACCTCCTTGCTGCACCCACCACAGCAAGGTGCTACGGCTGTGGTGCAGTGCAGCACAGTGAAGCGGCTGTGTTGGAATACAGCACGGTGATAAAGTTGATACAGTGCAATACGGTGCTATACTCGCTAATTTGTACTTACTAGGGACTCTACGAGAGTGCTTTGCTTCACGTGTGTGTGTGTATTGAGTGTCTGTGTAAACAGCTTCAAGCAGCAGGTACACTCAACCTGGTGTACACACCTTGCAGAACATTCCTCCGATAATCCACTTTAATGGAGGTGGAGGTTGATCATCCACCTTCACGATGTTTGTATGAATCAATACAAGACAGATACCAGATTCAAGAGCTGAGGCAGTATGGTGAGGCGGCTGGCCAGCCTCCCCTGCAGGTGACCAGGTGCTGAGACAAGCACTAGTGTGTTTGACGAGGTGTTGAGACAAGCTCTAGTGTGTCTGACGAGGTGTTGAGACAAGCTCTAGTGTGTCTGACGAGGTGTTGAGACAAGCTCTAGTGTGTTTAATGACGTGTTGAGTGTGTCTGGAGACAAGCTCTATCTATTGTGTCTAATGAGGTGCTGAGACAAGCTCTAGTGTGTCTGATGAGGTACTGAGACAAGCTCTAGTGTGTCTGATGAGCTCACTTGAAGGACAAGGCTTTATACCAACTAATGACCCAGTTGTCTGTTGTAATGATGACCCAGTTGTCCCAGTTGTCTGTTGGTGTAGTGATGACCCAGTTGTCTGTTCGTGTAGTGATGACCCAGTTGTCTGTTGTAGTGATGACCCAGTTGTCCCAGTTGTCTGTTGGTGTAGTGATGACCCAGTTGTCTGTTCGTGTAGTGATGACCCAGTTGTCTGTTGTAGTGATGACCCAGTTGTCCCAGTTGTCTGTTGGTGTAGTGATGACCCAGTTGTCTGTTCGTGTAGTGATGACCCAGTTGTCCCAGTTGTCTGTTGGTGTAGTGATGACCCAGTTGTCTGTTGGTGTAGTGATGACCCAGTTGTCTGTTGGTGTAGTGATGACCCAGTTGTCTGTTGGTGTAGTGATGACCCAGTTGTCTGTTGGTGTAGTGATGACCCAGTTGTCTGTTGGTGTAGTGATGACCCAGTTGTCTGTTGGTGTAGTGATGACCCAGTTGTCTGTTGGTGTAGTGATGACCCAGTTGTCTGTTGGTGTAGTGATGACCCAGTTGTCTGTTGGTGTAGTGATGACCCAGTTGTCTGTTGGTGTAGTGATGACTCAGTTGTCTGTTGGTGTAGTGATGACCCAGTTGTCTGTTGGTGTAGTGATGACCCAGTTGTCTGTTGGTGTAGTGATGACCCAGATCTTTGGTGTTCGCGTCTGTAGGTGTACTGAGATACATAGCAGTGCTGACACTCAGCAGTGTAGTGAGATACATGGCAGTGCTGACACTCAACAGTGTAGTGAGATACATGGCAGTGCTGACACTCAACAGTGTAGTGAGACATAGTGCTGACACTCAACAGTGTAGTGAGACATAGCAGTGCTGACACTCAACAGTGTAGTGAGATACATGGCAGTGCTGACACTCAACAGTGTAGTGAGACACATGACAGTGTTGACACTCAGCAGTGTAGTGAGACACATGACAGTGTTGACACTCAACAGTGTAGTGAGACACTCAGCAGTGTAGGGAGACACATGACAGTGTTGACACTCAACAGTGTAGTGAGACACATGACAGTGTTGACACTCAACAGTGTAGTGAGACACTCAGCAGTGTAGTGAGACACATGACAGTGTTGACACTCAACAGTGTAGTGAGACACATGACAGTGCTGACACTCAACAGTGTAGTGAGACACTCAGCAGTGTAGTGAGACACATGGGAGTGTTGACACTCAACAGTGTAGTGAGACACATGGCAGTGTTGACACTCAGCAGTGTAGTGAGACACATGGCAGTGTTGACACTCAGCAGTGTAGTGAGACACATGACAGTGTTGACACTCAACAGTGTAATGAGACACATGACAGTGTTGACACTCAACAGTGTAGTGAGACACATGGTAGTGCTGACACTCAACAGTGTAGTGAGACACATGACAGTGTTGTCACTCATCAGTGTAGTGAGACACATGGCAGTGCTGACACTCAACAGTGTAGTAAGGCACATGACAGTGTTGACACTCAGCAGTGTAGTGAGACACATGGCAGTGTTGACACTCAACAGTGTAGTGAGACACATGACAGTGTTTACACTCAGCAGTGTAGTGAGACACATGGCAGTGTTGACACTCAACAGTGTTGACACTCAGCAGTGTAGTGAGACACATGACAGTGCTGACACTCAACAGTGTAGTGAGACACATGGCAGTGTTGACACTCAGCAGTGTAGTGAGACACATGGCAGTGTTGACACTCAACAGTGTAGTGAGACACATGGCAGTGTTGACACTCAGCAGTGTAGTGAGACACATGGCAGTGTTGACACTCAACAGTGTAGTGAGACACATGACAGTGTTGACACTCAGCAGTGTAGTGAGACACATGGCAGTGTTGACACTCAACAGTGTAGTGAGACACATGGCAGTGTTGACACTCAGCAGTGTAGTGAGACACATGGCAGTGTTGACACTCAGCAGTGTAGTGAGACACATGGCAGTGTTGACACTCAACAGTGTAGTGAGACACATGGCAGTGTTGACACTCAGCAGTGTAGTGAGATACATGGCAGTGTTGACACTCAACAGTGTAGTGAGACACATGGCAGTGTTGACACTCAGCAGTGTAGTGAGACACATGGCAGTGTTGACACTCAACAGTATACAGCTGTATTGTGATACAGTGAAGAAAATGTTGATAGTGACACTCCGGAAGCCGGTGACACCTCGTTGACAGTGTGTGGTGACCTTTGACACGGTATGACACCTGCTGCTGCTTCTCTCACCTGAGTGCCACGTAGCTCACTGGTCAGTCAGAGTATTAGACAAAATCGCTAAATACCGGGTTCGATTCTCCGTCACGGAGAAATATGTGGTCAAGTTTCCTTGTACTTTGTTGCTCCTGCCCACCTAGCAGTGAAAATAGGTACTTGTGTTGCTCCTGCCCACCTAGCAGTGAAAATAGGTACTTGTGTTGCTCCTGCCCACCTAGCAGTGAAAATAGGTACTTGTGTTGCTCCTGCCCACTCTAGCAGTGTAGCAAATAGGTACTTGTGTTGCTCCTGCCCACCTAGCAGTGAAAATAGGTACTTGTGTTGCTCCTGCCCACCTAGCAGTGAAAATAGGTACCTGTGTTGCTCCTGCCCACCTAGCAGTGAAAATAGGTACTTGTGTTGCTCCTGCCCACCTAGCAGTGAAAATAGGTACCTGTGTTGCTCCTGCCCACCTAGCAGTGAAAATAGGTACTTGTGTTGCTCCTGCCCACCTAGCAGTGAAAATAGGTACTTGTGTAGCTCCTGCCCACCTAGCAGTGAAAATAGGTACCTGTGTTGCTCCTGCCCACCTACCAGTGAAAATAGGTACTTGTGTTGCTCCTGCCCACCTAGCAGTGAAAATAGGTACCTGTGTTGCTCCTGCCCACCTAGCAGTGAAAATAGGTACCTGTGTTGTTCCTGCCCACCTACCAGTGAAAATAGGTACTTGTGTTGCTCCTGCCCACCTAGCAGTGAAAATAGGTACCTGTGTTGTTCCTGCCCACCTACCAGTGAAAATAGGTACCTGTGTTGCTCCTGCCCACCTAGCAGTGAAAATAGGTACCTGTGTTGCTCCTGCCCACCTAGCAGTGAAAATAGGTACCTGTGTTGTTCCTGCCCACCTACCAGTGAAAATAGGTACTTGTGTTGCTCCTGCCCACCTAGCAGTGAAAATAGGTACCTGTGTTGCTCCTGCCCACCTAGCAGTGAAAATAGGTACTTGTGTTGCTCCTGCCCACCTAGCAGTGAAAATAGGTACCTGTTTGTTAGCCCAGTGTTGTAGGAAGAAGTGTTAAGAAAGACCAGTTCCTATGGACTGTTATAACTGGACAAGTATCTCCACCAGGTGTCAGATCAACCAGACTGTGATAGATATGTGGGCCAGTGGACCGCCAACAGCTACAGCTTGATTGACCAGGCTAGCACCAGACGAACCTGGCCCAAGGTTGGGTTCCGGTAGTAGAAAAACTCTGGAAACTTATCAAAGGTATATCTGTGTAGGAAAACACAGCAGTCATGTGTAAGACAACTCCAGTACCTGCTGGAATGTTATATCATGTGTAAGACAACTCCAGTACCTGCTGGAATGTTATATCATGTGTAAGACAACTCCAGTACCTGCTGCAATGTTATATTATGTGTAAGACAACTCCAGTACCTGCTGGAATGTTATATCATGTGTAAGACAACTCCAGTACCTGCTGGAATGTTATATCATGTGTAAGACAACTCCAGTACCTGCTGGAATGTTATATCATGTGTAAGACAACTCCAGTACCTGCTGCAATGTTATATTATGTAAGACAACTCCAGTACCTGCTGGAATGTTATATCATGTAAGACAACTCAGTACCTGCTGGAATGTTATTTATGTGAGACAACTCCAGTACCTGCTGGAATGTTATATCATGTGTAAGACAACTCCAGTACCTGCTGGAATGTTATATCATGTGTAAGACAACTCCAGTACCTGCTGGAATGTCATATCATGTGTAAGAAACTCCAGTACCTGCTGGAAGTATTCAAGTATTGTGTAGAATATATCTGCGAACAATATTATCGTAAAAAAATGCCTCTTACCCCCATTAGAGGAGGTGCGTGAGAGTGTTGACTTAGTGGAGCTCTTACATAGTGTTCACACTGCAGTGGTATGGCTACTTAGTATGCGGCAAGAGGTAAGAATGCAGTGTGATGAACCCCTGTGTATGAGGCGTACTGCTGTGCGTTGCGCTTTACTGCTGTAACAGGGATAACAGCAGTTTACATCGATACGAATAATGTGTAGCCCTAACCGGCAGTCTGAAAATATTGGCATTTAACGGATACACAGGGAGGTGCGCTTGCCTTCCTGTGTTGTCAACTTGACGTGCGTGTCGCAGAAGGTAAAGCAAGGGAGACGCGTCTCCTGGTGTGTTCAACATTGCATGGTATGTGCACAAGGATGCAGCAAGAAGGTAAATCCATGGCAGCTAACGTGTACCAGACTTGTCAGTGAAACGCGTTGCCAGATGGCGTGAATTATTTACTAACGTAGAGAGTATGGAGGAACCCTGGCATCTGGCGGTACCCTGGCGTATGTAGGTACCAAGGCGTATTTAGGTACCATGGCGTATGTAGGCACCAGGGCGTATGGAGCAACCTTGGCATCTGGCGGTACCCTGGCGTATGTAGATACCAGGGTGTGAACACCTAAGTCCAGAAAGAGGAAAAAATGCTTAAAAACACGTAGATCACTATGTACCTACTGCAGAAGGTAGATCACTATGTACCTACTGCAGAAGGTAGATCCCTATGTACCTACTGGAGAAGGTAGATCACTATGTACCTACTGGAGAAGGTAGATCCCTATGTACCTACTGGAGAAGGTAGATCACTATGTACCTACTGGAGAAGGTAGATCACTATGTACCTACTGGAGAAGGTAGATCCCTATGTACCTACTGGAGAAGATAGATTACTATGTACCTACTGGAGAAGATAGATCACTATGTACCTGCTGGAGAACGTAGATCACTATGTAGCTACCTGGAAAAAGTAGATTCCTATCTATCTACCTGGAGAAAGTAGATTCCTATCTACGTACCTGGAGAAAGTAGATCCCTGTCTACGTACCTGGAGAAAGATCCCTGTCTACCTACCTGGAGTGCGTAGATCCCTATGTACCTACCTAGGAGAGAGAGTTTTGGGGGTCAGTCCCCCAACCTTCACCAGGCCTCCCGGTGGATGACTGGTGTAGGCTGGTCTCTAATTTTGAAAACCTAATGGTAATGATGATGGATCTCGGCCTTGGTGTGTCTCTCTGGTTGTCAGTTAGGTTACCCTGGGTTATCATAGTCTTCCCTGACGGGCTGGCGTCAGGTTACCCTGGGTTATCATAGTCTTACCTGACTGGCTGGCGTCAGGTTACCCTGGGTTATCATAGTCTTCCCTGACTGGTTGGCGTCAGGTTACCCTGGGTTATCATAGTCTTCCCTGACTGGCTGGCGTCAGGTTACCCTGGGTTATCATAGTCTTCCCTGACTGGCTGGGGTCAGGTTACCCTGGGTTATCATAGTCTTCCCTGACTGGCTGGCGTCACCACGCTACATTGCTCTGAGAAAACTTACTTTCATTTCACCTGTTGCTACCCTCGCAACATTCCATAGCTCTTGATGACGCACGGACACGTGTGAAAGATCTTGAGCTGGAGATTTCCATCCGTCGTGGATTGTCTTGCATATATATATATATATATATATATATATATATATATATATATATATATATATATATATATATATATATATATATATATATATATATATATATATATATATATATATATATATATATATATATATATATATATATATATATATATATATATATATATATATATATATATATATATATATATTTATCACACACCAATATCAGACGTTACATTATCAAGTTAGGTCGACCTTGGTTTCGGAAGTCGATCGGTTGTGTTATGTACAAATTATTGCATGAAAAAAATTAATATTTAAATTTTCTTGAGTCAGCCATTGACAATTTAAGTGGTTAGGAGGAGGCACAGTAGCGACATCTCTCGGGGGGGGAAAATATTTACACTATTTTTAAGAATATAATTGGCAAATTGGCACCTACAATCCAGACTTTCTTCGAGGTAGAATACTCTGTGTAGAGGGCAGCTGTGTATACCAACAGTTTCATGAATCTTTCCCTAGTTACAATGCAGCAGCAGCGTTGAAAGTTTGAAGCCAATCGGATGAGCTGTTCTGAAATTCTAAACGAAAACTTTGGAAGGAGGAAAAAAAACAGACGATGACTTAAAGGTATTCCTTCTGGGATACCTAATAATGATGGTGATGGTATACTTTACTAGGCTGTGAGAGTCTGGCAGTGTAACATCAATGTGGCACTATAACCTATGTTGAAAATGGCATAAAATACCGACAAGTTGATGATCAAGACATGTGCAACAGTTGGGTAGCTTTATTACTGGAACGTTTCGCCCACACAGCAGGCTTCTTCAGTCAAATACAGAGGCAGCAGTGTAGTAGTGAAATAAAAATATAATCAGTCCATCAACCTTGGAAAAATAGTATTTGAGGTGGTGAGTCCCTCAGCCTGGAGAAGAGTTCAGCTGAACTCTTCTCCAGGCTGAGGGACTGACCACCTCACATCTCCAAGGTTGGTGGACTGATTACATAATCTGCATTTCACTACTACACCCTACTGTGTAGACGAAACGTTCCAGTAATAAAGCTACCCAACTGTTGCACATGTCTTGATCATCTGTTTTACTTAATATGTTTCAACGCTGATACCGTACCTAAACTGTTAGACTAATTTCTGTAGATAAATTATCTGGGTTTTGCTACGTTACTTTATTGTCTTTAAGCAAGTTTAATAAGGGATTATAAAGTACAGTAATAACAATTAAACACAGCAACAACTATACAGACTATCTAATGGTTATAATCATAATCATAATTTTTAAAGGGGGCGGAGGGGTAAGCCAGCGGAAGGCCTCGGTCAGATGACGAAAAGCTCCAGCTGCGGGTCATCATATGACTAACACCCGCGAAAGGAAACACTTGTCCTGTTTCCTGACAAACCAAACCTAACCTCATCTAACATATGAAGACTAGGCTATGTTATAAACTAGCAACACATGAAGACTAGGCTATGTTATAAACACAGCAACACATCAAGACTAGGCTATGTTATAAACTAGCAACACATGAAGACTAGGCTATGTTATAAACACAGCAACACATCAAGACTAGGCTATGTTATAAACTAGCAACACATCAAGACTAGGCTATGTTATAAACACAGCAACACATCAAGACTAGGCTATGTTATAAACTAGCAACACATCAAGACTAGGCTATGTTATAAACACAGCAACACATCAAGACTAGGCTATGTTATAAACTAGCAACACATCAAGACTAGGCTATGTTATAAACTAGCAACAGAAAACGGGCGACCTGTCCAAAATTTCGACAGAAGATAAAATATTCGTATTTACATGGTAGGGTCAGAGTCGCTTTAGCAGGGGTCTTCCCAGCGCTCTATAACCCCTGGGGGTTTTGAGCTTCCCATGGGATATATAGCTAAGCGCTAAACCCACAGGGGTCACACACACACCCTGGAATATAGGGTTAGGTGCTTCTGAGCCGCCGACGATGTTCCTGAAGATTACACAGGTGAGAGGTGTTGGAGCAGCTTCCGGCAGGTGCTGGGGTATGGCTATAAGATGTGACCTTGTTGAGGGGCATTGTGGGGAGAGGGGTGTGTGAGGGGGGATGGGGGCGATTGATAAAGGGGGGGGTTGGTGATAATGGTACTCATAAGTTGGTGTACGGGTGGTGGTGATGGTTGATATAGTGGTGTTGGTTAATGTAGTGGTTGTGGTGAATGTAGTAGTGGTGGTGATGTTTAATGTAGCGGTGGTAGTTGATGTGATGGTTGTGGTGGCTGATGTACTTGTAGTGGTGGTTGATGTAGTGGTGGTGGTGATTAATGTAGTTGTAGTGATGGTTGATGTATTGGTGGTGGTGGTTGATGTACTGGTGGTTGATGTAGTGGTGGTGGTGGTTGATGTAGTGGTGGTGGTGGTTGATGTAATGGTAGTGGTAGTTGATGTAGTGGTGGTGGTGGTTGATGTAGTGGTGGTGGTGGTTGATGTAATGGTAGTGGTAGTTGATGTAGTGGTGGTGGTGGTTGATCTAGTGGTGGTGGTGGTTAATGTAATGGTAGTGGTAGTTGATGTAGTGGTGGTGGTGGTTGATGTAGTGGTGGTGGTGGTTGATGTAATGGTAGTGGTGGTTGATGTAGGGGTGGTGGTTGATGTAGTGGTAGTGATTACTGATGTAGTGGTAGTGATTGTTGATGTAGTGGTGGTGTTGACATAATGGTAGTGGTGGTTGATGAAGTGGTAGTGGTGGTGGTTGATGTAGTTGTGGTAGTTGATGTAGTGGTAGTGGTGGTTGTTGTAGTGGTGGTAGTGGTGGTGGTTGATATAGTGTGTGGTGGTTGATGTAGTGGTGGTAGTAGTGATGGGTGATGTAGTGGTGGTAGTAGTGGTGGTAGTAGTGATGGTTGATGTAGTGGTAGTTGATGTAGTGGTGGTGGTTGATGTAGTGGTGGTGGTTGATGTACTGGTGGTAGTTGATGTAGTGGTAGTGGTGGTAGTTGATGTAGTGGTGGTGGATGATGTAGTGGTGGTGGTGGTTGATATAGTGGTGGTGGTAATGGTGGTGGTGGTTGATGTAGTGGTGGTAGTAGTGATGGTTGATGTAGTGGTGGTTGGTGTAGTGGTGATGGTAGTGGTTGATGTAGTAGTGGTGGTGGTTGATGTAGTGGTGGTGGTTGATGTAGTGGTAGTGATGGTGGTGGTGTTTGATGTAGTGGTGGTGATGGTGGTGGTGGTTGGTATATTTGTTTGTTTGGGTATTATTTAATGGCATTACCTGGTGAGGAGTGCCAGGCCCTCCGTGTGCCACTCATCGTACCATCTTGGCAAGTGTGCCTGTACACTCCAATATGTATTTTCTTGGGTCGAGTCCTGGTTCCTAGTACTGCATCAACATTACTGGCTTCTGGCGTTCTGGACTCTATCATATCTGTGTGTGTGTGTGTGTTGTGTGTGTGTGTGTGTGTGTGTGTGTGTGTGTGTGTGTGTGTGTGTGTGTGTGGTGATATACTTGGTGTTATATTCACCCCAGGTCCTTTTTACCCTCTAATATTTCCAGCTTTTTTCCGTTCATGCTGTTCTCTGTGTCCGGTCTTCCCTTACCTTTTCCAGTTCGCTTGAACTCGAGCAGCCACTTGTTTGAACACAACTACAGTCTGTTGAGGACTTCCTGCAGTTTATCACTGTCCTCTCACGTCCTCGGTAATTCTTATTAGTTTTAAATTATCCGCAAACAGTGACACAGAGGACTCAGTGCCCCGTGGTAGGTCGTTCTTCACACATGTTGGTAACAGTAGTGGTCCTAGTACTGATGTTTGTGCAACCCCACTCTTTCTCTCTGATGTCTCATCCTTTACTGTTACTCTCTCTCTGATGTCTCATCCCTTACTGTTACTCTCTCTCTGATGTCTCATCCCTTACTGTTGCTCTCTGTCTTCTGTTAATTCAGATGGTTCGTGGCTCCCTGGAACCTTCCTCTCAGCCTTGTCTGTTGCTCTGATTTCTAGACGAATCTCTAGTCCAACAACTGGATCACTATGATATGGTCTTGGATGCACTGGAAGAAAAAATGCAGATGTAATATACACAGACTTTGCAAAAGCCTTTGACAAGTGCGATCATGGCGTAATAGCACACAAAATGCGTGCTATAGGAATAACTGGCAAAGTAGGCAGATGGATCTTCAACTTTCTAACCAATCGCACACAAAGAATAGTGGTAAACAAAATTAAATCGGAAGCAGCCATAGTGAAGAGCTCTGTTCTACAAGGCACAGTACTCCTCCCCATCCTGTTCCTCATCCTCATATCAGACACAGAGGTGTAATCCACAGCACCGTGTCGTCCTTTGCAGACGATACTAGGATCTGCATGAGACTGTCATCTATTGAGGAGACGGTTAATCTCCAAGAAGATATAAACCAAGTTTTTCAATGGGCAACAGAAAACAATATGATGTTCAATGAGGACAAATTCCAACTACTCCGTTATGGAAAACTGGAGGAAATAATAACTAGAACTGAGTATACTACAAACTCTGATCATACAATAGATCGAAAAAATAATGTGAGGGACCTGGGAGTGGTAATGTCTGAGGATCTCACTTTCAAGGATCACAACAGTGCCACGATCACAACTACAAATAAAGTGATAGGATGAATAATGAGAACGTTCAAAACAAGAGATGCCAAGCCAATGATGATCCTTTTCCCTCTCTAGGCTGGAATACTGCTGTACATTAACATTCCCATTCAAGGCAGGTGAAATTGCAGATCTAGAGAATGTACAGACAACCTTTACTGCACGTATAAGTTCCATCAAACACCTCAACTACTGAGAACGCTTAGGAAGCACTTTACTTGTACTGGATTACCAATAAACCCCTGGCTGTCTTCAAGCAGGCATTGGACAGGCACCTAAATTCGGTGCCTGACCAGTTAGGCTGTGGTTCGTACGTTGGACTGCGTGCGGCCAGCAGTAACAGCCTGGTTGATCAAGCTCTGATCCAACATGAGGCCTGGTCACAGACCGGGTCGCAGGGGCGTTGGCCCCTGGAACTCTCTCCAGGTAAACTCTCCAGGTAAACTGGAAAGCAGGCGAGAGAGATACATCATAATCTACACCTGGAAAATCCTAGAAGGAATGGTCCCGAATTTGCACACAGAAATAACTCCCTACGAAAGCAAAAGACTGGGCAGGCGGTGCAACATACCCCCAGTGAAAAGTAGGGTCGCCATTGCTACACTAAGAGAAAACACAGTAAGTGTCCGGGGCCCAAGACTGTTCAACAGCCTCCCACCATGCATAAGGGGAATTACCAATAGACCCCTGGCGGCCCTCATGAGGGAGCTGGACAGATACTTAGAATCGGTGCCGGATCAGCCGGGCTGTGCTTATGTTGGACTACGTGCGGCCAGCAGTAACAGCCTGGTTGATCAGGCTCTGATCCACCCGGAGGCCTGGTGGATCAACGCGGGGGCGTTGATCCCCGGAATATCCTCCAGATAGACTCCAGGTAGACTCCAGGTAAGAAGACTTGACCCGATAACTGTCACTCGTAATCACATGACCCAGAGGAATGATGATGACGAATTGGCGGAGGCTGACAAGCAAGCAGGCTGACAGGCAGGCTGGCAGGCTGACAGGCAGGCAGGCTGACAGGCAGGCAAGCAGGTTGACAGGCAGGCTGACAGGCAGGCAGGCAGGCTGACAGGCAGGCTAGCAGGCTGACAGGCAGGCAGGGTGACAGGCAGGCAGGCTGGCTGACAGGCAGGCAGGGTGACAGCAGGGAAGCAGGCTGGCAGGCAACAGGCAGGCAGGGTGACAGGCAGGCAGGGTGACAGGCAGGCAGACAGGCTGACAGGCAGGGTGACAGGCAGGCAGACAGGCTGACAGGCAGGCAGGGAAGCAGGCTGGCAGGCAGGCAGGCAGACAGGCTGACAGGCAGGGTGACAGGCAGGCAGGGAAGCAGGCAGGCTTGCAGGCAGGCAGGCAGGCAGGGTGACAGGCAGTCAGGGAAGCAGGCTGGCAGGCAGGCAGGCAGGCAGGCAGGCAGACAGGCTGACAGGCAGGGTGACAGGCAGGCAGGGAAGCAGGCTGGCAGGCAGGCAGGCAGGCAGGCAGGCAGACAGGCTGACAGGCAGGGTGACAGGCAGGCAGGGAAGCAGGCTGGCAGGCAGGCAGGCAGGCAGGCAGGCAGGCAGGCAGGGTGACAGACAGACAGGCAGGCAGGCAGGCTTGGTACATAGTGAGATAGGGTTCCTGCGGCTAGGAGGAAGTGAATCTGGCAAGCGGTAGGTTAAGGGGCGGGGCCAAGAGCTAAGACAGTGCCCCAGCTATCACATGTGGGGGTGCAGATAGGTGAGTGCACATAGATATTCACAATACTACTGCTACTACACACGCACACACACAAACACACACACACACACACACACGAAGGGATCTGGACAGGCTGCAAGCCTGGTCCAGCATTTGGCTCCTGGAGTTCAACCCCACCAAGTGCAAAGCCATGAAGATTGGGGAAGGGCAAAGAAGACCTCACACGGAGTACAGTCTAGGGGGCCAGAGACTGCAAACCTCAATCAAGAAAAAAGATCTTGGTGTGAGTATAACACCAGGCACATCTCCTGAGGCGCACATCAACCAAATAACTGCTGCAGCATACGGGCGCCTAGCAAACCTAAGAACAGCATTCCGACATCTTAATAAAGAATCGTTCAGGACCCTGTACACTGTGTACGTTAGGCCCATACTGGAGTATGCAGCACCAGTTTGGAACCCACACCTAGCCAAGCACGTAAAGAAGCTAGAGAAAGTGCAAAGGTTTGCAACAAGACTAGTCCCGGAGCTAAGGGGTATGTCCTACGAGGAGAGGTTAAGGGAAATCGACATGACGACACTGGAGGACAGGAGAGATAGGGGGGACATGATAACAACATATAAGATAATGAGAGGAATTGACAAAGTGGACAGAGACAGAATGTTCCAGAGATGGGACACAGCAACAAGGGGACACAGTTGGAAGTTGAAGAGAAGACTCAGATGAATCACAGAGATGTTAGGAAGTATTTCTTCAGTCACAGAGTGGTCGGGAAGTGGAATAGTTTAGGAAGTGATGTAGTGGAGGCAGGCTCCATACATAGCTTTAAGAAGAGGTATGATAAAGCTCATGGCGCAGGGAGAGTGACCCAGTAGCGGCCAGTGAAGAGGCGGGGCCAGGAGCTATGACTCGACCCCTGGAACCACAACTAGGTGAGTACACACACACACACACACACACACACACACACTGTGTCCTGAATCAGAAATGAAGACGAAGGATCATTGTTGCTGTGTTGACAACAGTGGTGTGTACAAGACCTTGACCAGGTGTTGGGCAGGTTGATGACACCAGGTGACTTACCTGAAGGTTACCTGCAGATGATTCTGGGGGTCACCGCCCCCTGCCACACGGTCCCTCAACAGGCTTGCCGATTGATGACCTGAACAACCAGGCTCTTGGTGCTAGTCACCAGTAGTCCAGTGTGTTAGTTAGTTACCATTTTGTCCTAGGCACATGTCGATTAGACACTAGGCCTGTTGTATGTATGTGTGTGTGTGTGTGTGTGTGTGTGTAACGAAACACTTCGAAATGTTTCGGCCCCGCCGGGAATTGAACCCGGGCCCTCCGTGCGTGAAGCAAGAGCGCTAGCCACCATGCCATCGGGGCAGTAGGTGTGTGTAAGTGTGTGTGTGTGTGTGAGAGAGAGTGTGTATCTGTGTGTGTGTGTGTGTGTAGATTTAGGACCACTTCCGCCAGAATTTTCCAGGTGTCAATTATGGTGTGTCTTTGTCGCCTACTGTTACGGCCCCGTATCTAACAATGGTAGTTAGGTAATTACCTCACCGGCCGGCAGTCAAGGGGTTACGTCATCAGACCTGATGTTTGACTGCCGGGCCGGCTTGACTGACAGTGCTAACGAGACTCTCCCATATACAACACTGGAGAGTTCACCAGCTCCCTGATACACCTAGGGAGTGTACGAGACTCTCCCATATACACTGCTGGAGAGTGTCAGCGAGATTCTCCCCTATACAACACTGGAGAGTTCACTAGCTCCCTGATACACCTGGGAGTGTTCAACAGACAGACCTGGAGATTGACTCTTCGTGCTGGTGACGGCCTTAGACTATCTACTGGCTTATTCACCGTACCGACTGTGTTCCTGAGACTATGTACCTGAAAATGGACTGTTGTACCTGAACTTATGTACCTGAAAGTGTGTGACACTGGTAACAGGTGGTGTCTTGTGTGACACTGGTAACAGGTGGTGTCTTGTGTGACACTGGTAACAGGTGGTGTCTTGTGTGACACTGGTAACAGGTGGTGTCTTGTGTGACACTGGTAACAGGTGGTGTCTTGTGTGACACTGGTAACAGGTGGTGTCTTGTGTGACACTGTGGTGTCAGGTATTTAGTGGTGTAGTCAGTCAGAGTTTGTGACGATGGCACGACACAGGTTGAGTCGTGTATTTGATGTGTGTCATAACGCGGTGAAAAGGTTTTATTAGAGATGGGTTCATGATGCAAGGAAGGTGTCTTATGGGCACAGAGAGAAGGGTGTCGTGTGACACAGAAGAGAAGGCGTGTCGGGTGACACCGGGGGCGTGTCATGTGACACAGAGAACGGGTGTCAGGGGACCCCGTGAGAAGGCGTGCCATAAGACAAAGAAGTATCATGACAAGGTGTGGTAGTGTCCTGCGTGACACTAGAAGATGGCAGCGACTTGACACTACACCGAATACTTGATTTTACTTGTGACTTTTATCTTGTACTGTGATTTTGTGTAAATAGGTTTTTACACAGATTATTAGATTATATGTTTTTATTCAGATTATATGCTTTTATATTAATAATATATATTTAATATAATAAAAATCTGAAAAAATTAGATTTTACTCAGTATCCCAAACAGTCGTTTATTACAAATGCTTCTTTATTTGTAATACCTACGTTCCAAAGAATACATATCAAGTTACTTCGGGCAATCGTATTAATTTAAACGCCTCTTGTTTCAATGCCTTGATCAATCAGGCTGTTGGTGATCGCGTGTTGCAGGCGGACGTTAGCAGATTTTAGTGTTAATTAGCGGGGAGGTGGAGAGAGAGAGAAGAGCAGGTCTTCTCTCTCATTCAGGTCATGTGTGTTGCAACCAGGTTACTTTCTGAGTCCTGGTGGTGGTGTTTGTGCTGGTGGTGGTGCTGGTGGTTGTGGTTGTGTGGTGGTGTGGGGGTGGAGGGTGGGGGAGGGAAAGCTTACCTCTGAATATCATCTCAGTAAAATTATCACATTCCCACACAGGTCAGCACGGATGCACCTGTATAGTGAGTCAGGTACTACCTGTGTAGTGAGAGTCAGGTACTACCTGTGTAGTGAGAGTCAGGTACTACCTGTGTAGTGAGTCAGGTACTACCTGTGTAGTGAGGGGATAGTATAATGTAAGAAACTCTGGAGTAGAAGGTACTGTATGTGAGAGCTGATGGAGGAAGTGGAAGAGTGGGTGGAGTAGCAGGTTTAAGAGTGGAGTGGGTGGAGTAGCAGATGTAGGAGTGGAGTGGCAGGTGTAGGAGTGGAGTAGCAGGTGTAGGAGTGGAGTAGCAGGTGTAGGAGTGGAGTAGCAGGTGTAGGAGTGGATCAGCAGGTGTAGGAGTGGAGTGGGTGAGGGGAGGAGAGTGCCAGGGTAACTAATGCTGTGATGATCACTCACCAGGACAGTAGTTACCTTTTCGTCTTAGGAAGTGATGACTCAATCACTTACCTTGGTTCTGTACTTACCTGGCTGTACTTCCTCTTGTTAATTCTCAGATTCCTCGCATTTTGCATCCCGGAGTGGTCTGAGACAAGGCCTCCGGGCTGATGGCCTTATCAAACAGGTTGTTGGTGCTCCTGTTATATTCTACAACGTAAACACCATTGACCGGTAACATTACTGTGTATTATGGAATATCTTTCTCGCTTACGTTCCTGAGAATACACACACAGATTTTAAGGGTTCCTATTTATGTAGACGTTGGAATTGAGCGAGACAATAATGAATTCACATCTTCCAGGTTTCCAATGTTTCGACTACGGATGCTGCGTCTCTTATGTTTGTCCATCACTGATGAGTCAAGTTGGTTAGTACTCTCTTCTGGTTGTGATTGTTTACTCTTGAAGTAGATCAATTTAAATGATTTTTCTTGCAACTCTCATCCTGGAGGATGTCTTGCGTTTTTCCTGGCTGCAACTGTCATCCTGGAGGATGTCTTGCGTTCTTCCTGGCTGCAACTATCATCCTGGAGGAAAAGAGACATTCATGCAAACACTTAGACATATAGTTACTTGAAAAACGTTTGGGTTCTGGGACCTAGAAGTGGTCAAAGTCACAGGACCGAAACGTTTTGTGGTAAATATCTTCAGGTGTTTGCTCAGGTGTCTTTTCAAACCACTTGTTGGCATCACTCACCAAGATTCATACCAACTCTCATGCTAGGTGAAGTATAGTTTGAAATGAGAACAAGAAACCCATCACTTCACCTCAGGTCCCCTCACCTCAAGTCCCATTACTTCACCTCCTATCATCTCCCAGTAGCGCTGCGTCACCCTAATAATTATACTCTCGCACAATAAGCGTAATTACGCGGTAACCTTGACCTTTTACAAACATTGTGAAGCTGGTAATGTTTCCCTGTGTGTGTGTACTCACCTAATTCTCACCTAATTATGGTTGCAGGGGTCGACTCATAGCTCCTGGCCCCGTCTCTTCACTCTGTGTGTGTGTGTGTGTCTTTGGAACATTTCTCAGCTTTAAAGTGCCATTGACTCACTAATTGCACAAACGTTGCACCTTTGAAGGCTTTCGAGAGTTTTCCTACACTCCCGCACCCCGGCCCTGGCCAGGCTTGTCTGGTGCTTATTTGATCAGCCAGGCTGTTGCTGCCGGCGGTCCTCTGGCCCACGTGTCCATCAACGCCTGGTTGATCCGAGTGTAATCTCCCTCACCTGGAACACCAGAGTCTTATGTCAGCGCTGGTGGTGTTCATTGTGGCGTCAGCAGTGAGGATGCTTGCCTGGTACTGATGTCAGCAGTGATGTTCACCCTGGTGGTGTGCTGATCACCCTGGTACTGTACTGATCACCCCTGGTGCTGTGTTGATCACCCTGGTGCTGTGGTGATCACTTTGGTGTTCTACTGATCACCCCTGAAGCTGTACTGATCACCCTGGTACTGTACTGATCACCCCTGGTGCTGTGCTGATCACCCTGGTGCTGTGCTGATAACCCTGGTGATGTGCTGATCACCCCTGGTGGTGTGCTGATCACCCCTAGTGCTGTGCTGATCACCCTGGTGCTGTGCTGATCACCCCTGGTGCTGTGCTGATCACCCTGGTGCTGTGCTGATCACCCTGGTGCTGTGCTGATCACCCTGGTGCTGTGCTGATCACCCTGGTGTTGTGCTGATCACCCCTGGTGGTGTGCTGGTCACCCCTGGTGGTGTGCTGGTCACCCCAGCTGCTGTGCTGATCACCCTGGTGCTGTGCTGATCACCCTGGTGCTGTGCTGATCACCCTGGTGCTGTGCTGATCACCCTTGTGCTTTGCTGATCACCCTGGTGCTGTGCTGATCACCCCTGGTGCTGTGCTGGTCACCCTGGTGCTGTGCTGATCACCCTGGTGCTGTGCTGATCACCCTGGTGGTGTGCTGATCACCCTGGTGGTGTGCTGATCACCCTGGTGGTGTGCTGATCACCCTGGTGGTGTGCTGATCACCCTGGTGGTGTGTTGATCACCCTGGTGCTGTGCTGGTCACCCCAGCTGCTGTGCAGATCACCCTGGTGTTGTGCTGGTCACCCCAGCTGCTGTGGTGATCACCCTGGTGGTGTGCTGATCACCCTGGTGGTGTGCTGGTCACTCCAGCTGCTGTACTGATCACCCTGGTGCTGTGCTGATCACCCCTGGTGGTGTGCTGATCACCCCTGGTGCTGTGCCGATCACCCTGGTGCTGTGCTGATCACCCCTGGTGGTGTGCTGATCACCCTGGTGCTGTGCTGATCACCCTGGTGCTGTGCTGATCACCCCTGGTGTTGTGCTGATCACCCTGGTGCTGTGCTGATCACCCTGGTGCTGTGCTGATCATCCCTGGTGGTGTGCTGGTCACCCCTGGTGGTGTGCTGGTCACCCCAGCTGCTGTGCTGATCACCCTGGTGCTGTGCTGATCACCCTGGTGCTATGCTGATCACCCTGGTGCTGTGCTGATCACCCTGGTGCTGTGCTGATCACCCCTGGTGGTGTGCTGGTCACCCCTGGTGGTGTGCTGGTCACCCCAGCTGCTGTGCTGATCACCCTGGTGCTGTGCTTATCACCCTGGTGCTGTGCTGATCACCCTGGTGCTGTGATGATCACCCTGGTGCTGTGCTGATCACCCTGGTGGTGTGCTGATCACCCTGCTGGTGTGCTGATCACCCTGGTTGTGTGCTGATCACCCTGGTGGTGTGCTGGTCACTCCAGCTGCTGTGCTGATCACCCTGATGGTGTGCTGATCACCCTGGTGTTGTGCTGGTCACCCCAGCTGCTGTGCAGATCACCCTGGTGGTGTGCTGGTCACCCCAGCTGCTGTGCTGATCACCCTGGTGGTGTGCTAGTCACCCCAGCTGCTGTGCAGATCACCCTGGTGGTGTGCTGATCACCCTGGTGGTGTGCTGAACACCCCTGGTGCTGTGCTGATAACCCCTGGTGGTGTTCTGATCACCCTGGTGGTGTGTTGATCACCCTGGTGGTGTGCTGATCACCCTGGTGGTGTGCTGAACACCCCTGGTGCTGTGCTGATAACCCCTTGTGGTGTTCTGATCACCCTGGTGGTGTGTTGATCACCCTGGTGGTGTGCTGATCACCCTGGTGGTGTGCTGATCACCCCAGCTGCTGTGCTGATCACCCTGGTGTGGCGTCAGCAGGCAGGGACGAGGGTGCTGGGCATCAGGGAGCAACAGATGGAGATAATATCATCTTCCACTCTTCCTGTCACGCCAGCCTCAGATGACGCCTCTCAAGTTTGTTGTTGCTTTGCTGGGAGGGTTGGCCTCCAGGGAGGCTTCAACCGGTTCGTAAAACACCGATGACCGGTTCGGCATGCAGTGATCATTCTCAGTGTGGAACTTTCTACCTATGATTGTACTCTGGGCTCTTGATCAGTGGTTGGTAGTGCCGGTACTGATGAGTTTTGAGTCTTTCTACTCACTGAGCCCTTCCATGGGCCAGGCTCGTCTGGTGCTAGCAAGGTCAACTGGGCTGTTGCTGGTGGAGGCCCACAGACCCACATATCCGTCACAGTCTGGCTGATAAGAAGAAACATAAGTGTGAGCATGATACACCCATACCACTGCAGGGAGAAGCATTATACACCCATACCACTGCAGGGAGAAGCATGATACACCCATACCACTGCAGAGAGAAGCATTATACACCCATACCACTGCATAGAGAAGCATTATACACCCATACCACTGCAGGGAGAAGCATTATATACCCATACCACTGCAGGGAGAAGCATTATACACCCATACCACTGCAGAGAAGCATTATACACCCATACCACTGCAGGGAGAAGCATTATATACCCATACCACTGCAGGGAGAAGCATTATACACCCATACCCCTGCAGGGAGAAGCATGATACACCCATACCACTGCAGGGAGAAGCAATATACACCCATAACACTGCAGGGAGAAGCATTATGCACCCATACCACTGCAGGGAGAAGCAATATACACCCATAACACTGCAGGGAGAAGCATTATGCACCCATACCACTGCAGGGAGAAGCATTATACACCCATACCCCTGCAGGGAGAAGCATGATACACCCATACCACTGCAGGTAGAAGCATGATACACCCATACCACTGCAGGGAGAAGCATGATACACCCATACCACTGCAGGGAGAAGCATTATACACCCATACCACTGCAGGAAGAAGCATGATACACCCATACCACTGCAGGAAGAAGCATGATACAGTGGTATACAAGGTGTATAAAGGTTCCTTCTGATGGAAGCTGAAACAAATCAACGATAAATAGATAGAAAATGAAGACTGTGGTGAGGAAGTACAGGTGTACAGCCACTGCTACAAGACTATGGTGAGGAAGGACAGGTGTACAGCCACTGCTACAAGACTATGGTGAGGAAGGACAGGTGTACAGCCACTGCTACAAGACTATGGTGAGGAAGGACAGGTGTACAGCCACTGCTACAAGACTATGGTGAGGAAGGACAGGTGTACAGCCACTGCTACAAGACTATGGTGAGGAAGGACAGGTGTACAGCCACTGCTACAAGACTATGGTGAGGAAGGACAGGTGTACAGCCACTGCTACAAGATTGTGGTGAGGAAGTACAGGTGTACAACCACTGCTACAAGACTGTGGTGAGGAAGGACAGGTGTACAGCCACTGCTACAAGACTATGGTGAGGAAGGACAGGTGTACAGCCACTGCTACAAGATTGTGGTGAGGAAGTACAGGTGTACAGCCACTGCTACAAGACTGTGGTGAGGAGGTACAGGTGTACAGCCACTGCTGCAAGACTGTGGTGAGGAAGGACAGGTGTACAACCACTGCTACAAGACTGTGGTGAGGAAGGACAGGTGTACAGCCACTGCTACAAGACTGTGGTGAGGAAGGACAGGTGTACAACCACTGCTACAAGACTGTGGTGAGGAAGGACAGGTGTACAACCACTGCTACAAGACTATGGTGAGGAAGGACAGGTGTACAGCCACTGCTACAAGATTGTGGTGAGGAAGTACAGGTGTACAACCACTGCTACAAGACTATGGTGAGGAAGGACAGGTGTACAGCCACTGCTACAAGACTGTGGTGAGGAAGGACAGGTGTACAGCCACTGCTACAAGACTATGGTGAGGAAGGACAGGTGTACAGCCACTGCTACAAGACTGTGGTGAGGAAGGACAGGTGTACAACTACTGCTACAAGACTGTAGTGAGGAAGGACAGGTGTACAACCACTGCTACAAGACTGTGGTGAGGAAGGACAGGTGTACAGCCACTGCTACAAGACTATGGTGAGGAAGGACAGGTGTACAGCCACTGCTACAAGATTGTGGTGAGGAAGTACAGGTGTACAACCACTGCTACAAGACTGTGGTGAGGAAGGACAGGTGTACAGCCACTGCTACAAGACTGTGGTGAGGAAGGACAGGTGTACAACCACTGCTACAAGACTGTGGTGAGGAAGGAGAGGTGTACAGCCACTGCTACAAGACTGTGATGAGGAAGTACAGGTGTACAACCACTGCTACAAGACTGTGGTGAAGAAGTACAGGTGTACAGCCACTGCTGAAAGACTGTGGTGAGGAAGGACAGGTGTACAACCACTGCTACAAGACTGTGGTGAGGAATACAGGTGTACAGCCACTGCTACAAGACTGTAGTGAGAAAGGACAGGTGTTCAACCACTGCTACAAGACTGTGGTGAGGAAGGACAGGTGTACAACCACTGCTACAAGACTGTGGTGAGGAAGGACAGGTGTACAACTACTGCTACAAGACTGTAGTGAGGAAGGACAGGTGTACAACCACTGCTACAAGACTGTGGTGAGGAAGGACAGGTGTACAGCCACTGCTACAAGACTGTAGTGAGAAAGGACAGGTGTTCAACCACTGCTACAAGACTGTGGTGAGGAAGGACAGGTGTACACCACTGCTGCAAGACTGTGGTGAGGAGACAGGTGTACAACCACTGCTACAAGACTGTGTGAGGAAGGACAGTGTACACTACTGCTACAAGACTGTAGTGAGGAAGGACAGGTGTACAACCACTGCTACAAGACTGTGGTGAGGAAATACAGGTGTACAGCCACTGCTACAAGACTGTAGTGAGAAAGGACAGGTGTTCAACCACTGCTACAAGACTGTGGTGAGGAAGGACAGGTGTACAACCACTGCTACAAGACTGTGGTGAGGAAGGACAGGTGTACAACTACTGCTACAAGACTGTAGTGAGGAAGGACAGGTGTACAACCACTGCTACAAGACTGTGGTGAGGAAGGACAGGTGTACAGCCACTGCTACAAGACTGTAGTGAGAAAGGACAGGTGTTCAACCACTGCTACAAGACTGTGGTGAGGAAGGACAGGTGTACAACCACTGCTACAAGACTGTGGTGAGGAAGGACAGGTGTACAACCACTGCTACAAGACTGTGGTGAGGAAGGACAGGTGTACAACTACTGCTACAAGACTGTAGTGAGGAAGGACAGGTGTACAACCACTGCTACAAGACTGTGGTGAGGAAGGACAGGTGTACAGCCACTGCTACAAGACTGTGGTGAGGAAGGACAGGTGTACAGCCACTGCTACAAGACTGTGGTGAGGAAGGACAGGTGTACAGCCACTACGTGAAGAAGTTACATCTGCTAAATAAACTAAGATTAAGAAATCACTGAAAAACAACAAGACTGGTAACTTTCAAATAGAAATGAAGCAAAATAAACCAAAGACTTTTATGAAACTGGAAAAAAGGATAAAAATGTGTATTTGGAAGTTAGAGCACGAGAGTAGAGGGTACAAGTGCGCTCACACCTTGAGTATCGTGCACACACACAAATACACACACATATACAACAGGCCTAGTGTCTAATCGGCATGTGCCTAGGACAAAATGGTAACTAACACACACAATCACACACACACACACACACAATCCCACACAATCAGACATTCACCATTTACACACATTCACACACTCCACACACTCACACTTTAGGTGTCTCTCACTTATAATCTTATTCTGTATTCACAGCTCCTATGTAGACAGGTGAGGCAGGGTGAGTGAAGGAGTGGGAGATGGTGTGGGGTTGAGTGAGGGTGTGGGTGTGGGAGAGGGAGGGTAGAGTACCGTGGTGTGGGAGAGGGATGGTAGAGTACCCTGGTGTGGGAGAGGGAGGGTAGAGTACCGTGGTGTGGGAGAGGGAGGGTAGAGTACCGTGGTGTGGTGTAGGAAGGTGTGCGGAAGTGTCATTACCGGCGCTTGTGAGAGACCGGGCCAGGAACACCACACCTCTGTGTGTGTGTGCACTCACCTATTTATGGTTGCAGGGGTCGATTCATAGCTCCTGACCCCGCCTCTTCACTGATCACTACTAGGTTCTCTCTCTCCCTGCTCCATGAGCTTTATCATACCTCGTCTTAAAACTATGTATGGTTCCTGCCTCTACTATGTCACTAGCCAAACTATTCCATTTCCTGACAACTCTATGACTAAAGAAATACTTCCTAACATTCTTTGACTCATCTGAGTCTTCAACTTATAATTGTGACCCCTTCTTTCTTTGTCCCATCTCTGGAAAATCCTGTCTATGTCCACCTTGTCAATTCCACGCAGTATTTTGTATGTTGTTATCATGGCTTCCCTGACCCTCCCGTCCTCCAGTGTCGCCAGGTCGATTTCCCTTAATCTTTCTTCGTAGGACATTCCCCTTAGCTCTGGAAGTAGTCTTGTTGCAAACCTTTGCACTTTCTCTAATTTCTTGACGTGCTTGACCAGGTATGGGTTCCAAACTGGTGCTGCATACTCCAGTTTGGGCCTGACGTACACGGTGTACAGAGTCTTGCATGATCCCTTACTGAGGTATCGGAACGCTATTCTCAGGTTTGCCAGGCGCCCATATGCTGCAGCAGTTATCTGGTTGATGTGTGCCTCAGGATTTGTGCTCGGTATTATACTCACCCCAAGATCCTTTTCCTTAAGTGAGGTTTGCAGTCTTTGGTCACCTAGCCTATACTCTGTCTGCGGTCTTCTTTGCCCTTCCCCGATCTTCATTACTTTGCATTTGGCGGGGTTAAATTCGAGTAGCCAGTTACTGGACCACACGTGTCCAACCTGTCCAAGTCTCTTTGTAGTCCTGCCTGATCCTCATCTGATTTAATTCTCCTCATTAACTTCACATCATCTGCGAACAGGGACACTTCTGAGTCTATCCCTTCCGTCATGTCATTCACATATACCATAAATAGCACTGGTCTTAGGACTGACCCCTGTGGAACACCGCTCATTACAGTCACCCACTCTGACACCTCGTCACGTACCATGACTCGTTGTTGCCTCTCTGTCAGGTATTATCTGATCCATTGCAGTGCCGTTCCTGTTATGTGTGCCTGATCCTCTAGCTTTTGCACTAATCTCTTGTGAGGAACTGTGTCGAAGGCCTTCGTGTCTTACTTCCGTTACTTTGTTTGTGACACAGGATTTTCCTTCCCCGAATCCGTGCTGGTTGTCGTTTATAAGCTTGTTCCGTTCTAGGTGCTTCATTGTTCCGTTCTAGGTGCTCCACCACTCTTCTCCTGATGATCTTCTCCATGACTTTGCATACTATACACGTCAGTGGCACTGATCTGTAGTTTAGTGCCTCGTTTCTGTCTCCTTTCTTAAAAATGGGGACTACATTTGCCGTCTTCCATACATCAGGTAGCTGCCCAGTTGCAATGGATGTGGTGAAGATTGTTGTTAGTGGCACACACAACATCTCTGCTCCCTCTCTAAGGACCCACGGAGAGATGTTGTCAGGTCCCATCGCCTTTGAGGTATCAAGGTCACTTAGCAGCTTCTTCACCTCCTCCTCGGTTGTGTATTTCATCCAGAACTTGTTGCCATATTCCTTGTTGGTGTCCCCTCCTATTCTGTGTGTGTGTGTGTGTGTGTGTGTGTGTGTGTGTGTTTAACTCTCACAATCGTGACGTACAGTGTTAATGTTGATACTTTTAAACACACATGTAATATTAATATTTTATAAGTATCGGCTGAAAATCGGTTTTTTTCCACCGATACTGTAAAAATAGCCGATACCCGCCGATACCGATGGCTAATTATAGCTCCACTACCTTCACTGAGGTCTATTGAGATTGTGAGTCAATTCAGTCCGCTGCGGATACCCTGGCTGTGGGCGGGAGGTAGGGTGGGTGTGGGCAGTGATCCCGTGGGCACCGCCCACACTGGCTGACCAGGTGAGTGGGGTATACTATCAGCGCTCGTGTGGGTCCGGAAACTTGTAGCATCCGGCCAGGTAGCTGCAGGTACTGTCAACTAACCTGGTAACCTGTGTGTGTGTCCGCCTCCACTACCTCCAGTACTTCATCTGGAGGCGTTTTTAAGAGTTATGGGAACGTAGAAAAATAATCCTGTATGAACGTAGGGAGGCGTCTGGAGTCCTTCACGAACGTAGGGAAACGTCTATACTTTTTCGTGAACGTAGGGAAACGTCTAGAGAGTTTTTCATGAACGTAGAGAAAGGTCTAGTCCTTCATGAACGTAGAGAGGCGTCTGGCATTTTATAAGAAAGTAGGGAGGCATCTGCAATATTTTAAGACCGAAGGAAAGCTTGTGAAGTTTTAAATGAACGTTAGGGGAACGTAGGCGAGCGAACACACGTTCAGTCTTATTAGAAAGTAAGATCGTATTTAATTCATTTTTTTTTGGGGGGCCTTTTCACGGGTCCTTTCTCAGCTCTAATGAGTCTGGTGAACACTGTTATTGAAGAACAACTGTCCCAGAACACACTGAACAAGGTTTAATAATTGCCACACTGCCGAAAAGAAACATTAATCTTATAAAGCTCTACGTGAAAAGGAACGTTGATAAAGTTCAACACGAAAAGGAACGTTGATAAAGCTCTACATGAAAAGGAACGTTGATAAAGCTCTACACGAAAAGGAACGTTGATAAAGCTCTACATGAAGAGGAACGTTGATAAAGCTCTACATGAAGAGGAACGTTGATCTGATAAAGCTCTTCAGGGAAATAAACGTTGTGCCAATTAAAGCTTACTCGTCTGCGTCTCGTGTTTGGTCTTCGAGAAAAACTTTTAAGTTTCCTAAGGAAGGAGAATTTTTTTTAGGTCGCAGATCTTTGGGGCCAAGAACAAAATAATTTCGTAAAAAAAAATATATGTATAGTATATTCCATCCTTTGTAAATGCTTTCATGAGGAGGGGAAGAGGGGAGGGGGAGAGGGGAGGGGGAGAGTGGAGGGGGAGAGGGAGAAGTGGGCGATTTGTGTGTTAACGGACGTGTGTGTGAGGGAGGAGCGAGTGTTTGGAGACATGAATGTTTGGAGAGGAGGTGGATAGAGAGGAATACTCTGTGCAAAGAGGGAGGGGTGAAAAGGGGTGTTTGGGATGAGTGTGGGAGAATAGGGAAGGAAGGAAGGTGGTGGTTTGGAGTAGGGAGGGAAGAGTATGGGCGTAAGAGAGGTTAGGTAAGGTTTGTCAGGAAACAGGACAAGTGTTTCCTGGGGCAGCTAGAGCTTTTGGTCATCTGACCGAGGCCTTCCACTGGCTTACCGGTATATCCTTTTTAAAAAAATAAGATTATAATTGTAAGTGTTCTTGTGGAGTGTAGGAGAGCAGGAAGAGACGGGTGAGTGGAGTGTTGGAGAAGTAGTGGCACAGTGTTGGATGACGCTCAGCCAGAGTGTAGGTGCTGCTTGTGAATGCACAAGTTACTCAAGTATTTGTACAGTAGGTGTATACCTGTAGTATACCTGGAGAGGGTTTCGGGGGGTCAACGCCCCCGCGGCCCGGTCTGAGACAAGGTGTGTGTGGCATTTTGTTGAACTTTGTAACACCCGTCGTGTGCGACTGTCCTCTGTCATGTGATAGTTACCCAGTGGCAACACCCGTCGTGTGCGACTGTCCTCTGTCATGTGATAGTTACCCAGTGGCAACACCTGCAGTATGTAACTAGCCTATTATTTATAATGGTTACACAGTGGGAACAAAAACTAGTTATGTGTCACCTTTGATATACCTTTACCTTTATAATTTACACTGTCATGTCTGTCACATGAGATAGAGTTCACACCTGAAGTAATGAAATCTGTCAGCCTGAGCTGGGAGACTTCAGCAGTGTCAGCCTGAGCGGGGAGACTTCAGTAGTGTCAGCCTGAGCTGGGAGACTTCAGTAGTGTCAGCCAGAGCTGGGAGACTTCAGTAGTGTCAGCCTGAGCTGGGAGACTTCAGTAGTGTCAGCCTGAGCTGGGAGACTTCAGTAGTGTCAGCCTGAGCTGGGAGACTTCAGTAGTGTCAGCCTGAGCTGGGAGACTTCAGTAGTGTCAGCCTGAGCTGGGAGACTTCAGTAGTGTCAGCCTGAGCTGGGAGACTTCAGTAGTGTCAGCCTGAGCTGGGAGACTTCAGTAGTGTCAGCCTGAGCTGGGAGACTTCAGTAGTGTCAGCCTGAGCTGGGAGACTTCAGTAGTGTCAGCCTGAGCTGGGAGACTTCAGTAGTGTCAGCCTGAGCTGGGAGACTTCAGTAGTGTCAGCCTGAGCTGAGAGACTTCAGTAGTGTCAGCCTGAGCTGGGAGACTTCAGTAGTGTCAGCCTGAGCTGGGAGACTTCAGTAGTGTCAGCCTGAGCTGGGAGACTTCAGTAGTGTCAGCCTGAGCTGGGAGACTTCAGTAGGGTGATCACACTCACACACACACACACACACACACACACTATTAGGTACGCCCTTCTAGTAGTGGGTAGGTCTCCCCTATGTCTCCATAACAGCCTCAATTCTTCGTGTCATGGATTCAGCAAGGTGCTGGAATTCAGGTCCATGTTGACGACAGCGTCACGCAGTTGCTACACATTCCTGCTGCGAATCTCCCGTCCGTTCCAACACATTTCAAAGGTTTATGTCAAATTGTAACTCTAACTTCTACATGTCGCAGCAGAAATCGTGATTCGTCAGAGACGGCGACGTTTTTTCAATCTTCAACTGTCCAGTTTTGGTGAGTCTGTGTCCACTGTAGCTCCAGTTTCCTGTTCTTAGTCGACAGGAGTGGAACCCGGTGTGGTCTACTGCAGTAGCCCATCCACTCCAAAGTTCGATGTGTTGTGTGTTTAGAGATGCTCTTCTGCATACCACTGTAGTAACGTATGATTATTTGAATTACTGTCACCTTCCTGTCAGCTTGAACCAGTCTGGTCACTATCCTCTGACCTCTCTCATTATCAAGACGTTGTCGTCCATAGAGCTGTCGCTCACTGGATGTTTTGTGTTTATCACATCATTCTCTGTAAACTCTAGAGACTGTCGTGTGTGAGAATCCCAGGAGACACTCACATCTCCCCATCTGTCTGTCACCAACAATCATGCTCGGTCATAGTACTTAGATCACATTTCTTCCTTATTTTGTTGTTCATTCTGAACAACAATTGAACTTCTTGACCATGTCTGCATGACCATGTCTGCATGACCGTGTCTGCATGACCGTGTCTGCATGACCGTGTCTGCATGACCGTGTCTGCATGCTTTTAAGCAAGACGTTTTTGCCACTTGATTGGCTGATTAGATATTTGCATTAACAACAGGTGTACAGGTGTACGTAATGAAGTGGCCACTAAGCGTATATATATATATATATATATATATATATATATATATATATATATATATATATATATATATATATATATATATATCCTTTCTAAATCTAAACTTATCTAATTTGAATCTACATGTTATTGATTATTGATTAAATACCACTCGTTCCTGGTTACAATACGATATATACTGATGTTGGAGGCTAGTACACCAAACAGGGAGTAGAATGAAATTAGCTCTGAGGCACCCACACCACCGTATGTCCTCGGATCACGGTACAACACCTAGCTCCGCTGGGTGCGTGATCTTTGAGGATTGGGTGGTCCTGTGGGTTAGAACGTCGTGTGAATTTCGCTCACCTTGGGGCGGGCCAAAACAACACGGGTTCGATCCCTCGGCTAGTCGCAGTGTTGTTATTGATATATATATATATATGGAGACAAAGAACTTTATCCATGAAAGCAAAGAGGGGAATGTAAGAGAGTATAGTTATACCAACACTCTTGTATGGGTGTGAGACATGGGTTGTGAATGTTGCAACAAGGAGAAGGCTGGAGGCAGTGGAGATGTCATGTCTGAGGGCAATGTGTGGTGTGAATATAGTGCAGAGAATCCGTAGTTTGGAGATTAGGAGGAGGTGCGGGATTACCAAAACTATTATCCAGAGAGCTGAGGAGGGATTGTTGAGATGGTTTGGACATATAGAAAGGATGGAGCAAAATAGAATGACTTCGAGAGTGTATAAATCTGTAGTGGAGGGAAGGCGGGGTAGGGGTCGGCCTAGAAAAGGTTGGAGGGAGGGGGTTAAGGAGGTTTTGTGTGCGAGAGGCTTGGACTTCCAGCAAGCGTGCGTGAGCGTGTTAGATAGGAGCGAATGGAGACAAGTGGTTTTTAGGACTTGACGTTCTATTGGAGTGTAGGCAAGGTAACATTTATGAAGGGTTTCAGGGAAACCGGCAGGCCGGACTTTATTCCTGGAGATGGGAAGTACAGTGCCTGCACTCTGAAGGAGGGGTGTTAATGTTGCAGTTTTATAACTGTAGTGTAAGCACGCCTCTGGCAAGACAGTGATGGAGTGAATGATGATGAAAGTTTTTCTTTGTCGGGCCACCCTGCCTTGGTGGGAAACGGGCTATGTGTTAATAATAAAAAAAATTATATATATATATATATATATATACATACAGACACATATACATCAGCGAGTGGGAAGGGGAGAGGGAGGGATAAAGAGAAGTAAAGGGAGGTGTTGAAGAGGCAACAGAGGCAGTCATTCACAGCTAAACATTCTACAGTTGGCTCTCTTTACCATCACTAATGAGGGAGGCTCCGGCAGGAGGGGGTGCAGGAGACTCAGGGTGGGTTTCCTCTCAGTACTGAGGCTCCCTGCGGTACAGCATCACCTCTGTAGGTCCAGCTGACATATTTGTACAGCAATAGCTTGTTCTTCTGTCTTGATACACCGGATAACTGGAACCTTCAAAACAAGAGATGCATAGCAATTGTTGATATTATTCAAGTGACTTGTCTCCAGGCAGGAATACTGCTGTATACTGCCATGGCAGGAACACTGCTGTATACTGCCATGGCAGGAATACTGTTGTATACTGCCATGGCAGGAATACTGCTGTATACTGCCATGGCAGGAATACTGTTGTATACTGCCATGGCAGGAATACTGCTGTATACTGCCATGGCAGGAACACTGCTGTATACTGCCATGGCAGGAATACTGCTGTATACTGCCATGGCAGGAATACTGTGATACTGCCATGGCAGGAATACGCTGTATACTGCCATGGCAGGAAAACTGCTGTATACTGCCATGGCAGGAATACTGCTGTATACTGCCATGGCAGGAACACTGTTGTATACTGCCATGGCAGGAATACTGCTGTATACTGCCATGGCAGGAACACTGCTGTATACTGCCATGGCAGGAATACTGCTGTATACTGCCATGGCAGGAATACTGCTGTATACTGCCATGGCAGGAATACTGCTGTATACTGCCATGGCAGGAATACTGCTGTATACTGCCATGGCAGGAATACTGCTGTATACTGCCATGGCAGGAATACTGTTGTATACTGCCATGGCAGGAATACTGCTGTATACTGCCATGGCAGGAATACTGCTGTATACTGCCATGGCAGGAATACTGCTATACTGCCATGGCAGGAATACTGTTGTATACTGCCATGGCAGGAATACTGCTGTATACTGCCATAGCAGGAATACTGCTGTATACTGCCATGGCAGGAATACTGCTGTTTACTGCCATGGCAGGAACACTGTTGTATACTGCCATGGCAGGAATACTGTTGTATACTGCCATGGCAGGAATACTGCTGTATACTGCCATGGCAGGAATACTGCTGTATACTGCCATGGCAGGAATACTGCTGTATACTGCCATGGCAGGAATACTGCTGTATACTACCATGGCAGGAATACTGCTGTATACTGCCATGGCAGGAATACTGCTGTATACTGCCATGGCAGGAATATGCTGTATACTGCCATGGCAGGAATGCTGTATACTGCCATGGCAGGAATTTCTGCCTATCTGCCATGGCAGGAATACTGCTGTATACTGCCATGGCAGGAATACTGCTGTATACTGCCATGGCAGGAATACTGCTGTATATTGCCATGGCAGGAATACTGTTGTATACTGCCATGTCAGGAATACTGCTGTATACTGTTATGGCAGGAATACTGCTGTATACTGCCATGACAGGAATACTGCTGTATACTGCCATGGCAGGAATACTGTTGTATACTGTAATGGCAGGAATACTGCTGTATACTGCCATGGCAGGAATATTGCTGTATACCAACATGGCAGGAACACTGCTGTATACCAACATGGCAGGAACACTGCTGTATACCAACATGGCAGGAACACTGCTGTATACCAACATGGCAGGAACACTGCTGTATACCAACATGGCAGGAATACTGCTGTATACCAACATGGCAGGAATACTGCTGTATACCAACATGGCAGGAATACTGCTGTATACCAACATGGCAGGAACACTGCTGTATACCAACATGGCAGGAATACTGCTGTATACCAACATGGCAGGAATACTGCTGTATACCACCATGGCAGGAACACTGCTGTATACCAACATGGCAGGAACACTGCTGTATACCAACATGGCAGGAATACTGCTGTATACCAACATGGCAGGAATACTGCTGTATACCAACATGGCAGGAACACTGCTGTATACCAACATGGCAGGAATACTGCTGTATACCAATATGGCAGGAACACTGCTGTATACCAACATGGCAGGAATACTGCTGTATACCAACATGGCAGGAACACTGCTGTATACCAACATGGCAGGAATACTGCTGTATACCAACATGGCAGGAATACTGCTGTATACCAACATGGCAGGAATACTGCTGTATATAAACATGGCAGGAATACTGCTGTATACCAACATGGCAGGAATACTGCTGTATACCAACATGGCAGGAACACTGCTGTATACTGCCATGGCAGGAATACTGCTGTATACCAACATGGCAGGAACACTGCTGTATACCAACATGGCAGGAACACTGCTGTATACCAACATGGCAGGAACACTGCTGTATACTGCCATGGCAGGAACACTGCTGTATACCAACATGGCAGGAACACTGCTGTATACCAACATGGCAGGAACACTGCTGTATACCAACATGGCAGGAACACTGCTGTATACCAACATGGCAGGAATGCTGGTGTATAATGCCATGGCAAGAATACTGCTGTATACCAACATGGCAGGAACACTGCTGTATACCAACATGGCAGGAACACTGCTGTATACCAACATGGCAGGAACACTGCTGTATACCAACATGGCAGGAATGCTGGTGTATACCAACATGGCAGGAATACTGCTGTATACCAACATGGCAGGAATGCTGGTGTATACCAACATGGCAGGAATACTGGTGTATATCAACATGGCAGGAACACTGCTGTATACCAACATGGCAGGAATACTGCTGTATACCATCATGGCAGGAATACTGGTGTATACCAACATGGCAGGAACACTGCTGTATACCAACATGGCAGGAATACTGGTGTATACCAACATGGCAGGAATACTGGTGTATACCAACATGGCAGGAACACTGCTGTATACCAACATGGCAGGAATGCTGGTGTATACCAACATGGCAGGAATGCTGGTGTATACCAACATGGCAGGAATACTGGTGTATACCAACATGGCAGGAATACTGGTGTATACCAACATGGCAGGAATACTGGTGTATACCAACATGGCAGGAATACTGGTGTATACCAACATGGCAGGAATACTGGTGTATACCGACATGGCAGGAATACTGGTGTATACCAACATGGCAGGAATACTGGTGTATACCGACATCGTTCAAGGCAGACGGAGTTGATAGGCTGGACAACATACACAGAACCTTCAGTTCTTGTATAAAGTCAAAGACTTGAAGACCCTTCATCTGTATTCCTTGGAACGTAGGTAAGAAAGGTACATTACCTTTGATATACCTTTGATGAGTTTCGAGAGTTTCACTACTCTGGGAGCCCGACCATGGACCAGGCTCGTCTTGTGCTTGCCTGGTCAACCAGGCTGTTGCTGCTGGAGGCCCGCTGCCCCACATATCCATCACAGCCTGGTTGATCTGGCACCTAGTGAAGATACTTGTCCAGTTTTCTCTTGAAGACTTCTTCACTTGTCCCAGCAGTGTTTCTGATATCTTCTGGTAATTCTGGAGGAATTAGTCCCAAGTCTGCACATTAGAATCACTCCATATGACACTTCAGAATACCTCCAATGAAAAGCTGGGGCGCGACGAGTACACTAAGGGAGAAGTGAATAAATGTAAAGGGACCACGACTCTAAAGCGCCCTCCTTTTCGTGCATATGGAAAATTACCAAGACTCCTCTGGCAGTCTTCAAGACGGAACTTGATACCTTCCTCAAGTCACTTCCCGATCAACCTGGCTGTGGTACATACGTTGGACTGCTAGCACAAACAGCCTGGTCTATCAGTCTTGCAACCGAGAGGCCTGGTCTGGAACCGAGTCCGCGGGGGAGATGGGGAGAGGGGGGGCAGTAACCCTTGGAATCGGCTGCCCGTGAAGATTACTTCCTATTCCCCAGGCGCTGTATGACTCGTACGGGTCTAGTGCTTCCCCAGCACAACTTTTTCTTGCACTGTTTAATCTATGACATTCACAGTCAGTCCTCCCAGACACTTGCTAAGCTTCTCATGTGATGTGACTCAAAGCTTCTCATGTGATGTGACTCAAAGCTTCTCATGTGATGTGACTCAAAGCTTCTCATGTGATGTAACTCAAAGCTTCTCATGTGATGTAACTCAAAGCTTCTCATGTGATGTGACTCAAAGCTTCTCATGTGATGTGACTCAAAGCTTCTCATGTGATGTGACTCAAAGCTTCTCATGTGATGTGACTCAAATCTTCTCATGTGATGTAACTCAAAGCTTCTCATGTGATGTAACTCAAAGCTTCTCATGTGATGTGACTCAAAGCTTCTCATGTGATGTGACTCAAAGCTTCTCATGTGATGTGACTCAAAGCTTCTCATGTGATGTGACTCAAAGCTTCCCATGTGATGTAACTCAAAGCTTCTCATGTGATGTGACTCAAAGCTTCTCATGTGATGTAACTCAAAGCTTCTCATGTGATGTAACTCAAAGCTTCTCATGTGATGAAACTCCAAGCTTCTCATGTGATGTGACTCAAAGCTTCTCATGTGATGTAACTCAAAGCTTCTCATGTGATGTAACTCAAAGCTTCTCATGTGATGTAACTCAAAGCTTCTCATGTGATGTGACTCAAAGCTTCTCATGTGATGTAACTCAAAGCTTCTCATGTGATGTGACTCAAAGCTTCTCATGTGATGTAACTCAAAGCTTCTCATATGATGTGACTCAAAGCTTATCATGTGATGTAACTCAAAGCTTCTCATGTGATGTAACTCAAAGCTTCTCATGTGATGTAACTCAAAGCTTCTCATGTGATGTGACTCAAAGCTTCTCATGTGATGTAACTCAAAGCTTCTCATGTGATGTACTCAAAGCTTCTCATGTGATGTAACTCAAAGCTTCTCATGTGATGTAACTCAAAGCTTTCATGTGATGTAACTCAAAGCTTCTCATGTGATGTAACTCAAAGCTTCTCATGTGATGTAACTCAAAGCTTCTCATGTGATGTGACTCAAAGCTTCTCATGTGATGTAACTCAAAGCTTCTCATGTGATGTAACTCAAAGCTTCTCATGTGATGAAACTCAAAGCTCCTCATGTGATGTAACTCAAAGCTTCTCATGTGATGTAACTCAAAGCTTCTCATGTGATGTAACTCAAAGCTTCTCATGTGATGTAACTCAAAGCTTCTCATGTGATGTGACTCAAAGCTTCTCATGTGATGTAACTCAAAGCTTCTCATGTGATGTGACTCAAAGCTTCTCATGTGATGTAACTCAAAGCTTCTCATGTGATGTAACTCAAAGCTTCTCATGTGATGTACTCAAAGCTTCTCATGTGATGTAACTCAAAGCTTCTCATGTGATGTAACTCAAAGCTTCTCATGTGATGTAACTCAAAGCTTCTCATGTGATGTAACTCAAAGCTTCTCATGTGATGTAACTCAAAGCTTCTCATGTGATGTAACTCAAAGCTTCTCATGTGATGTAACTCAAAGCTTCTCATGTGATGTGACTCAAAGCTTCCCGTGTGATGTAACTTTCCCAGCTTAAGCATGGCATGAGGATCTACTCTTAAAGATTCCACATGTGGCGCTGCCAGAGTAAGCCGCAAAAGCTCCATCAAATGTGTTAAGAAAAACTGTCCAACCGGAAGTCATGTTACTGGCAGGGACTGTGTGTAAAAACTCCAGACCTGCTGAAGTCATGTTACTGACAGAGGACTGGTGTAAGATGACTCCAGACCTGCTGAAGTCATGTTACTGACAGAGACTGTGTAGATGAACTCCAGACCTGCTGGAAGTCATGTTACTCACAAGGACTGGTGTGATGATAACTCAGACCTGCTGGAAGTCATGTTACTGACAGAGGACTGTGTGTATGTAAATTCCAGCCTTGAAGTCAGGTAGCTGACAGAGACTGGTTTAAAGATAACTCCAGACCTGCTGGAAGTCATGTTACTGACAGAGGACTGGTGTGTAAGAAACTCCAGACCTGCTGGAAGTCATGTTACTGGCAGATGACTGGTGTGTAAGATAACTCCAGACCTGCTGGAAGTTATGTTACTGGCAGATGACTGGTGTGTAAGATGACTCCAGACCTGCTGGAAGTCATGTTACTGCAGATGACTGGTGTGTAAGATGACTCCAGACCTGCTGGAAGTCATGTTACTGACAGAGGACTGGTGTGTAAGATAACTCCAGACCTGCTGGAAGTCATGTTACTGGCAGAGGACTGGTGTGTAAGATGACTCCAGACCTGCTGGAAGTCATGTTACTGACAGAGGACTGGTGTGTAAGATAACTCCAGACCTGCTGGAAGTCATGTTACTGGCAGAGGACTGGTGTGTAAGATAACTCCAGACCTGCTGGAAGTCATGTTACTGACAGAGGACTGGTGTGTAAGATAACTCCAGACCTGCTGGAAGTCATGTTACTGGCAGATGACTGGTGTGTAAGATAACTCCAGACCTGCTGGAAGTCATGTTACTGGCAGAGGACTGGTGTGTAAGATAACTCCAGACCTGCTGGAAGTCATGTTACTGGCAGATGACTGGTGTGTAAGATAACTCCAGACCTGCTGGAAGTCATGTTACTGGCAGAGGACTGGTGTGTAAGATAACTCCAGACCTGCTGGAAGTCATGTTACTGGCAGAGGACTGGTGTGTAAGATGACTCCAGACCTGCTGGAAGTCATGTTACTGGCAGAGGACTGGTGTGTAAGATAACTCCAGACCTGCTGGAAGTCATGTTACTGGCAGAGGACTGGTGTGTAAGATAACTCCAGACCTGCTGGAAGTCATGTTACTGGCAGAGGACTGGTGTGTAAGATAACTCCAGACCTGCTGGAAGTCATGTTACTGGCAGAGGACTGGTGTGTAAGATAACTCCAGACCTGCTGGAAGTCATGTTACTGGCAGAGGACTGGTGTGTAAGATAACTCCAGACCTGCTGGGAGCATTTAAGTGCAGGGTAAAAGAATTCCGTGCAATGAATATCCGTGTAACGCATATCCGTGAAGTGGGTATATATACGGTGCGGTGTGGCTAGCTGTTAATAATAAAAGTAAGCAATGACTCCCTCTCAGTGAATCTAGAACCCCGAGTACGTGTCGGGTTTCTGAGAGTGCTTTAGCTTGTGTTTGTGTAAGTATGCATGAGGGAGTTGTGCAGGACGTTCAGCTGCTAGCCTACACTGTATACATAATACTTGCCTATCTTCTTTCCCACTATAGTCTGCAAACATCATCTGCAGAAAATTGTTTCTCTTATTAGGTTGCAAGTTTAGCAGGACCAGGACCGGGAAGAGTGCATATGACTTTTAGAGATTACTAATAAACGTAGGGTGTTGCGTTTTTCCTGGTTTTTCCCGGTGGTTGGAACAAGCATGTCAGGACTCACATCATTATCACCTCAAACGTATTGTGCAATAGTGTTTCTATGTACCATGCTTGAACATCTCTAGCATGGTATTACTCCCTGGTGAGTTATAATGTTTGTACAATGTTATCATCGCGATCAGGTATCCCTGTTATCATAGCGATCAGGTATACCTGTTATCATTGCGATCAGGTATACCTGCTATCATCGCGATTAGGTATACCTGTTATCATCGCGATCAGGTATCCCTGTTATCATCGCGATCAGGTATCCCTGTTATCATCGCGATCAGGTATCCCTGTTATCATTGCGATCAGGTATACCTGTTATCATCGCGATCAGGTATACCTGTTATCATCGCGATCAGGTATCCCTGTTATCATCGCGATCAGGTATACCTGTTATCATCGCGATCAGGTATACCTGTTATCATCGCGATCAGGTATACCTGTTATCATCGCGATCAGGTATCCCTGTTATCATCGCGATCAGGTATCCCTGTTATCATAGCGATCAGGTATCCCTGTTATCATTGCGATCAGGTATCCCTGTTATCACGCGATCAGGTATCCCTGTTATCATGCGATCAGGTATCCTGTTATCATAGCGATCAGGTATCCCTGTTATCATCGCGATCAGGTATCCCTGTTATCATCGCGATCAGGTATACCTGTTATCATCGCGATCAGGTATACCTGTTATCATCGCGATCAGGTATCCCTGTTATCATCGCGATCAGGTATACCTGTATATCGCGATCTATACCTGTTATCATGCGATCGTATCTTTATCATCGGTCAGGTATCCCTGTTCATCATAGGCTGTTATCATCGCTAGGTATACCTGTTATCATAGCATCAGGTATCCCTGTATCAGCGATCAGTATCCTGTTATCATCATCACCTGTTCATCGCGATCAGGTATACCTGTTATCATCGCGATCAGGTATACCTGTTATCATCGCGATCAGGTATCCCTGTTATCATCGCGATCAGGTATCCCTGAAAAATTGCCTTTGCCTGAATTTTTTCTCTTCCTAAGTTTTCTTTTATAACTCGGGAATGCCTCATCCTATAGGCTTTAAATTTTCACCGCTGGTGTAGTGTAACTAAGGCAAGGTTAGTGCCACTATTGGCACCTGCAGAAGCCCAGACCTCAATGTTATTTCCATCATTCCCGGATGTCATCTATGTGCAACATGTTGAACAAGTTATTACTGATGGAACTCAACACTGGAGCATCCCACTTAGAAGAAGATTTGGGTTGTTATTGGAGTGTGTAGGTGCCAAGCTGCCACTTTGTGTAGGTGCCAAGCTGCCACTTTGTGTAGGTGCCAAGCTGCCACTTTGTGTAGGTGCCAAGCTGCCACTTTGTGTAGGTGCCAAGCTGCCACTTTGTGTAGGTGCCAAGCTGCCACTTTTAAAATCGTTAATGGTTGATGTATCTTGTGGATACGTGGATGAAAATTGCGAAAATCCTGGTCCTGGTCCGCGGGAGTAGGAAAGAACGCCCGAAATAGGTCACAGGTAAATCGCAGGAAACTTTATAAAGTTTAGTCCTGAGCCAAATTTCGTCTAAAACAAACACTTTCTCAGTATTGTGCGTGTTTTTACCTGGAGGTACAGTACTAGGGGAGAGCTGGAAGCAAGACCCCGAGGAACACCACTACTAGGTCACCAACAACCTCGTGCTGGGGAATGTGATGGGGAGGTCCCTGGGGGAGGAACAGGGGCGTGATGGGGAGGTCCCTGGGGAAGGACCCTGGGGTGGAGCAGGGGTAGTGGTGTTGTGAGTGTTGGAGAGAGCATCTGAGGAAGGGGGTTGGGAAGGACCCATGGGGATAGTGTGGGTGAGGAATGACTTAATAGGTCCGAGGGAGGGGACGCAACAACAACAACAACAACAACAGAAGCTGCAGCAACAAGAGAAGCAGGAGCAGCAGCAGGAGCAGCAGCAGCAGCAGCAGCACCAGGAGCAGCAGCAGCAGGAGCAGCAGCAGCAGCAGCAGCAGCAGAGAAGAGTAGTGTCAGTACTATTCTCTTGAATAGACAATGCTTACTGTTCCTGCCTGCCTGCTTTCCTCCCTGCCTCTCCTGCTTCTATGTTTGCCTTCCTCTCTCACTGCCTGCTTGCCAGATCAACTAGGCTGTGATGGATATGTGGGGCTGCAGGCCACAAACAGCAACAGCCTGGTTGACCAGGCAAACACCAGACGAGCCTGGCCCATGGCCAGACACCGGGAGTAGAAAACCTCTCGGAAATCATCAACGGTATATTCCCCTGCCTGCCTCTCTAAATGCTTGCCTTCCTATCTACCCGGTTACCTCCCTTCCTGCCTCCGTCCCTCTCTGCCCACTCTACTTCCCTGCCTGCAGTGGATATTGATATACCTTTGAAGAGTTTCGAGAGTTTATCTACTCTCTATGGTAGGGAAATTTCTCCAGTCAAAAAACACGAGTTAATTAACAAGAATCAACATAGGTTTGGCATATTTTTTTTATAAGATTCCTGTTATCCAGTCTATGACTCGACTTGCAGTGTGATGGTGACATGTTCATGCTCCTCAGATGTAAGATTGCTTTACATGATTACTTCTTGGTCTCTCAACATTTATTCTTGCTAGACAAGCGAGCCTTCTAATGGCTGGCTGATGGATGCTGAGGCAGGCGTCTGTTTCATCTGTGGGTCATTACTATGTTGTTGATGGATGTTGAGGCAGACATCCGGTTCATCTGCTAGTTATCACTGTTATTGATGGATGCTGTTACAGGGGGCTGGTTCATCTGTGGGTCATTACTGTGTTATTGATGGATGCTGAGGCAGACATCCGGTTCATCTGCTAGTTATCACTGTTATTGATGGATGCTGAGGCAGACATCCGGTTCATCTGCTAGTTATTACTGTTATTGATGGATGCTGTTACAGGGGGCTGGTTCATCTGTTGATGGATGCTGAGGCAGGCGTCTGTTTCATCTGTGGATCATTACTATGTTGTTGATGGATGCTGAGGCAGACATCCGGTTCATCTGTGGATCAATGTGATGTTGATGGATGCTGAGGCAGACATCCGTCATCCTACCAGCATAAGCAGTCCTCTGACATGTTGGACACAACCAGCCTTAGTGACACAGATGTTAACACCAGTGATACTCAATCAATCACTTAAAGGTCAACACGGATGTTGAGATGATTATAGCTGGTTCTCCACTCCTCTGTGTCAACATCTCTGCTTCTTGGCCCACTGTGCCACACTTCCTTCCACTCTGTCACACAGCATAAACCTCCTGTTTTCTGTTGTTTTATCTATATATTCCTTGCGTTGAATGACACACATAGACGGAGGATCAAGCCTCCACTACTTGTGTTGAATGACACACTTGGGTTTAGCGTCTCAGACATTTATAATGATATTTAAAGGAGTTATGTCTTCCCTCCCCTCCCCTCCCACTCCCCTCCCCTCCCTCCCCTCCCCTACCCCTCCCCCGCCCACTCACTCTCACTTTCAGAAACACTGAGTCACGCTGTGTCAAGAATACCTGTGAGTCACGCTGTGTCAAGAATACCTGTGAGTCACGCTGTGTCAAGAGTACCTGTGAGTCACGCTGTGTCAAGAGTACCTGTGAGTCACGCTGTGTCAAGAGTACCTGTGAGTCACGCTGTGTCAGAGTACCTGTGAGTCACGCTGTGTCAAGAGTACCTGTGAGTCACGCTGTGTCAGAGTACCTGTGAGTCACGCTGTCAGAGTACCTGTGAGTCACGCTGTGTCAAGAGTACCTGTGAGTCACGCTGTGTCAAGAGTACCTGTGAGTCACGCTGTGTCAAGAGTACCTGTGAGTCACGCTGTGTCAGAGTACCTGTGAGTCACGCTGTGTCAAGAGTACCTGTGAGTCACGCTGTGTCAGAGTACCTGTGAGTCACGCTGTGTCAGAGTACCTGTGAGTCACGCTGTGTCAAGAGTACCTGTGAGTCACGCTGTGTCAAGAGTACCTGTTAGTCACGCTGTGTCAGAGTACCTGTGAGTCACGCTGTGTCAAGAGTACCTGTGAGTCACGCTGTGTCAAGAGTACCTGTGAGTCACGCTGTGTCAAGAGTACCTGTGAGTCACGCTGTGTCAGAGTACCTGTGAGTCACGCTGTGTCAGAGTACCTGTGAGTCACGCTGTGTCAGAGTACCTGTGAACGAGTTTGTTTCCAGACCAGACTCTACACCCGTGTACTGACCTGGAAGCAGACTCTACACCCGTGTACTGACCTGGAAGCAGACTCTACACCCGTGTACTGACCTGGAAGCAGACTCTACACCCGTGTACTGACCTGGAAGAAGACTCTACACCCGTGTACTGACCTGGAAGCAGTCTCTACACCCGTGTACTGACCTGGAAGCAGACTCTACACCCGTGTACTGACCTGGAAGCAGACTCTACACCCGTGTACTGACCTGGAAGCAGTCTCTACACCCGTGTACTGACCTGGAAGAAGACTCTACACCCGTGTACTGACCTGGAAGCAGACTCTACACCCGTGTACTGACCTGGAAGAAGACTCTACACCCGTGTACTGACCTGGAAGCAGACTCTACACCCGTGTACTGACCTGGAAGCAGTCTCTACACCCGTGTACTGACCTGGAAGAAGACTCTACACCCATGTACTGACCTGGAAGCAGACTCTACACCCGTGTACTCACCTGGAAGTAGCGCGGATGAACCTGAGGTAGCAGGTGTCAGGTCCAAGGAAAGGCCAGTGTTTACGTCACAGGTCTGAAGAGAGACGCTCTACGTTGACGTTATAGCGGCATCCACGCAAACCATATCAATAAACACAATAGTGTACTGTACTTGTATGGGAACTTCGTAAGAAAATTAACGTAGTGAGATAAGGATAGTGCAATGACTACATGCAGATGACCTGTTTCGGAAGTCACCGCCCCCGGGGACCTCACTAGGCCTACATTCAATATGTAATCTGGTGCACACATGACTACACATCAGTTACATGTACTGTAGTGTGTAGGATACTGGAGGAAACAAGAGAGGGTGAGAGAGAGAGAGAGAGAGAGAGAGAGAGAGAGAGAGAGAGAGAGAGAGAGAGAGAGAGAGAGAGAGAGAGAGAGAGAGAGAGAGAGAGAGAGAGAGAGAGAGAGAGAGAGAGAGAGATGGTTAGAGGGGTAGAGAAGGAAGCAAGGGGGATGGAAGGAAGTCGAGGGAGAGAGAGGGGTAGTGAAGGAAGCAAGGAATTACGATGTAATGACGAGACGGATGTCATTTTAGGAGAGGGGGGAGAGACGGGAGAGATGAGTTAGGAAGGCGTGAATAAGAGGGAGGAGGAGAAACTGGGGGATTTAGACAGGGATGGAAGGAGGAAATGATGGAGTAACAAAACGAGGGACTAGTGGAGAGAAAGCGGGGTTGGAGTGGGAGATGGAGGGAAGGATAGGTAAAGGGAGGGAGGGATAGGTAGAGGGAGGGAGGGTAGGTAGAGGGAGGGAGTGATAGGTAGAGGGAGGGAGGGTAGGTAGAGGGAGGGAGGGAGGGTAGGCAGAGGGAGGGAGGGATTGGTAGAGGGAGGGAGGGATTGGTAGAGGGAGGGAGGGTAGGTAGAGGGAGGGAGGGTAGGTAGAGGGAGGGAGTGATAGGTAGAGGGAGGGAGGGTAGGTAGAGGGAGTGATAGGTAGAGGGAGGGAGGGTAGGTAGAGGGAGGGAGGGAAAGGTAGAAGGAGGGAGGGTAGGTAGAGGGAGGGAGGGATAGGTAGAGGGAGGGAGGGTAGGTAGAGGGAGGGAGGGTAGGTAGAGGGAGGTCTTGTTATTATTATATTCATGTGGAGCGCTAAACCCGTTAAGGTCACACAGAACCTGGGGGAATGAGAGGTATTAAAGTTTGATCCAAGGAAGGGGAAAGCAAGTCCAATTTCATAGATCAAGACCCCGTTACCGGCTTCAAGGACCCCCTCCCTTGAGAGGAGGGAGGGTAGGAGACATCATCACTATTGCTTGGGGACCCATAGTCTTCGTTGTTTAGACATGGGGCCCCCTCACCCTCACCTGTTGTGGCCCACACCCCTCATCCTCACCTGTGACCCACACCCTTCACCCCTTCCCTCCTGACTCACCTCTCCCCCACACTAGTGCCACTACCAGGATCATCAGTGGCACCCTTCCTGACTCTCCAGGCTTTTAAATGTCATTCACAGCTCCTCCAGCTCCTTTGATGTCTGTCTCACACACTAGTCTGTACCTGGTGTTGTCTCCTCTCACACACTAGTCTGTACCTGGTGTTGTCACTCCTCTCACACACTAGTCTGTACCTGGTGTTGTCTCTCCTCTCACACACTAGTCTGTACCTGGTGTTGTCTCCTCTCACACACTAGTCTGTACCTGGTGTTGTCTCCTCTCACACACTAGTCTGTACCTGGTGTTGTCACTCCTCTCACACACTAGTCTGTACCTGGTGTTGTCTCTCCTCTCACACACTAGTCTGTACCTGGTGTTGTCACTCCTCTCACACACTAGTCTGTACCTGGTGTTGTCACTCCTCTCACACACTAGTCTGTACCTGGTTTGTCTCTCCTCTCACACACTAGTCTGTACCTGGTGTTGTCTCTCCTCTCACACACTAGTCTGTACCTGGTGTTGTCTCTCCTCTCACACACTAGTCTGTACCTGGTGTTGTCACTCCTCTCACACACTAGTCTGTACCTGGTGTTGTCACTCCTCTCACACACTAGTCTGTACCTGGTGTTGTCACTCCTCTCACACACTAGTCTGTACCTGGTGTTGTCACTCCTCTCACACACTAGTCTGTACCTGGTGTTGTCACTCCTCTCACACACTAGTCTGTACCTGGTGTTGTCACTCCTCTCACACACTAGTCTGTACCTGGTGTTGTCACTCCTCTCACACACTAGTCTGTACCTGGTGTTGTCACTCCTCTCACACACTAGTCTGTACCTGGTGTTGTCACTCCTCTCACACACTAGTCTGTACCTGGTGTTGTCTCTCCTCTCACACACTAGTCTGTACCTGCTGTTGTCTCCTCTCACACACTAGTCTGTACCTGCTGTTGTCTCCTCTCACACACTAGTCTGTACCTGGTGTTGTCTCTCCTCTCACACACTAGTCTGTACCTGCTGTTGTCTCCTCTCACACACTAGTCTGTACCTGCTGTTGTCTCTCCTCTCACACACTAGTCTGTACCTGCTGTTGTCACTCCTCTCACACACTAGTCTGTACCTGCTGTTGTCTCTCCTCTCACACACTAGTCTGTACCTGCTGTTGTCACTCCTCTCACTCTTCATTGTGATCTTGTTCATGTACAAGTCACAGTATATCCCAAGTATATTATCTTACATTACTTTTGCCAGTATTCAAGGCTTTAAAACGAATGTGAGTAAAGTTGTGTACATAACAGTCTTCCTCACAAACAAGAACAACGTTCGGAACTTCTGCAGTAACCCACATTAAGAGGCACCTTGACGACTAAGTCTGTATCTCAAAATATATTCTGTATAGACGTTGCAAGGAGGAGGGAGTCTAGGTGAGAGAGTTGAACAGATCTACCAACATCAGTTACGGTGCGAGTGTCTGCAATGAAAGTGGAGACCCAAAACGTGTTAATTATCTTTGTATGCAAAACACCTTCAGAAAAGGTAGAGGAATTTGCTGAACAAATAAAGAAGATAGATAACTGTCTTGAGGAAATCTTTGAGATGCTGTACCAGATGTTATTACTTGAGTGACACCTGATCCTTGATCCTAGTGAACGACTCTCAAGGAATTGTTCCTGTCCTCTTTCTCAGATTGAGCTAAATTGTCTCCCATTTTCCAGGAGCTGTATGACTCCAACGGGTTTAATGCTCCCCTTTAAATATAATATTACACTCAGAGCTCAAGACAGGAGAGATCTTATAAAATATACATGAGAGATAATCCCAATAAAACACCTGGAAGATACTGGAAGATCAGGTCCCAAATCTACTCTAAAAACCACAAAGTCCTGGAGTGAGAGATATGTAAGTGTGAGCTTTCATATCTTACACTCTCACTGTGCTATAGTGCCCATGTGCTATAGGCACAGTGAAACCTATAGAAAAAATAAAAGTGATAAGAGCCGTGAAATCCACCAGAGTGAGATATGTACAGCAGTACAACCAGAAGACTGGCCTCTGTGCTTCCTGTCTTGATAAAGACTGTGTACACAGCAGGGACCTCTTCAGGGGTATGAAGGCTGTGTCTTACAGTACTGTAGTTGCCTTGCCAGGAGCTGCATTGTCCTACCAGGAAGTTCCTTGGCTTTTCTGATGTTGAATACATCCAGAATAATACAATTACATGTACACCATGACAGTACAAGAAGAAAATACCCGTGTCCGTGCAGCTCACCTCACAGACGACCACCTCTGACCGGACGCTTCAGAAAGAAGTTGAAAACCAAGATATTAAACAATACCCAAAGAATGAACACAACCCGGAGCGTAAATAAACTCCCAAGAATTACACCGTACGTAGGTGGCCTGGCTGGTGGGTGTAGGTTGAGTGAGTGTTCAGAAGCCATCTCCACCTAGGAAAGAATAATGTGTAGAAAGGAAAAGACACCTTCCCTTTCCACAAAGAAGAGGCGAGAAAGATGTTTGACGGCGATACAGAGGAAAAGTAAAGAATTTCCCCAACAGGTGTCGCTCCACACGGCGCCTCCCAGGTCTACACTTGTTCATTTACAATATATCACAGGTGTCGTGTGTCACTACACCAGGAGACACCTGACACACGAACTTGCGTTCATAGAGGGTGTAATGCAACACCCAGCCTCTGGGATTGGAACACCTACAGTTGGGAAAATACACCTGATAATATACACCTGGGGAACATACACCTGATAATATACACCTGGGGAACATACACCTGATAATATACACCTGGGGAACATACACCTGATAATATACACCTGGGGAACATACACCTAAGAACATACGCATTAACAAAATCTAAAAACACCTGTAGTCTCAGCTCTCTCAACAAAGCTCAGGTCACTCTTCCACTTAACTGAGTGGAAAACTGAGAGTTTCTGAGAATGTGGACCTCTCAGCACAAGGGATGAGAGAGGGGGAAGGGGGAAATTTAGGAATGTGGGGAAGGAGTGAGTGTAGGGGGTGTGGGGAAGGGGTGAGTGGTGTGTGTATATGTGTATGAGTGTGTTTGTGTGTATGTATGTGTGTGTGTACTCACCTAATTGTACTCACCTAATTGTGGTTGCAGGGGTCGAGACTCAGCTCCTGGCCCCGTCTCTTCGCTGTGTGTGTGTGTGTGTGTGTGTGTGTGTGTCCATGAGCACTGAGTGATCTACGTGGTCACAGTGCTCAGTAAATGTCACAATTACTATTTCTAAATTGGGAGGAAGGGAGGGTAAAGGGAGAGGGGAGTAAGACGTACAGTGAAGGAGAGTTAGGGAGGGAGGGAGCCACGGAAGGAAAGAAGGGAGGGGAGCGGAGGGAGGGTAGCAAGACCTTTAAAAGATTCGTTAATATTGCAAGTCATTTAATTATTCAAGTTTTTGCGGACTGGAGGAAAAGTGCCACCATCAGTGCCTGCTGCCTGGCACCAGTTTCAGTGGGTCACAGTGCCTGCTGCCTGGCACCAGTTTCAGTGGGTCACAGTGCCTGCTGCCTGGCACCAGTTTCAGTGGGTCACAGTGCCTGCTACCTGGCACCAGTCTCAGTGGGTCACAGTGCTTGCTACCTGGCATCAGTCTCAGTGGGTCACATTGCTTCCTGCCTGGCACCAGTCTCAGTAGGTCACAGTGCATCCTGCCTGGAACCAGTCAGTGCTTGTTACCTGGCACCAGTCTCAGTGGGTCACAGTGTCTGCTGCCTGGCACCAGTCTCAGTAGGTCACAGTGCTTGCTGTCTGGCACCAGTTTCAGTGGGTCACAATGCCTGCTGCCTGGCACCAGTCTCAGTAGGTCACAGTGCTTGACACCTGGCTACCAGGCTGGAATATTGCTGTACATTAACTTCTCCATTCAAGGCAGGTGAAATTGCAGATCTAGAGAATGTACAGAGAACCTTTACTGCACATACAAGTTCCGTCAAACAGCTTAACTACTGGGAACGCTTGGAAGCACTTGACTTGTACTCACTGGAGCGCAGGCGAAAGAGATACATCATAATCTACACTTGGAAAATCCTAGAAGGAATGGTCCCGAATCTGCACACAGAAATCGCTCCCTACGAAAGTAAAAGACTGGGCAGGCAGTGCAAAATACCCCAAATGAAAAGTACATTGGTACACTAAGAGAGAACACCATAAGTGTCCTGGGCCCAAGACTGTTCAGCAGCCTCCCACCATGCATAAGGGGAATTACCAAAAGGCCCCTGGCTGCTTTCAAGAGGGAGCTGGACAGATATTTAGTCGGTGCCGGATCAACCGGGCTGTGATTCGTACGTTTAACTACGTGCGACCAGTATTAACAGCCTGGTTGATCAAGCCCTGATCCACCGGGAGGCCTGGTCGTAGACCGGGCCGCGGGGTCGTTGATCCCCGGAATACCCTCCAGGTAGACTCCAGGTAGACCTGGCACCAGTCTCGGTAGGTCACAGTACCTGCTGCCCCTGGCACCAGTCTCAGTGGGTCACAGTGCTTGCTACCTGGCACCAGTCTCAGTGGGTCACAGTGCTTGCTTCCTGGCGCTAGTCTCAGTGGGTCACAGTGCTTGCTACCTGGCGCCAGTCTCAGTGGGTCACAGTGCTTGCTACCTGGCGCCAGTCTCAGTGGGTCACAGTGCTTGCTACCTGGCACCACTCTCAGTGGGTCACAGTGCCTGCTACCTGGCACCAGTCTCAGTGGGTCACAGTGCTTGCTACCCGGCACCAGTCTCAGTGGGTCACAGTGCTTGCTACCTGGCACCAGTCTCAGTGGGTCACAGTGCTTGCTACCTGGCACCAGTCTCAGTGGGTCACAGTGCTTGCTACCTGGCACCAGTCTCAGTGGGTCACAGTGCTTGCTACCTGGCACCAGTCTCAGTGGGTCACAGTGCTTGCTACCTGGCACCACTCTCAGTGGGTCACAGTGCTTGCTACCTGGCACCACTCTCAGTGGGTCACAGTGCCTGCTACCTGGCGCCAGTCTCAGTGGGTCATAGTGCTTGCTACCTGGCACCACTCTCAGTGGGTCACAGTGCCTGCTACCTGGCGCCAGTCTCAGTGGGTCACAGTGCCTGCTACCTGGCACCAGTCTCAGTGGGTCACAGTGCCTGCTACCTGGCACCACTCTCAGTGGGTCACAGTGCCTGCTACCTGGCGCCAGTCTCAGTGGGTCACAGTGCCTGCTACCTGGCACCAGTCTCAGTGGGTCACAGTGCCTGCTACTTGGCGCCAGTCTCAGTGGGTCACAGTGTTTGCTACCTGGCACCAGTCTCAGTGGGTCACAGTGCTGGTGCCAGTGTTTCGCTGAGTCACTGTACAGTATCACAAACTTTAGCAAAACTTTCTTTTTTAATCCTGAAACAATTAATTCAAACATTTTCTTCCCTATGTTTGGTATGAAAGGTGACCGAGTGAGCGTAGATGATCTTAGAGAATCTTAAGAAGTGAATAACGAGGCGTGTGTAGGACTCAGGAAGTGTAAAGGATCTTGCAGGACTACTGAGTGTAGTTTTTAAACACTTGTCAAGTGAGTGTAGGCGATTTTCCAGGATCTTGAAAAGTGAGCGTGTAGGATCCTATTAATTGTATCTCCTGCCTGAGAGCCTCCGGGGTTCCTGGAGCATTATAGTGTACTTAGGGATCCTACCGTCCCAAGGAAGAAAAAGACGAGTCTATCAGTCGTAGATTTGCTGTGATGATGATGTGTTAGTGCCCATCTCCCCACCCTCCTCCCCGGCTTCAGGACCTCCCCCACCCAGCCTGGGGTGGAGTGCTGGGGTCCTGGAACACGGAAGTGCTGGGGTCCTTGACTGATGTGTGTGGAAAGGATCTCTCACCTTCACCATGGCACACTAAGGATCCTTGTTGTCCTCCGCTGCTGCTGCTAGGGATGCTGAGATCCTACAGCCTCGACCTCTCCTTCATCCGCCGGGTCAAGAGGAAGAAGAGGACCACGTTATGGTAAGTGACGTGTCTTTCTGAGGCAGGTTTGAAGCCTATCGACTACACTAGGATCATGAAAGCTGCACCTCAACACTGCACCAACACTGCACCAACACTGCACCAACACTGCACCAACAATGCACCAACACTGTTACGTAGTTCAGAAAACCGATATGTTGACGAATGAGACACTTGTGCGACACTTGGGTATCGTTATTGTGTAAACGCTTCGCCACTCAGTGTCTTCCTCAGTCCAATACAGAGAATGGTGGAAGACGAGAAGGAGTTTGAGGTAATCAGTCCCTCGGCTTGGAGTCGATGTGTTCAGTCCGTCAGTCTTTTGTCCCACAATAAAAATACCCAAGTGTTGAACAAGTGTCTAATTCATCTACACTAATGTAAACAATTATCTTTATTTTATTAAGGAAAGTAAAGTCTCTGAGTATATACACTGAGTATACATGCCTCTCGATGTATATACACAGATAAATATACTTCTCGGTGTGTATATTGTGATATATTTTCTTTAAACATGTGTTAATAATATCTCTTTTTGAAACAGATGTTGATGGTATTTTCTTTAAGTAAGTATTTATTTTATCTAATCCTTGCAGCAGGTGTTTGAAATATTACTTCTTGGAGCAGGTGTTTGATATATTACTTCTTGGAGCAGGTGTTTGAAATATCACTTCTTGAAGCAGGTGTTTGAAACATCGCTTCTTGGAGCAGGTGTTTGAAACATCGCTTCTTGGAGCAGGTGTTTGAAATATCACTTCTTGGATCAGGTGTTTGAAATATCACTTCTTGGAGCAAGTGTTTGAAATATCGCTTCTTGGAGCAGGTGTTTGAAATATCACTTCTTGGAGCAGGTGTTTGAAATATCACTTCTTGGAGCAGGTGTTTGAAATATCACTTCTTGGAGCAAGTTTTATCAAGTGTTATCAAGTGTTATCAAGTTTTATGAAGTGTTATCAAGTTTTATCAAGTGTTATCAAGTTTTATGAAGTGTTATCAAGTTTTATCAAGTGTTATCATGTTTTATGAAGTGTTATCAAGTTTTATCAAATTTTATCAAGTGTTATCAAGTTTTATCAAGTTTTATGAAGTGTTATCAAGTTTTATCAAGTGTTATCAAGTGTTATCAAGTTTTTATTAGTTTTATTGTCTGTCAAGATTTTATCAATTTTCTCGTTTTAATCAATTGTTTTTATCAGTTTGTATGATGTTTAATCAATTTTTATCAAGTTTATCCAGTTTTTACGACGTTCTCATAAAGTAAGCATCAGTTTTATAAAATTTTAATAAATTTTTATCATTTTTTTAATCGATGAAACTCCATACTGAGAGAAACGTCGCCACAACAAACAAAAAGAGTTTCGCCCGAAACTTTCTTTACCCTACAACCAAATTGTTTTATGCTTTTAATACGGATGTGTTTTTGTTTAATTTGTTCGTCAATGCGTTTTCTTGTGCCTCAGTGCGTTTTCTTGTGCGTCAGTGAGTTTTTTTTTTGCTTGCAGACGTTAGCTTGCATCAGAGAAGCGTAAGGCGCTCATCCTGTCATTCACTCCTGAGTTCTTTGATTGGATGACTTAATAATGCATCTCTTACCTATGTTGTGGGTGGCAGTGGCACAGTCAAAGAGCCATGCTGTGGACCGTAGTGGCACAGTCAAAGAGCCATGCTGTGGACCGTAGTGGCACAGTCAAAGAGCCATGCTGTGGACCGTAGTGGCACAGTCAAAGAGCCATGCTGTGGACCGTAGTGGCACAGTCAAAGAGCCATGCTGTGGACCGTAGTGGCACAGTCAAAGAGCCATGCTGTGGACCGTAGTGGCACAGTCAAAGAGCCATGCTGTGGACCGTAGTGGCACAGTCAAAGAGCCATGCTGTGGACCGTAGTGGCACAGTCAAAGAGCCATGCTGTGGACCGTAGTGGCACAGTCAAAGAGCCATGCTGTGGACCGTAGTGGCACAGTCAAAGAGCCATGCTGTGGACCGTAGTGGCACAGTCAAAGAGCCATGCTGTGGACCGTAGTGGTACAAAGATCCATGCTGTGGACCGTAGTGTGTAGTTTACGGAGTCATGGTGTGGGTTGTTACAGCTGCAAGTCACAGCTCTGCTGTGACCTTGCTGAAATAAACTGGGCAAATATTATATAAGAGTAACGTGGATTCGAACCAGTGTCTCGGGAGGATGAACTCATTGGCACCAGAAGTGTACTCCAGACATAGACTTGTAGGATACCTGAAGGATGCCTCAGGGGGTCAGAGCCCCCCACGGCCTTGTTCCAGATGAGGCCTCCAGATGAATCAAGGCCTGATCAACCAGGCTGTTACAGATGGCCACTCGCAGTCCAATGTACGAAGTACAGCAAGGCTGGTCAGGCACTGACCTGAGGAACTTGTCTAGTTCCCACATGAAGACAGCAAGTTGTTAAATCCCTTTATGCGCGAAGGGGATAGCGTTGAAGAATCGAGGACCTCTGACACTCAATGTGCCCCTGCTTTTTATTTGAAGTAGTTTGTACAGCCTGCCAAGTACAGTGGAACCCCGGTTTTCATACTCCCCAGCTTGCATGTAAAAACCACAGTTATTCTGTATAAAATGTATTTTTTGTTAATATTTCCCATAAGAAATAATGTAAATCCAATTAATCCGTTCCAGACACTCAAGATTTTAAGGTGTAAATAGTGATGTAACTTTCTCGTGTCCGCTGCCAGGAATGCAGTTGAAGAGACTTCAAGCGTTCCCAGTGGGTCAGAATATGCAATTTACAAAAGATAATGGTGCTCCCACTTCAGGCGAACACGAAGAATAAGATCTTCTCAAAGGCTGCAGACTTTCTCAAGAAGGAAAAGAGAGAGAGACAGAGGGAGCACAAGGCCATTAATAGAATTGAAAGAAATCCACAAAGAGTTTTCCTCATATGCAAAATCGCATACAAAGAGTAATAGTTAATAAGTAAAATCAGAGGCAGCCACAGTGGAAACATATGTTCCTCGAGGCACAGTGCTCGTCCAAGGTCTCTCTCATAATAACTGACATAGACAGAAACACAACTCACTGCACATCTTCAAGATGATAGTAATCAAGTGTTCCAGTGAGCCACACAAATTAATGTGATGTTTAGTACCGACAAATTTCAGTTACTTCGCTATAGTAAATTTACAGAAATAATAACTGGAATGAGGTGTAAAATAAAATCAAGCCACACAACGGAGTGGAAGAGGAATGTGAGAGACCGAAGAGTGATAATGTCAGAAGATCTTACGTACAAGGATCACAACACTGTTGCTATCACACCCGAAGGAAACTGATAGGCTGGATAGCCAGAGATGCTAAGCCACTTGTTCTCTTTAGATAACAGCCGCTTTAAAGGAATGTACAAGAATGTACAAGAACCCTTCACTTCCCGTGTAAATTCAGACAAGCACACAAAAATTATTGGGAACGCTTGAAGTGATTTCAACTGTTCTCCTTGAAATTTACTCAAGCAAGATACGTTATAATTTAATACTGAGTTTTTTTTTTTAATGGGACTGGTCCCAAATCTGAACACAGCAATTACCCCTTACGACAGCAAGAGGCTCAGCAGAGGTCCAGAGCTCGTAGGACTGAAGAAGCCACTCCTGGCGAAACGTTTTCTGACCTGTACATAAGTGTCTTTGTCCACAGAGGATGCAAAATACCCCCAGTGAAAAGCATGAGTTTACTGACTACACTGAGAGATAACTCGGTGAGATTAAAAGGACCAAGATCCTTAACACCCTCCCATGCTGTCTTCAAGAAGAAACCTGATCAATTTCTTAAGTTCAGAGCGGGTCGCTCGTGCCTCTCGCAACTCCTGGACGTACTGGAAGAAAAACAAAATGCAGATGTAATATACACAGACTTTGCAAAAGCCTTTGACAAGTACGATCATGGCGTAATAGCACACAAAATGCGTGCTATAGGAATAACTGGCAAAGTAGGCAGATGGATCTTCAACTTTCTAACCAATCGCACACAAAGAATAGTGGTAAACAGTTAAATCGGAAGCTGCCATAGTGAAAAGCTCTGTTCTATAAGGCACAGTACTCGTCCCGATCCTGTTCCTCATCTTCATATCAGACACAGACAGAGGTGTAATCCACAGCACCGTGTCGTCCTTTCCAGACGATACTAGGATCTGCATGAGACTGTCATCTATTGAGGAGACGGTTAACCTCCAAGAAGATATAAACCAAGTTTTTCAATGGACAACAGAGAACAATATGATGTTCAATGAAGACAAATTCCAACTACTCCGTTATGGAAAACTGGAGGAAATAATAACTAGAACTGAGTATACTACAAACTCTAATCATACAATAGATCGAAAAAATAATGTGAGGGACCTGGGAGTTGTAATGTCTGAGGATCTCACTTTCAAGGATCACAACAGTGCCACGATCACAACTGCAAAGAAAATGATAGGATGAATAATGAGAACGTTCAAAACAAGAGAGGCAAAGTCAATGATGATCCTTTTCAAATCACTTGTTCTCTCTAGGCTGGAATACTGCTGTACATTAACATCTCTGTTCAAAGCAGGTGAAGTTTCCCATCTAGAGAATGTACAGAGAACCTTTACTGCACATATAAGTTCCATCAAACACCTCAACTACTGGGAACGCTTGGAAGCACTTGACTTGTACTCACTGGAGCGCAGGCGAGATAGATATATAATAATCTACACTTGGAAAATCCTAGAAGGAATGGTTCCGAATCTGAACACAGAAATCACTCCCTACGAAAGCAAAAGACTGGGCAGGCAGTGCAAAATATCCCCAGTCAAAAGTAGGGACGCCAGTGGTACACTAAGAGAAAACACAGTAAGTGTCCGGGGCCCAAGACTGTTCAACAGCCTTCCACCATGCATAAGGGGAATTACCAATAGGCCATTGGCGGCCCTCATGAGGGAGCTGGACAGATACTTATAGTCGGTGCCGGATCAGCCGGGCTGTGGATCGTACGTTGTACTACGTGCGGCCAGTAGTAACAACCTGATTGATCAGGTCCGGATCCACCGGGTGGCGTTGTCGTGGACCGGGTCGCGGGGGCGTTGATCCCCGGAATACCCTCCAGGTAGACTCCAGGAAGTTCCAAATCAACCTAGCTTCATGGTGTGAGCACTAACATCCTGGGTCATCAGGCTATCAACCAGGCAGCGGGGGGCGGTCACCCCCCTGGAATCGGCTTTAGTTATACACTCTTCTCAATCTTGAACGTAAGATCTGAGATTATCACTCCTAAGACTCTCACTGTTGTTATTACTGGTGGCGGTGGTGCTGTTGTTGTTGCTGCTCTTGCTGGTGCTCCTGCTGGTGCGGGTGGTGGTGGTGGTGATGTTGCTGGTGCTCCTGCTGGTGCGGGTGGTGGTGGTGGTGATGTTGCTGGTGCTCCTGCTGGTGGTGGTGCTGTTGCAGGTGCTCCTGCTGGTGCTGGTGCTCCTGCTGGTGGTGGTGGTGATGGTGGTGCTGTTGCTGCTGGTACTGCTACTGTTGTTGCTACTGCTGTTGTTTGCTGTTATTACTAGCCCCTTGGTAATCCTAGTACAATTTAGTTTTTCATTTATTATCTTGGTCTAGAAGTGAGAGGCGAGAGAGACAGCTCTAAATTGAATAAGTTTACATACATGTTTAAATTAGGCTTTATGTGCCGTTACGTGGAGGATGTGTGAGAGGGGCCGGTGGTGGCCACTTGCTGGTGGGGGCGGTGGTGGCCACTTGCTGGTGGGGGCGGTGGTGGCCACTTGCTGGTGGGGGCGGTGGTGGCCACTTGCTGGTGTGGACAGTTCAAGCTAAAGGCGTGACCCCTTGAAGGTGTGGCCACGGTCATCTGTGAGACGCAGTGTGGCCACGATACTTTGTGAGGGCCCAGTGTGGCCACGATCATCTGTGAGGCCCAGTGTGGCCACGATCATCTGTGAGGCCCAGTGTGGCCACGATCATCTGTGAGGCCCAGTGTGGCCACGATCATCTGTAAGGCCCAGTGTGGCCACGATCATCTGTGAGGACCAGTGAGGCCACCTAAGGGCATGGCCACTATTACACCAGGACCAGTATTGCTCACACCAGTGTTGCTCACACCAGTGATGCTCACACCAGTGTTGTTGACACCAGTGTTGTTGACACCAGTGTTGCTCACACCAGTGTTGCTCACACCAGTGTTGCTCACATTAGTATTTCTCATACCAGTGTTTCTCACACCAGTGTTGCTCACACCAGTGTTGTTCACACCAGTGTTGCTCACACCAGTGTTGCTCACATCAGTGTTGCTCACATCAGTGTTGCTAACACCAGTGTTGTTGACACCAGTGTTGCTCACACCAGTGTTGCTCACACCAGTGTTTCTCACACCGGTGTTGCTAACACCAGTGTTGCTAACACCAGTGTTGTTGACACCAGTGTTGCTCACATCAGTATTTCTCACACCAGTGTTTCTCACACCAGTGTTGCTAACACCAGTGTTGCTAATACCAGTGTTGCTCACACTAGTGTTGCTTACACCAGTGTTGCTCACACCAGTGTTGCTCACACCAGTGTTGCTCACACCAGTGTTGCTCACGCCAGTGATGCTTACACCAGTGTTGCTCACACCAGTGTTGCTCACACCAGTGTTGCTCACACCAGTGATGCTCACACCAGTCCTTAATTAAACTCAACACTGAAACTCTGAACATAAATTCAACGTAACAATTTACTGCAGTGTGTGTGTGTGTACTCACCTAGTTGTGGTTGCAGGGGTCGATTCATAGCTCCTGGCCCCGCCAGGAGTGTGTGTATGTGTGTGTATATATGTGTGTACTCACCTAATTGTGGTTGCAGGGGTCGAGACTCAGCTCCTGGCCCCGCCTCTTCACTGTCCGCTACTGGGTCTCTTTTCTCCCTGCTCCATGAGCTTTATCATACCTTGTCTTAAAGCTATGTATGGTTCCTGACTCCACTACATCACTTGCTAGACTATTCCACTTCCTGACAACTCTATGGCTGAAGAAATACTTCCTAACATCCCTTTGACTCATCTGAGTCTTCAACTTCCAATTGTGTCCCCTTGTTTCTGTGTCCCCTCTCTGGAACATCCTCTCACTGTCTACCTTGCGTGTGTGTGTGCGTGTGTGTGTATGTGTGTGTGTGTTAGTTACCATTATGTCCTAAGCACATTTCGATTAGACACTAGGCCTGTTGTATATGCGTGTGTGTATGTGTGTGTGTGTAATGTGTGTGTGTGTGTGTGTGTGTGTGTTTGTGTGTGTGTGTGTATGTGTGTGTACTCACTTAGTTGTGGTTGCAATGGTCGATTCACAGCTCCTGGCTCCACCTCTTCACTGGCCGCTACTATGTCACTCTTCCTGCTCCATGAGCTTTATCATACCTCTTCTTAAAGCTATGTATGGATCCTGCCTCCACTACATCACGTCCCAGACTATTCCACTTCCAGACAACTCTGTGACTGAAGAAATACTTCCTAACATCCTTGTGATTCATCTGAGTCTTCAACTTCCAATTGTGACCCCTTGTTGCTGTGTCCCATCTTTGGAACATCCTGTGTCTCCTGTCCTCCAGTGTCGTCAGGTAGATTTCCCTTAACCTCTCCTCGTAGGACATACCCCTTAGCTCCGGGACTAGTTTTGTTGCAAAGCTTTCCACTTTCTCTAATTTCCGTACATGTGGGTTCCAAACTGGTGCTGCATACTCCAATACAGGCCTAACGTACACAGTGTACAGGGTCCTGAACGATTGCTAGTCTTGGCGCCCATATGCTGCAGCAGTTATTTGGTTGATGTGCGCCTCAGGAGACGTACCTGGTGTTATACTCACCCCAAGATCCTTTTCCTTGAGAGAGGTTTGTAGTCTGTGGCCCCCCTAGAGTGTGTGTGTGTGTGTGTTTGTACTAGCATAGTTGTGATTGCAGGGATGAAGACTGCTCCTCTTGTGTGAGTGTCGGTAGAATACTGTCAGACTACAGGCAGACAACTATCAGACTACTGGGAGACTACTGTCAGACAACTATCAGACTACTGTCAGACTCCTGGCAGGCTGCATGTAGACTACAGGTAGACTACTGCCAGATTATTGTAGACATGGTTAGCTTGTAACCTTATTGGTTCACACAATGAGAGAGAGACTGTACAATTTTCGGAAGGGGGGGGGGCGGGCTTAATTGCAATGAATATTTTCTGTGTTCCGAGTTCAATTTTATGATTGTTAAGTCTTTCTCATTTTCTATCGCTTTAACCTTTTTCATATATTTTCGTGAGAGCTGAAAGCCGGTGTGGGAAGCCGTACGGTCTCAGTTTACAACGCTCGTAAACCCACGCACTCTAAAAGCGTTGCAAAATGAACGTGGTGTTTACAAGTTGTGCTGCTGGGACTTGGACATGAGTACACACACTCTCTCTGTGCCTGCGTTTATGATTCCCCGCTGGTTTAGCGCTTCCCTGTTAATATAATAGTATTTCTCCCTCCAGTGCAGATATTACAGGAGCATGGGCCGCCCTGGATGGAGAACACGTTATCTGAGTGTCCTGTGGCTAATCAGACGTTCGTAAGTTGAAAGCTGTGGAATCTGAACGTGAATTGCGGCCTTGTTTTTTTTTTTTTGTACTTGTACTTATTCCACTTGTTGTACTCCCTCCACGTACTCACTTCCTGCTTCCTGGTGAGCAGCGCGGCAGTGCACGGTGACTTGCCACTTATATAAGTGTGTAGTGTAGTAATTTTAGACGTATGTGTGTGTGTGTGGCTGGGTGCTGCCAGGCGCCACCCAGCAGCCATACTGCTCACAAAAACTACTTGACTTACGACATCCGCTACGACCACCTGTCAGCTCTTGTCACCCTGGGAAGGTAGAGGCGAGCACAGCGTATGATCACAACTACGATTGTCTGACGAGTTGCGTTTATATACACAGTAGATACATAAAGAACGTTGTTCTTGTTACGTTCGTCTGGGATGCCGGCCGACACGGGGTCGTGATCACGGTGATGCTGTCCGACACGGGGTCTTGATCACAGTGATGCTGTCCGACACGGGGTCTTGATCACAGTGATGCTGCCCGACACGGGGTCTTGATGACAGTAATGCTGCCCGACACGGGGTCTTGATGACAGTAATGCTGCCCGACACGGGGTCTTGATCACAGTGATGCTGCCCGACACGGGGTCTTGATCACAGTGATGCTGCCCGACACGGGGTCTTCATCACAGTGATGCTGCCCGACACGGGGTCTTGATCACAGTAATGCTGCCCGACACGGGGTCTTACCGCAGCGTGTCGGTCCGACTTGGACCATTTACAAAGTCATTCAGTATGACTCTGTAAATGGTCCAAGACGGACCGAAACGTCTCCGTAAGCTCCTCTCTCCTATGTCCGGGTTATCTGTGTGTTGTGCCAGTCCCGGTGTTGAGCCTTTTTGTTATTTAAAATCTCTAAATAATGGCAGTAGTTACATCGCATGTATTCTCACGTCTCCAGCATTACTCTGTGTTAACTTGTGTACAGGAGATACATCACAACTGCCAAATATACACAACCCGCTGACTGCCCACACAGAATCAATAAAACTTCTAAACTTTTGGGAAAGCCTGAGAGTATTTTGAACGTACATTTTACAGCAAAGAAGACAGTTGATAATATATACAGGGAAGATAAGTGAGGGTCAGACCTCAAGTTGCACTCTACCATAACAGCTTACACTAGCAAGAGATTAGAGAGGAAGTATAGAATAAACTCAGTGGAAAGTAGGGATGTTATAAATACGTTTAAAGAACACTGTTAACATCCACCTTCTCAGGAAATGCAATAAATATTGCTGGGACAAAGCTAAACGTTTTCAAGGGGAAACTGGATCACTACCTCTCCCAAGTGTTGGATCAGCTAGGAAATGATGGAAATGTGGGCCAGCGGGCAGCTAACAGCAACAGGTTGGTTGAGCAGACGGCAGTCAAGAAGGAATTTAACTTGGACGAGATGTTATGAGTAGAAGAGTCCTCGATACCAAGGCCGGGCTCTGGAGTAGAAAAACTCTTGGAACTCATTAAAGGTATATCAGAGGTATGTCACAGATATGTACTGAAGTATCTGACATCTGTTAACCATTAGTGTGTGTGTGTGTGTGTGTGTGTGTGTGTGTGTGTACTCACCTATTTGTGGTTGCAGGGGTCGAGTCATAGCTCCTGGCCCCGCCTCTTCACTGATTGCTAGTAGGTCATCTCTCTCCCTGCTCCATGAGCTTTATCAAACCTCGTCTTAAAACTATGTATGGTTCCCACTTCTCCCAATCAATTTGTGGCTGAGATCACCCGTGATAAGTGGCTGTGCTTTAGCCATGTTTGCTCTCCTAGCTATGGTGTCAACCATTATTATGTTGTCGTCATTATATCAACATCTTGGTCTCCTACTGTTAGGTGGCGGGTTATGCATCACTGCAACTACTCTGGGTCACTCAGTCTCAATTCAGCCCACTATATGTAGTCACTTGCTACATGTCTGTTTGTCCCACTCATGTCTTCAAAATTCCACTGATTGTTACTGCTCCGCCCTCCTCTCCCCCCCCCCCTGTTTCCTCTGTCTTTTCTTAGGACTTGATATCCTGCGTCAGATATTTCAGTCAGCTGTACTCACCTAGTTGTGTTTGCTCCTGGCCCCTGGTGTGTGTGTGTGTGTGATCTAGTTGTATTTCAAGAGAGCGTGACCCCGCTTCTTAACTGATCGCTGACCTCCAGAATTTGTCGTGTGAGGTTCTTGAATGGATTTGGTAATAACACAAACGCAGCTTGGTTGGTAACTTATATATTGGTGATAATAATGAGAGAACACTCAGAGCCTGTGTCTGTCTACTCTGCTATCCTGACTTGAACTGAGGCTAGTTAGGGTAGGTTCGTCAGGACACCGGACAGGTGTTTCCTGACGCGGGTCTTCTGAGGCTAGTGAGCGAGGGGCGCTCACAGCATTCAAAGGTTGACCTCTGACATGCCTTAGGTCAGCAGAAAGACTAGTAATGGACAGTGATCACGTGAAAGGCTTGTGACTCACTAACGGTTGGTAAGATTACTACTACTACTACTGACAATCCCTGACCTCCAGGACCCAACCAGTCATATCTCTGACCTTCAGGACCCAACCAATCATATTCTTAAATATGCAATAAGATCACAGTAAACAAGTGATATAACAATATGCAAAACAACCACTGTGAAAATAATAGTGAATTTCCAAACGCTTTCGTGGTTTCTCACATTATCAAGGAACTGAAAATAATAGGACAGCAAAAGGCTTATAAGGCTGAGATATCACCTCACATATGACCTTACACCTGACTCAGCACGCTCAGTGCTTGGAAATTTGCTATAATTTTCACAGTGTAGTTATTTTGCACTCTGAAGTGTTTATTGTATTTGCCTCCACCACTCCTAGTGTAGTGTGTATTGTACTTGCCTCCACCACTCCTCGTGTAGTGTGTATTGTGCTTGCCTCCACCACTCCTAGTGTAGTGTGTATTGTGCTTGCCTCCACCACTCCTGTGTAGTGTGTATTGTACTTGCCTCCACACTCCTAGTGTAGTGTGATTGTATTGCCTCCACCACTCCTGTGTAGTGTGTATTGTACTTGCCTCCACCACTCCTAGTGTAGTGTGTGTGCCCCCCACCACTCCTGTGTAGTTTTATTGTACTTGCTCACCACTCCTAGTGATGTGTATTGTATTTGCCTCCACCACTCCTAGTGTAGTGTGTATTGTACTTGCCTCCACCACTCCTCGTGTAGTGTGTATTGTATTTGCCTCCACCACTCCTAGTGTAGTGTGTATTGTACTTGCCTCCACCACTCCTAGTGTAGTGTGTATTGTGCTTGCCTCCACCACTCCTAGTGTAGTGTGTATTGTGCTTGCCTCCACCACTCCTAGTGTAGTGTGTATTGTGCTTGCCTCCACCACTCCTAGTGTAGTGTGTATTGTACTTGCCTCCACCACTCCTCGTGTAGTGTGTTCCACTCACCACCCTGTGAATAATAAAGTACTTTGTAATGTCTCATCTGCATCGTTGCCACAATAAAATGTGGCATTAGTTACACATGTGTTCTTTTACCTAACATATTGTCGGTAATTCTACCAACATTATTACAAGTTCAGGTCATTTCCTTATCAGGTCGCACTGTCTCCACTATCTCACATGTATACCCTAGACTTCGTGATGCTAGCACGAACGAACGAACGAAAGTGTTTAGGTAAGACCCTTGTGGGGTGAGCGGGGAAGCGGTGATAGGGGATGAACAGGTTGGTGAGAGGAAGGTTTTGAGAGAGAAAGAGAGGGTTTAAGCCAGCAGTTTGGCAGGTTAGCACTAACAGCATGATTGATCAGGACGTCTACTGGGAGGCCTGGATTAAGAACTAGGCTACGGGAGGTGTTGCCCTCTCAACACTACAGGTAGGTAGGTAGGTAAGTAGAACACTCCAGGTAGGCCATGGGCATTACTGGGAAGGTAGGCAGATGGATATTTGAATTCCTAACACACAGAACACAAAAAGTAGTAGTAAAAAGGGCAAGATCCAGCATCAGCGAGGTCAAAAGCTCAGTACCCCAAGGCACTGTCCTGACACCTCTGCTGTTTCTCATACTCATAGCAGACATAGATAAAAACACCCATCACACTTTTGTATCATCATTTGCAGATGAAACTAAAATAAGCATGAAAGTCACTACGGTAGAGGACACTGAAAAATTACAGGAGGACATAAGCAGGGTCTTCCAGTGGGCAGTGGAGAACAACATGACGTTAAATGGTGATAAGTTTCAGCTGCTTAGGTATGGAAAGAATGAAGAACTCAAAAGGAACATTATATACAAAACTCAAGAGGGTCACCACATAGAACGAAAGGAACACGTAAAAGACTTGGGAATAATTATGTCTGCTGACCTTTCTTTTAAAGACCATAACAAGACAAAGATCACAACAGCCAGGAAGATGACGGGGTGGGTATTGAGAACTTTCAAAACAAGGGAAATAATGCCAGTGGTGACACTCTTCAAATCGCTAGTGCTCCCTCACTTAGAATATTGCTCAGTGCTGACGGCCCCGTTCAGGGCAGGAGAAATATCAGAGCTGGAACAAATACAGAGATCGTTTACGGCTCACATTGAGCCATTGAAACATCTAAATTAATGGGAACGCCTTCAAGTCTTGAACATGTACTCATTGGAGCGGAGGAGAGAGAGATACATGATAATATATACATGGAAAGTACTTGAAGGCCTGGTCCCAAATCTGCACACTGCCATAACAACATACTGGAGTGAGAGATATGGGAGAAAGTGTAAAATAAACCCAGTGAGGAGCAGGGGTGCGGTGGGGACAATACGGGAGCACTGTATTAACATCCGGGGTCCCAGACTATTCAACATCTTACCAGAAGATATCCGAAACATCGCTGGAACCAGTGTAGAAGCCTTCAAGAGGAAACTGGACAAGTATCTTCATCGGGTGCCAGATCAACCAGGCTGTGATGGATATGTGGGGCAGCGGGCCTCCAGCAGCAACAGCCTGGTTGACCAGACAATCACCAGACGAGCCTGGCCCATGGCTGGGCTCCCAGAGTAGTGAAACTCTCGAAACTCTTCAAACGTATATCAAAGGTAGATAGGTAGAACACTCCAGGTAGGTAGATAGGTAGAACACTTCAGGTAGATAAATAGGTAATACACTCCAGGTAGGTAGGTAAAACACTCCAGATAGGTTGATAGAACACTTCAGGTAGACAGGTAGAACACTCCAGGTAGACAGGTAGAACACTCCAGGTAGACAGGTAGAACACTCCAGGTAGACAGGTAGAACACGCCAGGTAGACAGGTAGAACACTCCAGGTAGACAGGTAGAACACTCCAGGTAGGCAGGTAGAACCCTCCAGGTAGACAGGTAGAACACTGCAGATAGGCAGGTAGAACACACCAGGTAGACAGGTAGAACACTCCAGCTAGACAGGTAGAACACTGCAGGTACACAGGTACAACACTGCAGGTAGGCAGGTAGAACACTCCAGGTAGGCAGGTAGAACACTCCAGGTAGGTAGACAGAACACTCCAGGTAGACAGGTAGAACACTGCAGGTAGACAGAACACTCCAGGTAGACAGATAGAACACTGCAGGTAGACAGATAGAATACTGCAGGTAGACACGTAGAACACTGCAGGTAGACAGGTAGAACACTGCAAGTAGACAGGTAGAACACTGCAGGTAGACAGAACACTGCAGGTAGGCAGGAAGAACACTGCAGGTAGACAGAACACTGCAGGTAGACAGAACACTGCAGGTAGGCAGGTAGAACACTGCAGGTAGACAAGTAGAACACTCCAAGTAGACAGGTAAAACACTCCAGGTAGGCAGGTAGACAGGTAGGAAACTCCAGGTAGGCAGGTAGAACACAGCAGGTAGGCAGGTAGAACACTGCAGGTAGGCAGGTAGAACACTGCAGGTAGACAGGTAGAACACTGCAGGTAGACAGGTAGAACACTGCAGGTAGGCAGGTAGACAGGTAGGACACTGCAGGTAGGCAGGTAGAACACTGCAGGTAGGCAGGTAGAACACTGCAGGTAGACAGGTAGAACACTGCAGGTAGGCAGGTAGACAGGTAGAACACTGCAGGTAGGCAGGTAGAACACTGCAGGTAGACAGGTAGAACACTGCAGGAAGGGAGGTAGACAGGTAGGACACTGCAGGTAGGCAGGTAGAACACTCCAGGTAGGCAGGTAGACTCCTTCCTCCTCCATAACTCAGTACCTGGCCAGGTCTTCTAGCTGATGGCCAGGTAATGTTATGCAGGTACAGGCACACATAAATACGGCTACGAATAAGATATGTGTACATTACCTAGGTCCTAGAATAACCCAAAAAGGTCAAAGTGACTTATTTGCTTTGGGATCAGACTGTTGGTGCTAGCAACATGCACTGCAATATTAAGCACCACAGCTGGGCAGATCAAGGTGAGGTGAGGGCGGATTTTTTTATTATGTAGCAAAATTGAATACACCATGCCTTTCTGACATCATCACGACGCCAAATGACTTCGAAAAGGCAATAAATGACATGCCCATGCACTCCGCTCCAGGCCCAGACTCATGGAACTCCGTGTTCATCAAGAACTGCAAGAAGCCCCTATCATGTGCTTTTAACATCCTATGGAGAGGGAGCATGGAGACTGGGATTGTCCCGCAGCTACTAAAAACAACAGACATAGCCCCGCTCCACAAAGGGGACAGTAAAGCAATAGCAAAGAACTACAGACCAATTGCGCTAACGTCCCATATCATAAAAATCTTTGAAAGGGTTCTAAGAAGCAAGATCGCCACCCATCTTGATACCCATCAATTGCACAACCCAGGACAGCATGGGTTTAGAGCAGGCCGCTCCTGTCTGTCCCAACTACTGGACCACTACGACAAGGTCCTGGATGCTCTAGAAGATAAACAGAATGCAGATGTTATATACACAGATTTTGCAAAAGCCTTTGACAAATGTGACCATGGTGTAATAGCACACAAAATGCGTGATAAAGGAATAACAGGAAAAGTTGGTAGATGGATCTATAATTTCCTAACATGTAGAACACAAAGAGTAGTAGTCAACAGAGTAAAGTCTGAGGCAGCTACTGTGAAAAGCTCTGTTCCACAAGGCACAGTACTTGCTCCCATCCTATTCCTCATCCTCATATCAGACATTGACAGGGATATAAGCCACAGTGCTGTGTCTTCCTTTGCAGATGACACCCGAATCTGTATGACAGTGTCCACCGTTGAAGACACTGCAAGACTCCAAGCAGACATCAACCAAATTTTTAAATGGGCTGCAAATATGAAGTTCAATGATGAGAAATTTCAATTACTCAGATACGGAAAACGTGAAGAAATTAAAATCTCATCGGAGTACAAAACTAATTCCAACCACACAATAGAGCGAAAAACTAATGTCAAAGACCTGGGAGTGATCATGTCAGAGGATCTCACCTTCAAGAACCATAACAATGTAGCAATTGCATCTGCTCGAAAAATGACAGGATGGATAATGAGAACCTTCAAAACCAGGGATGCCAAGCCCATGTTGACACTTTACAGATCGCTTGTTCTATCTAGGCTGGAATATTGCTGCACACTAACTGCACCTTTCAAGGCGGGTGAAATTGCTGACCTTGAAAATGTGCAGAGAACCTTCACCGCACGCATAAGTGCGATAAACCACCTCAACTACTGGGAACGCTTGAAGTTCCTAAACCTGTACTCTCTAGAACGCAGGCGGGAGAGATACATTATTATATACACATGGAAAATTCTCGAGGATTAGTACCAAACTTGCACACAAAAATCACTCCGTACGAAAGCAAAAGACTCGGCAGGCGATGTAACATCCCCAATGAAGAGCAGGGGTGCCACTAGCACGTTGAGGGACAACACAATAAGTGTCAGGGGCCCAAGATGTTCAACTGCCTCCCAGCATACATCAGGGGGATTACCAACAAACCCCTGGCTGTCTTCAAGCAGGCACTGGACAGGCACCTCAAGTCGGTACCTGATCAGCTGGGCTGTGGTTCGTACGTTGGACTGCGTGCGGCCAGCAGTAACAGCCTGGTTGATCAGGCTCTGGTCCAACAGGAGGCCTGGTCACAGACCGGGCCGCGGGGGCGTTGACCCCTGGAATTCTCTCCAGGTAGACTCTCCAGGTAGACCAGCAGTGGTTGTGGAGAAAGTCCGGAAGGGGGGCTTGGTGGGGAGGGGTGAGAGACGGATGGTGGGAGGGGATGAGGGATAGGTGGTGGGAGGGGGGTGAAAGATGGGTGGTTGAATGGGGTGAGGGACTGGTGGTGGGAGGGAGGGTGAGAAACGTGTGGGGAGGCGGTGTTATACGGGTGGTAGGGATGGGGTCATGGACTGGTGGTGGGAGGGGAGAGACGGGTGGGGGACGGGGAGGGACTGGTGGTGGGAAGTGGAGAGAGACGGGTGGTGGGGAGGGACTGGTGGTGGGAAGGGAGAGAATCGGGTGGTGGAGGGAATGAGAGACGGGTGGAGGAGGGAGAGTGACGGGTTGGGGAGGGGTGGCAGGTGGTGGAGAGGAATGAGGGACGGGTTGGGGAGGGGAAGAGACGGGTGGTGGAGGTGACAGGTGGAGAGGTGTTGGGAGACGGGTGGGGAGGGGGTGAGAGACGGGTTGTGGAGGGGTGAAAGACGGGGTGGGTGGGGGATGGGGGTAATGGTCGGGTGGTTGGAGGGGAAGACGGGTGGGGTAGTCGGGTGATGGGGAGGGGCCGTTGACAAACGTGACACAGCTGTCTGTGGAATTCTATTTTTTCGTCCCAACGGAAGTTGGCAGCTTCTGTGGTCGGTCGGTCGAGAGAGAGAGAGAGAGAGAGAGAGAGAGAGAGAGAGAGAGAGAGAGAGAGAGAGAGAGTACTTATCAAGTTGTGTCTGTCTCATACAAGTCATTCCAATAATCAGTTTCGCATGAGACTAAAGAAATATTTCTTGACATCTCTGTGGCACTTCCTTGTGTTGATCCACCGACGGTGTCACGTTGACCCTGTTCCACCTTGACCCTGCTCCACCTTGACCCTGCTGCACCTTGACCCTGCTGCACCTTGACCCTGCTCCACCTTGACCCTGCTCCACCTTGACCCTGCTCCACCTTGACCCTGCTCCACCTTGACCCTGCTCCACCTTGACCCTGCTCCACCTTGACCCTGCTCCACCTTGACCCTGCTCCACCTTGACCCTGCTCCACCTTGACCCTGCTCCTCTCAAACTCAGTGTGTCAATACCTTTCAGAATTTTGTGTCCTGACTCCACGTGGCTGCTTGACCTTCCCTGCCTCAAGGTCGTCAGGATCAGTTCCTGCAACCTCCCCCACGGTGCGTTCCCCTCACTCCTGGAACCAGTCTGGTAGCTCCCCCTACGGTGCGTTTCCCTCACTCCTGGAACCAGTCTGGTAGCTCCCCCACGGTGCGTTCCCCTCACTCCTGGAACCAGTCTGGTAGATCCCCCACGGTGCGTTCCCCTCACTCCTGGAACCAGTCTGGTAGCTCCCCCCCCACGGTGCGTTCCTCTCACTCCTGGAACCAGTCTGGTAGCTCCCCCACGGTGCGTTCCCCTCACTCCTGGAACCAGTCTGGTAGCTCCCCACGGTGCGTTCCCCTCACTCCTGGAACTAGTCTGGTAGCTCCCCCACGGTGCGTTCCCTCACTCCTGGAACCAGTCTGGTAGCTCCCCCACGGTGCGTTCCCCTCACTCCTGGAACCAGTCTGGTAGCTCCCCACGGTGCGTTCCCCTCACTCCTGGAACCAGTCTGGTAGCTCCCCACGGTGCGTTCCCTCACTCCTGGAACAGTCTGGTAGCTCCCCCATGGTGCGTTCCCTCACTCCTGGAACCAGTCTGGTAGCTCCCCCACGGTGCGTTCCCCTCACTCCTGGAACCAGTCTGGTAGCTCCCCACGGTGCGTTCCCCTCACTCCTGGAACCAGTCTGGTAGCTCCCCACGGTGCGTTCCCCTCACTCCTGGAACCAGTCTGGTAGCTCCCCCCACGGTGCGTTCCCCTCACTCCTGGAACCAGTCTGGTAGCTCCCCCACGGTGCGTTCCCCTCACTCCTGGAACCAGTCTGGTAGCTCCCCCACGGTGCGTTCCCCTCACTCCTGGAACCAGTCTGGTAGCTCCCCCACGGTGCGTTCCCTCCCCTCCTGGAACCAGTCTGGTTGCTCTCCCCACGGTGCGTTCCCTCACTCCTGGAACCAGTCTGGTTGCTCCCCCACGGTGCGTTCCCTCACTCCTGGAACCAGTCTGGTAGCTCCCCCACGGTGCGTTCCCCTCACTCCTGGAACCAGTCTGGTTGCTCCCCCCCCCACGGTGCGTTCCCCTCACTCCTGGAACCAGTCTGGTGCTCCCCCACGGTGCGTTCCCCTCACTCCTGGAACCAGTCTGGTTGCCCCCCACGGTGCGTTCCTCTCACTCCTGGAACCAGTCTGGTTGCTCCCCCACGGTGCGTTCCCTCACTCCTGGAACCAGTCTGGTTGCTCCCCCACGGTGCGTTCCCCTACTCCTGGAACCAGTCTGGTAGCTCCCCCCACGGTGCGTTCCCTCACTCCTGGAACCAGTCTGGTAGCTCCCCCACGGTGCGTTCCCCTCACTCCTGGAACCAGTCTGGTAGCTCCCCCACGGTGCGTTCCCCTCACTCCTGGAACCAGTCTGGTTGCTCCCCCACGGTGCGTTCCCCCACTCCTGGAACCAGTCTGGTTGCTCCCCCACGGTGCGTTCCCTCACTCCTGGAACCAGTCTGGTAGCTCCCCCACGGTGCGTTCCCCTCACTCCTGGAACCAGTCTGGTAGCTCCCCCACGGTGCGTTCCCTCACTCCTGGAACCAGTCTGGTAGCTCCCCCACGGTGCGTTCCCTCACTCCTGGAACCAGTCTGGTAGCTCCCCCACGGTGCGTTCCCCTCACTCCTGGAACCAGTCTGGTTGCAAGTTTCTGCATCTTTTCAGCTTCTTGACCGGCGGGCTTCATGCTGGGGCCGCGTACTCATATATAAAGGTCTTAAGGAGTTTGTATTCAGGTTTCTGAATGTCTGAACGATGCTTTGAGGTTTTCTAATCTTGCAATGATAATGACGTTGTATCATATCCAATTTTTTTTTTTTTTTTTTTTATAATTATCGTTATTATCGTGACTATTAGTAATGGTGATTGAGGACACATGCAGGTTTGTGTACCGCTAGCTAGCCAGCACTAGTCTGCTATTCTTAGCGCTGTGTACCGCTAGCTAGCCAGCACTAGTCTGCTATTCTTAGCGCTGTGTACCGCTAGCTAGCCAGCACTAGTCTACTATTCTTAGCACTGTGTACCGCTAGCTAGCCAGCACTAGTCTGCTATTCTTAGCACTGTGTACCGCTAGCTAGCCAGCACTAGTCTGCTATTCTTAGCACTGTGTACCGCTAGCTAGCCAGCACTAGTCTGCTATTCTTAGCGCTGTGTAGCGCTAGCTAGCCAGCACTAGTCTGCTATTCTAGGCTGTGTGAGCGTAGCTAGCCAGCTAGTCTGCTATTCTTAGCACTCTGCAATTGTATTTAAAGCACTAGTTGTAATGTCTTAGGCCTGCTGTTGTACGCTAGCTAGCCAGCACTAGTCTGCTATTCTTAGCACTGTGTACCGCTAGCTAGCCAGCACTAGTCTGCTATTCTTAGCACTGTGTACCGCTAGCTAGCCAGCACTAGTCTGCTATTCTTAGCGCTGTGTACCGCTAGCTAGCCAGCACTAGTCTGCTATTCTTAGCACTGTGTACCGCTAGCTAGCCAGCACTAGTCTGCTATTCTTAGCACTGTGTAGCGCTAGCTAGCCAGCACTAGTCTGCTATTCTTAGCACTGTGTAGCGCTAGCTAGCCAGCACTAGTCTGCTATTCTTAGCACTGTGTACTCCAATTAGCGTCCGTCTCCGCTAACCACGGCGCTGTAATTAAATAACTAGAGGCTAGTTTATTAATTTTCCTGCATTCTTGTATTTTTTTCTAATACTTTTTTGTTATTGTTTAGCTCAGTATTATACGCATACACACTATGTATACAGTGTATGTCGTGCCTAATTACCTGAATTGGTCAGTTAGGCCGAACTGTCCGAAAACATTTAACTATTAATTTTATGAATTAATAGATATATTTTTTTCATTGGAAAATGGTGTTAAGATTTTTTTTTTTTTTCAGCAGACTTGACTGAGAGACATCAACCTAATTCTACTAAATATACATCAGTTTAAATTTATTTAATTTGAATTAAAATCAGTTATATATTCTTTTTTTGGTATGTTCAGATTTATTGCATAAGTGTCACTGCTTATTCAGCAAACATGATCCTTTTTAGGCCAAACTCACCGATTTGGCTTGTTCGCCACGTGTGTGTGTGTGTGTGTGTGTGTGTGTGTGTGTGTGTGTGTACTCACCTAGTTGTACTCACCTAGTTGTGGTTGCAGGGGTCGAGTCATAGCTCCTGGCCCCGCCTCTTCACTGGCCGCTACTGGGTCACTCTCCCTGCGCCATGAGCTTTATCATACCTCTTCTTAAAGCTATGTATGGAGCCTGCCTCCACTACATCACTTCCTAAACTGTGTGTGTGTGTGTGTGTGTGTGTGTGTGTGTGTGTGTGTGTGTGTTGTGTGTGTGTGTGTGTGTGTGTGTGTGTGTGTGTGTGTGTGTGTGTGTGTGTGTGTGTGTGTGTGTGTGTGTGTGTGTGTGTGTGTGTGTGTGTGTGTGTGTGTGTGTGTGTGTGTGTGTGTGTGTGTGTGTGTGTGTGGTGTGTGTGTGTGTGTGTGTGTGTGTGTGTGTGTGTGTGTGTGTGGGGTGTGTGTGTGTGTGTGTGTGTGTGTGTGTGTGTGTGTGTGTGTGTGTGTGTGTTGCTGTGTGTGTGTGTGATGTGTGTGACTCACCTATTGTGGTTGCAGGGGTCGACTTAGCTCCTGGCCCCGCCTCTTCACTGGTTGCTACTGGGTCACTCTCTCCCTGCTCCATGAGCTTTATCAACCTAGTCTTAAAACTATGTATTGTTCCTGCCTCCACTATCACTTTCCAAGCTATTCCACTTTCTGACAACTCTGTGACTGAAGAAATACTTCCTAACATCCCTTGGACTCATCGGAGTCTTCAACTTCCAACTGTGTCCCTTGTTGCTGTGTCCTCTCTGGAACACCCTTGTCTCTGTCCACCTTGTCGATTCCTCTCAGTATTTTAAAATGTCGTTATCATGTCTCCCCTAACCTCCTGTCCTCTAGTGTCGTCAGGTCGATTTCCCTTAACCTCTCTCGTAGGACAACCCTTAGCTCGGGACTAGTCTTGTTGCAAACCTTGCACTTTCTCTAATTTCTTGACGTGCTTGACCAGGTGTGGGTTCCAAACTGGTGCTGCAGACTTAGCTCCTGGCCCCGCCTCTTCACTGGCCGCTACTGGGTCACTCTTCCTGCTCCATGAGCTTTATCATACCTCTTCTTAAAACTATGTATGGATCCTGCCTCCACTACATCACTTCCCAGACTATTCCACTTTCTGACAACTCTGTGACTGAAGAAATACTTCCTAACATCCCTGTGGTTCATCTGAGTCTTCAACTTCCAACTGTGACCCCTTGTTGCTGTGTCCCATCTCTGGAACATCCTGTCTCTGTCCACCTTGTCGATTCCTCTCAGTATTTTATAAGTCGTTATTATATCCCCTTTATCTCTCCTGTCCTCCAGTGTCGTCAGGTCGATCTCCCTTAGCCTCTCCTCGTAGGACATACCCCTTAGCTCCGGGACTAGTCTTGTTGCAAATCTTTGCACTTTCTCTAGCTTCCTTACATGCTTGGCTAGGTGTGGGTTCCAAACTGGTGCTGCATACTCCAATATGGGCCTAACGTACACAGTGTACAGGGTCCTGAACGATTCTTTATTAAGATGTCGGAATTCTGTTCTTAGGTTTGCTAGGCGCCCGTATGCTGCAGCAGTTATTTGGTTGATGTGCGCGTCCGGAGATGTGGCCGGTGTTATACTCACCCCAAAATCCTTTTCCTTGAGTGAAGTTTGTAGTCTCTGGCCCCTTAGAGTGTACTCTGTCTGCGGTCTTCTTTGCCCTTCCCCAATCTTCATGACTTTGCACTTGGTGGGGTTGAACTCCTGGAGCCAGTTGCTGGACCATGTCTTCAGCCTCTCCAGATCCCTTTGTAATTCTGTCTAGTCCTCATCCGATTGAATTCTCATTAACTTCACATCATCTGCAAACAGGGACACTCGGAATCTATTCCTTCCGTCATGTCGTTCACAAATACCAGAAACAGCACCGGTCCTAAGAGTGACCCCTGTGGAACCCCGCTCGTTACAGGCGCCCACTTTGACACCTCGCCACGTACCATGACTCGCTGTTGTCTTCCTGACAGGTATTCCCTGATCCATTGGAGTGCCTTCCCTGTTATCCCTGCCTGGTCCTCCAGCTTTGCACTAATCTCTTGTGTGGAACTGTGTCAAACGCCTTCTTACAGTCCAAGAAAATGCAATCTACCCACCCCTGTCTCTCTCTTGTCTTACTTCTGTCACCCTGTCATAGAACTTCTGTAGGTTTGTGACACAGGATTTTCCGTTCCTGAACCCGTGCTGGCTGTCGTTGATGAGCTCATTCCTTTCTAGGTGCTCCCCACTCTTCTCCTGATAATCTTCTCCATGACTTTGCATACTATACATGTCAGTGACACTGATCTGTAGTTTAGTGCTTCATGTCTGTCTCATTTTTTAAAAATCGAGACTACATTTGCTGTCTTCCATACCTCAGGTAGTCGCCCTGTTTCGACAGATGTGTTGAAGATTGTTGTTAGTGGTACACATAGCGCCTCTGCGCTGTGTGTGTGTGTGTGTACTCACCTAATTGTGGTTGCAGGTGTGTGTGTGTGTGAGAGAGAGAATCAGACTTAAGGAACAAAATGGCGTAAAACCATAACTTGAACAATACACAAATATGTTAAGAGTTTTACTGTGTTGTAGCGTTGGATTGGAACACCATAAAATATCCACATGATGGAGAGTGAGACGCAAGTGCAGCATAATGAGACATTTTATTGACGATGTTTCACCCACACAGTGGGCTGTACCAAGTGAGTGAAAGACTCGTCAGTTCTCGACTAAATTATACTGCCTCTGTCTTTTCTATTTTTTTGCAGTGTGTTGTGTTGACGTCAAACTTGTGTGTTGTTGTTTAAAACCTCTGAATGTAAGTGTTGCCGAGGCTTCCCTGGATGTCCAGGAATTAATCACCTGTTAATTATGGATTGCGGTCGGGATAACATTGCTGTAAATTGCTACGTCGGGGGAGACTTTGTTGGTGGGATTTACCTGGAGATTACCAGTACCTAATGAAGCCTGGTCATGGACCGGGCCGGGGGGTGTTGACCCCCGGAACACCCTCCAGGTATACCTCAGGTAGTCGTTGCCGGAGGTCACCTCTACCCGCAGCCCAGTCCCAGACCAGGCTTCCTGGTTGCTTGCTTTATCAACCAGGCTGTTAGTGCTGGCCGGTCGCAGTTCAACATGTGCACCACAGCCTGGCTAATCAGGAATTGATTCAAGAATTTTATATTGTTCCCTCTTGGAGGCAGGTAAAGGTATGTTTGGTAATCCTCCCTTATGCAGGGAGGGTGTTGAAGAGTCGGGGTCCCTTTACACTTAGTGAGCTCTTTCTCAGTGTATTCCTCTATCTACATCTTTCCACACGAAGTATCTTGCACCGTTATCCTGTTTATTGTTAAGGTTTAACCTGTTATCGTGTTTATTGTTTGCCGGGTCACCATCTGGAGAAGACCTGGGCCGGATGTACCGGTGAATCTACTACAATACAATGTTTATTGTTATGGTTTAATATATACAGTTATCTTGTTTATTGTTATCTTGTGCTGGATAATTACATGACTGTTACAAATTTATCTTTGCAGGTAAGAATATGATGGGGACCAGCTTGCCAAGGTCGGGGTAACACACATTTACTGCTCTTTTTCCCTCTTATTTATATTGTTGTTCCTTATAATAGTTTTTACTGCCATATATATATATATATATATATATATATATATATATATATATATATATATATATATATATATATATATATATATATATATATATATATATATATATATATATATACTGTGCGTGTCGTGCTACTTTGGAGAGATGGTATGCAAATGGCTTGGGACTACACACGTTCATCTTCACTGGTTAACACTTAACTCTGACTCAGTGAATCTGATAGTGGCGTCGCCTGCTTCAGGGAGACCCAGAGGACCTTCACAGTAGCCAGACACAGCGTTACAGCTTCTTCAAATAGAGTAACAAGGCACAGTAGAGGATGCGAGTCTCTAGGTCAAGGGGAGTGTATGGCCTAGAAGGTGAGTGGTCTTGGTATTAAACTGGTTAGGAAAACAAAGGACCTCACGGGTAGACAGACAGACACAAGCGGCATAAATAAGTCATAACCAGAAGTCTTCGTGAGGCTTGATATAGTCTTGATAGAGTCCAGTGTTGCTATGTTTACTATGAACACAGTCACCACCACAGTCGTCAGTTGAACTTTTCTGATCTGAAGTGTCTTGACAAAATTACAGGTAACTACACTATAGTTAGTTCTTAGCAGATAGTTTATATATATATATATATATATATATATATATATATATATATATATATATATATATATATATATATATATAAAATGGGGTCCACCTCTGGTGTAAATTGTGGGACCCATAGCCTCGGAGAAGTGGATAAAAGGCTTCAAGGAAGAATATTTAGGTGTTTTTCTGAAGCCATTTGAATATTCCACTTCCCCTACCACCATCTATATATATATATATATATATATATATATATATATATATATATATATATATATATATATACAGGTTATTTCTCCCAGGTTCTCTGAAACATTTAGGATATACAACGATGTTCTTTGAGCAACTTGGCTGCGTCTGAAGTCAGAGAAACTTTACCCCCCATGACTAGAACGTTAAGGCTTTGAGAAAAGTTTGAGAACACTTCTTAAGACACAGAGAGTAACTTGAGCAAGACACAGAAGACAGACAAGTTTGTACTAGGTACACCAGAAGTGTTTCTTAAACATCCAGGTGTGAAGATGTGACCTCAGCTATTATTAAGTATCAGTAGCCCATTCTAGCACCGCTTTGCAGACCTGTCTCCTGCCCCAGCAACTGCTCCTGTAACTTCTATAACCAGTTGCACCGCTGACAACGATCATCATGCTGCCTCAACCACCGTCTCCCACGCCTCCCAACCTGCTGTTACACCACCATCACACCTCTCCACTGCTCCTGTCGACCCTCAGTCACCTGCTAACACCATTGTAGACTCGACAAATGAATCCACTTCAGAAGAAGACAGTGACGACTCCAGTATACTCTCATGGGAAAACTTTACCTTCTACACTTCTCCATTGAATGCTGACACCATGACCTGCACTGAGCTCTACAGAGACCTCGGTGCTGGAACAGTCAAGTATGCCTGTGAATCACCTCTTCACTTCACACTCACCCAAGTTCTGGAGTTCATCAAGCCTCTACGTTTCACCTTTGGTAACAAGACTAAACTATACCACCTCTCCAGGAGCAGCTTCAAAAAGTTTGAAAATGGCTCCACTGCAAACCTGCCTCCTTAAATACTCCTATAACTCCCACCTGTGTGCTGCCCTCTGATATTCCTGCCCTCTCCTGCGACCTACAAACTGCCAGCTTCTCAAGATTCAAGACCTCAACTACCACGAGACCGACGCATACACAGCCTGCTCCTCCTGTTTTCTCCAAGTTGGTCCCACGAGCGCCTAGCTGCTGGGTTAAGCCCTGGCAGTTTTCTTCGACTGTGGACACTCTTCTCCACCGCTAGTCTTCGCCTATCCCGTCTTCCCAGCTCACCCCACGTCAGGTCTTACCTAAACTCTCATGATCTTGATCTTGCACCGCCAGTGATCAACCTAGTACGATATGTTTTCCCCTCGGTCACAGCATTGCCAGCTGGTAATACTTGTTCACCACTAGTTACGAATACGTCAGTTCCTTAAAGAAGGGGAAATAAAGTTAAGAGATATACACTTCTCGGTGTATGGACGTTGAGATACATGAATCAGTGTCTCAGCCAAGGCTGATTACATCATCTTTTGTATATAGTTATATGTTCTTCATATTATGTGCTTGCATTGTACTGATAAAGTCACCGGTTAGCGAAACGTCTACAAATAAAGATACCCAGCCAGGTCTGGTCTGGTCGGGGACCGCGCCGAGGGAGTCATAATATGAGTCGGCTGAAGGTAGACAGAAGTGCGTCTACAATTTCTTTTTTTTCTCCCTTGTCCTTTCCCCATAGCCCTCTTCACCTCTTTCCATTCCCCAGTCCCTCTCCTTCTCTCTCTCCCTCCCTCACCCTCCCTCTCCCTCCCTCACCCTCTCTCTCCCTCCCTCACCCTCCCTCTCCCTCCCTCACCCTCTCTCTCCCTCCCTCACCCTCCCTCTCCCTCCCTCACCCTCTCTCTCCCTCCCTCCCTCACCCTCTCCCTCCCTCATGTGTACTTTTGCAAACTGTCATTTTTGGAGCTGTGTTGCCCATTTTTATGAGGTTCGTTGCAGTACTGAATATTACTGAGGCGGTAGTGACACTTGCGTGTTAGCGTGGGGTCGATACTCGGCTCCTGGTCCCGCTTCCTAGATTACCTTGATCGGCATCGCTGATATTTTGGCCTCTTGAGCCTTATCGTATCTACTCTTGAAGCTGTGTAGTATTGTGTTTGCCTCCACCACCACATCATGCAAGTCGCTCCACTTTTCAACCATCCCGACAATAAAGAAATATTTGCTTACTTCCCTGTGGTTCTTCTGAGTCTTGTCAATGTTAACATGGTAGACAATACCGATAAGTTGATACTTAAGACACATATGCAACAGTACAAATGTAAAGACGACGTCATCAGTCCATCAGCCTTGAAGACGTAGTTTTGAGGTGGTCAGTCCCTCAGCCTGGAGGACAGTTTTGTTCCAGAGTATGGAACAAAACTCTTCTCCAGGGTGATGGACTGATGTCATCGTCTTCACATCACTGCTTCTGCTCACTCTTCTGTACTGGACTGAAGAAGCCTACTGTGTGGGAGAAACGTTTCGGAATAAAGATGCCTATTATTGCACATGTGTCTTACTTATTATCAAAGCCTTCATCTTAAGAACATAAGAACGAAGGAACACTGCAGTAGGCCTACTTGCCTAATTTAGGTAGGCCCAACTCACAACCACACCTACTCATTTACCCGTCCAATCTATCTTCAGAGCTACCCTAAGTTCCTTGATGACGCTGCCTGGCAGTTGGTGTCACTCATTTACAACTCTATTGCTAAGCCAGTACTTTCCTATACTCTTTCTAACTCTAAATTTGTCCATCTTGAGTCCACTGTTGTGTCTTGTCTTGGTTAGATACTTTCACCGCGTTATTTGTATCCCTTTTTGTTTATTTGTATTCCATTTGCACACTTCAGTCGCATCAGTCACATCCCAGCCCCTAATTCTACGCTTTTCCCGAGTGGAAATTTAGTTCCGTCAGTCTGTCTTCGTAAGAAAGATTACTGAAACATGTGTGGTCAACTCTGGTCTTTCTCTATATAGTTTCCAGCGCATTTATGTCCATTTTGTAATATGGAGACCAGAACTGAGCAGCATGACCTAACATGCCTGGTTTACAGTACCGACATGAGACCAGAACTGAGCAGCATGACCTAACATGCCTGGTATACAGTACCGACATGTGCAACATCTGGGTATCTTCACTGTACGCGTTTCGCCAACCAGTGGCTTTATTGATATAAATTCAAGGACATAAATGGAAGACAGTAGAACTATATACAAAAGACGAGGTAATCAGTCCCTCAGTCTGTGCTTCAGACTTTTCACGACTTTGATGCTCTTCAACAACTGCAAGACTGATTACCTCGTCTCTTGTATATAGTTCTACTCTCTTCAAACTATGTTCTTGAATTTGTATTGATAAAGCCACTGGAGAGCGAAACGTCTACAGTACAGATGCCCAGATGTTTCACATGGGTATAACTTTCATCATAATCTGAATAAAGCCTAAACAAAGATATATAAAATTGAAGTATAACCTCTGGACGTGTGTTGTTTATACTGCTTGATATGGAGTCGAGGATTTATTCGTTTTATTGCAAACAATTATGCAAAGTTGTTCTGGCACCGGTGTACTAAGCTTGTCTCAGTGCTGAGACAAGCTCAGTGCTGAGTTAAGCTCAGTGCTGAGGTAAGCTCAGTGCTGAGTTAAGCTCAGTGCTGAGTTAAGCTCAGTGCTGAGGTAAGCTCAGTGCTGAGTTAAGCTCAGTGCTGAGTTAAGCTCAGTGCTGAGGTAAGCTCAGTGCTGAGGTAAGCTCAGTGCTGAGTTAAGCTCAGTGCTGAGTTAAGCTCAGTGCTGAGGTAAGCTCAGTGCTGAGTTAAGCTCAGTGCTGAGGTAAGCTCAGTGCTGAGGTAAGCTCAGTGCTGAGGTAAGCTCAGTGCTGAGTTAAGCTCAGTGCTGAGGTAAGCTCAGTGCTGAGGTAAGCTCAGTGCTGAGGTAAGCTCAGTGCTGATGTAAGCTCAGTGCTGAGGTAAGCTCAGTGCTGAGGTAAGCTCAGTGCTGAGTTAAGCTCAGTGCTGAGGTAAGCTCAGTGCTGAGTTAAGCTCAGTGCTGAGGTAAGCTCAGTGCTGAGTTAAGCTCAGTGCTGAGGTAAGCTCAGTGCTGAGGTAAGCTCAGTGCTGAGGTAAGCTCAGTGCTGAGTTAAGCTCAGTGCTGAGGTAAGCTCAGTGCTGAGGTAAGCTCAGTGCTGAGGTAAGCTCAGTGCTGATGTAAGCTCAGTGCTGAGGTAAGCTCAGTGCTGAGGTAAGCTCAGTGCTGAGTTAAGCTCAGTGCTGAGTTAAGCTCAGTGCTGAGTTAAGCTCAGTGCTGAGGTAAGCTCAGTGCTGAGTTAAGCTCAGTGCTGAGTAAGCTCAGTGCTGAGGTAAGCTCAGTGCTGAGGTAAGCTCAGTGCTGATGTAAGCTCAGTGCTGAGGTAAGCTCAGTGCTGAGGTAAGCTCAGTGCTGAGTTAAGCTCAGTGCTGAGGTAAGCTCAGTGCTGAGTTAAGCTCAGTGCTGAGGTAAGCTCAGTGCTGAGTTAAGCTCAGTGCTGAGGTAAGCTCAGTGCTGAGGTAAGCTCAGTGCTGAGGTAAGCTCAGTGCTGAGTTAAGCTCAGTGCTGAGGTAAGCTCAGTGCTGAGGTAAGCTCAGTGCTGAGGTAAGCTCAGTGCTGATGTAAGCTCAGTGCTGAGGTAAGCTCAGTGCTGAGGTAAGCTCAGTGCTGAGTTAAGCTCAGTGCTGAGTTAAGCTCAGTGCTGAGTTAAGCTCAGTGCTGAGGTAAGCTCAGTGCTGAGTTAAGCTCAGTGCTGAGTTAAGCTCAGTGCTGAGGTAAGCTCAGTGCTGAGGTAAGCTCAGTGCTGAGTTAAGCTCAGTGCTGAGTTAAGCTCAGTGCTGAGGTAAGCTCAGTGCTGAGTTAAGCTCAGTGCTGAGGTAAGCTCAGTGCTGAGGTAAGCTCAGTGCTGAGGTAAGCTCAGTGCTGAGTTAAGCTCAGTGCTGAGGTAAGCTCAGTGCTGAGGTAAGCTCAGTGCTGAGTTAAGCTCAGTGCTGAGTTAAGCTCAGTGCTGAGGTAAGCTCAGTGCTGAGTTAAGCTCAGTGCTGAGGTAAGCTCAGTGCTGAGGTAAGCTCAGTGCTGAGGTAAGCTCAGTGCTGAGTTAAGCTCAGTGCTGAGGTAAGCTCAGTGCTGAGGTAAGCTCAGTGCTGAGGTAAGCTCAGTGCTGATGTAAGCTCAGTGCTGAGGTAAGCTCAGTGCTGAGGTAAGCTCAGTGCTGAGTTAGCTCAGTGCTGAGGTAAGCTCAGTGCTGAGTAAGCTCAGTGCTGAGGTAAGCTCAGTGCTGAGGTAAGCTCAGTGCTGATGTAAGCTCAGTGCTGAGTTAAGCTCAGTGCTGAGGCAAACTCAGTGCTGAGTTAAGCTCAGTGCTGAGGTAAGCTCAGTGCTGAGGTAAGCTCAGTGCTGAGGTAAGCTCAGTGCTGAGGTAAGCTCAGTGCTGAGGTAAGCTCAGTGCTGAGGTAAGCTCAGTGCTGAGGTAAGCTCAGTGCTGAGGTAAGCTCAGTGCTGAGGAAGCTCAGTGCTGAGGTAAGCTCAGTGCTGAGGTAAGCTCAGTGCTGAGGTAAGCTCAGTGCTGAGGTAAGCTCAGTGCTGAGGTAAGCTCAGTGCTGAGGTAAGCTCAGTGCTGAGGTAAGCTCAGTGCTGAGGTAAGCTCAGTGCTGAGGTAAGCTCAGTGCTGAGGTAAGCTCAGGGCTGAGGTAAGCTCAGTGCTGAGGTAAGCTCAGTGCTGAGGTAAGCGTGGAGTCTTGGTCTGGTCTTGAAGACGCCGCTGAGATAAAAGACACTTGGAAGGTCATAAAGGAAACTTGTGGATAAAACTCTGACTTTGCTGCATAAGTTCACTTATTGGGACGTTTATTTCGTCAGCAACAGCAGCAGCAACAGTAGCAGTAGCAACAACAACAGTAGCAACAACAGTAGTAGTAGCAACAACAACAACAGTAGCAACAACAGTAGCAGTAGCAGTAGCAACAACAACAGTAGCAGTAGCAACAACAACAGTAGCAGTAGCAACAACAACAGTAGCAGTAGCAACAACAACAGTAGCAGTTGCAACAACAATAGTAGCAACAACAATAGTAGCAACAACAACAGTAGCAGTAGCAACAACAACAGTAGCAACAACAACAGTAGCAGTAGCAACAACAGTAGCAGTAGCAACAACAACAGTAGCAGTAGCAACAACAACAGTAGCAGTAGCAGCAACAACAGTAGCAGTAGCAACAACAACAGTAGCAGTAGCAACAATAACAGTAGCAGTAGCAACAACAATAGTAGCAGTAGCAACAACAATAGTAGCAGTAGCAACAACAACAGTAGCAGTAGCAACAACAACAGTAGCAGTAGCAACAACAGTAGCAGTAGCAACAACAACAGTAGCAGTAGCAACAACAGCAGCAGCAACAACAACAGTAGCAGTAGCAACAACAACAGTAGCAGTAGCAACAACAGCAGCAACAACAATAGCAGTAGCAACAACATCAGCAGCAACAACAATAACAGTAGCAACAACAGCAGCTACAACAACAGTAGTAGTAGCAACAACAGCTATAACAACAATAGCAGTAGCAACAACAGCAGCTACAACAACAGTAGCAACAACAATAACAGTAGCAACAACAGCAGCTACAACAACAGTAGCAACAACAGCTATAACAACAATAGCAGTAGCAACAACAGCAGCTACAATAACAGTAGCAGTAGCAACAACAGCAGCTACAACAACAGTAGCAGTAGCAACAACAGCAGCTGCAACAGTAGCAGTAGAAAGAACAGCAGCTACAATAACAGTAGCAACAACATCAGCTACAACAACAGCAACAGTAGCAACAACAGCTACAACAATAACAACAGTAGCAACAACAGCTACAACAATAACAGCAGTAGCAACAACAGCAGCTACTACAACAGTAGCAGTAGCAACAACAGCTACAACAATAACAGCAGTAGCAACAACAGCAGCTACTACAACAGTAGCTACAACAACAGTAGCAGTAGCAACAACAGCTGCTACAACAACAGTAGCAGTAACAACATCAGCTGCAACAACAGTAGCAGTAGCAACAACAGCAGCTACAACAACAACAGTAAAAGCGACGACATCATCAAAACTACGACCACCGCTACCAACAACACCACCACCATCACCACCACCAAGAAGATCACCACCACCACCACTACCAACAACAGCAACTACACCAGAGACAACAAAAACACCACCATCAGCAACAGCAGCATCAACAACAAAAGCCATACCACCACTGAAACTACCACCACCACCACCACTACTACTACTATTACTACTACTAACCGCAGCATCCGGGACAGCAGCTGCAACATCAGCAGCAGCCGTAGCAGCAGCAGCAGCAGCAGCAGCAGCAGCAGCAGCAGCAGCAGCAGCGTTGGACTGGGAATCTCTATTGATTTTCACCGTCTCAGCTGTCATTCACTGTTCGCGAATTCTGTCTGCGAATACCAGACTGTGTCTAGTGCAACTATGTATTAAGATTTGTCTAGGTATTGCATCTGCAAGAAGATGCACTAGCAACTCCTGCTTTGTGTTGCAGGGAAGAGGAAGCTGCAGTAGTAACACCTGTGTTGCAGGCTACACTAGCAGCACCTGTGTTACAGGCTTCACTAGCAACTGTGTTACAGGCTACACTAGCAACACCTGTGTTACAGGCTTCACTAGCAACTGTGTTACAGGCTACACTAGCAACACCTGTGTTACAGGCTTCACTAGCAAATGTGTTACAGGCTACACTAGCAACACCTGTGTTACAGGCTTCACTAGCAACTGTGTTACAGGCTACACTAGCAACACCTGTGTTACAGGCTTCACTAGCAACTGTGTTACAGGCTACACTAGCAACACCTGTGTTACAGGCTTCAATAGCAACTGTGTTACAGGCTACACTAGCAACACCTGTGTTACAGGCTTCACTAGCAAGTGTGTTACAGGCTACACTAGCAACACCTGTGTTACAGGCTACACTAGCAACACCTGTGTTACAGGCTACACTAGCAACACCTGTGTTACAGGCTACACTAGCAACACCTGTGTTACAGGCTACACTAGCAACACCTGTGTTACAGGCTTCACTAGCAACACCTGCACATGCAGGCTGCAGAAGAAACCACACCATTGATAGCACTATTAAAATCACCTAGGTTGTGTTGTGTGGTGAGAGAGCGACCTTCAAGTGTGTTGTGTGGTGAGAGAGCGACCTTCAAGTGTGTTGTGTGGTGAGAGAGCGACCTTCAAGTGTGTTGTGTGGTGAGAGAGCGACCTTCAAGTGTGTTGTGTGGTGAGAGAGCGTCCTTCAAGTGTTGTGTGGTGAGAGAGCGACCTTCAAGTGTGTTGTGTGGTGAGAGAGCGTCCTTCAAGTGTGTTGTGTGGTGAGAGAGCGTCCTTCAAGTGTGTTGTGTGGTGAAAGAGCGACCTTCAAGTGTGTTGTGTGGTGAGAGAGCGTCCTTCAAGACATACATCTCAGCTGGAAACTGTACAGAGAACGGTTACTGCGTCTTATAAGCCAGTCTAGTATATTTACTGGACGAAGCTGAAGCTGGTAGTTAGGCTGTCACCGTGTGTGTGTGTACTCACATATACGTGGTTGCAGGGATCGATTCACAGCTCCTGGCCCCGCTTCTTCGCTAGTCGCTACTAGGTCACTCTCTCCCAGCTCCAAGAGCCTTATCGTACCTCTTCTTAAAGCTATGTATGGATCATGCCTCCGCTATTTCACTCTCCAGATTGTTCCACTTCCTGACAATTCTAAGGCTAAATAAATACTTCCTAACATTCCTATGACTCATCAGAGTTTTCAACTTCCAGTTGTGTCCCCTTGTTTCTGTGTTCCATCTGTGAAACATTCTAGCCCTGTCCACCTTGTCAGTTCGTCTCAGTGACTCACGAAATCGTAATGACACGATTGCAAACAAACCATACCGCGGGTTCTATTCCCGCCCGTAGTATGGTTTAATTCCTCTCAGTATTTTATACGTCGTTATCATGTCTCCCCTATCCCTCCTATCCTCTAGTGACACTAGTATCACTCAACCTGATGACACTAGAGTCTAGTGTCATCAGGATGAGTTCCCTTAACCTCTGCTCGTAGGACATACGCCTCAGCTCCGGGACTAATGTTGTTGCAAACTTTTGCACTTTCTCCAATTTCTTGACGTTTCTGACTAGATATGAGTTCCATACTGGTGCTGGTGTATGGGTCTGACGTACACGATGTACAGTGTCGTGAATGACTCCTTACTTAGATGTCAAAATGCTATCCTAAGGTTTGCCAGGCGCCCATATGCTGCATCGATTATTTGATAGATGTGCCCCTCAGGGGACGTGCTCGGTATAATGCTTACCCCAAGATCCTTTTCCATAAGGTTTGCAGCCTCTGATCCCCTAGCCTGTACTCCGTCTGCGGTCTTCATTGTATTTCCCCAAGCTTCATGACTTTGCACTTGGTGGGGTTAAACTCCAGGAGCCATTAATCTGACCAAGCTTGTAGTCTGTCCAGATCCCCTTGTAATCTTACCTGGTTCTCGTCCGCTTGTAATCTTACCTGGTTCTCGTCCGCTTGTAATCTTACCTGGTTCTCGTCCGCTTGTAATCTTACCTGGTTCTCGTCCGCTTGTAATCTTACCTGGTTCTCGTCCACTTGTACTCTTACCTGGTTCTCCTCCGCTTGTAATCTTACCTGGTTCTCGTCCACTTGTAATCTTACCTGGTTCTCGTCCGCTTGTAATCTTACCTGGTTCTCGTCCACTTGTAATCTTACCTGGTTCTCGTCCGCTTGTAATCTTACCTGGTTCTCGTCCACTTGTAATCTTACCTGGTTCTCGTCCACTTGTAATCTTACCTGGTTCTCGTCCACTTGTAATCTTACCTGGTTCTCGTCCGCTTGTAATCTTACCTGGTTCTCGTCCGCTTGTAATCTCATAATTATTTTCACATCTTCAGCGAACAGGGACACCTCTGAATCTATTTATTCAATCATGTCATTCACATATACAATAGCACCGGACCTAGGACTGACCCTTGTGGAACCCCACTCGACACATGCGCCCACTCTGACACTTCATCACGTACCAACACTCGTTGTTTCCTTCCTGTCAGGTATTCCCTGATCCATTGTAGTACTTTCCTTACTATTCCTGCCTGCTCCTCTAATTTTTGAACCAGTCTCTTGCATGGTACAGTGTCGAAAGCCTTTTTATAGTCTAAAAAGATGCAATCTACCCATCTCTATATCTCCCCAGTCTTACTTCTGTTATCTTGTCATAGAACTCAAGTAGATTTGTGACACAGAAGTTCCCATCTCTGAAGCCGTGCTGATTGTCATGTATGAGCCCAATCCTTTCTGTTCCACCACTCTTCTCCTGATAATCTTCTCCATTATTTAACATACTATAATATGTCAGTGACACTGGTCTGTAGTTTAATGCTGCCTGTCTGTCTCCTTGTATGTGTGTTTGTGTGTGTGGGCGTGTGAGAGAGAGAGAGAGAGAGAGGGGAGAGAGAGAGAGAGAGAGAGGGAGAGAGAGAGAGAGAGAGAGAGAGAGAGAGAGAGAGAGAGAGAGAGAGAGAGAGAGAGAGAGAGAGAGAGAGAGAGAGAGACAAAGTTGTTTATATTTTTATGCTGAGTTTGTTTTATTGTTGCAAGATGGTTTGGTCATTGTAAATTAATGCAGTTTTGTGGATTTCAAGGTTTAAGAAAGTGTGGTATCACGAGGCTTGTCAGGGAGGCGGAAACATTAGTGATTCTGATTAAAATTTGTTTTGTGTAAGTACCAACACACTTGTTGGTACTTACACAAAACTGATTAAAGTTAAGTTGAGTCAAAATATAGAGTTAGAGTAATATTTTAAATTTACATGTATGATATTTTGATATATTAACATTATTTAGCTTGCTTTTACATAGATAATATTTTCTTATATTTTAAATGTTAAAAATTAGAGGCTGGGATGTTAAGAATTGTCAGGGGAAGCTTTATTTATTATCTTTTTTTTTGGAATTTTAGGTAGAATTTGTAAAGGTAATGCTATCAGCTGATTCTCGGGGAGGGGGGGGAGTAGCAAGAGGCCAGTGGCGGCGCCAGTCTGAGTACAACCATGATGGGGGAGGTTGTTCATTTAGTGGTCATCTGATATTATAATTGCAGTGGAGCGGTCAGTTATTGGAGTGTGGTAGGCATTATAGTCAACGCAGGACTGTGATCTACATAAGGATCACAACAATGGTGCTATTGCTTAAGCAGGGAAAGTGATAGGCTGGATAACTAGAACTTTCAAGACGAGAGATGCTGAGCTAATGATGATACTCTTCCAGCCACTTGTTCTCTCCAGGCTGGAATGGCTCCTTTTGAAGGCAGGCGAGATTGCTTTAAATAGAAAACATAGAGAACCTCCACTGCTCGTATGCGCTCAGTCAATCATCTGAAGTACTGGGAATGCTGAAGTCTTTTCAATTGCATTCCTTGGAACGTAGGCCAGATAGATACATCATAATTTACTCCTGGAAAATCCTGGAAGGACTGGTCCCAAAAATGCACAGAAATCACTCTGTATGACAGCAAGAGACTTCACAGACAGCCCAGAGTACCTCCACTGAAATAAAGCAGAGGTGCGACGAGTACACTGAGAGAACTCGACGATTGTCAGAGGTCACCGACCTTTCAGTGCCTTCCCTTCGTGCATAAGGAAAATTACCAACAAACCTCTGGTTGTCTTACACCTTGCTGTGTTTCTTGCTTTGGGCTGCGTGAGGGCAGCAATAACAGTCCGGTTGATGAGGCCTTGATCCACCAGAGGGCCTGGCCTATGACCGGGCCGAGGGGGCGTTGACCCCCGAAAGCATTCTTCATGTATCCTTCCAGACTGTACCAGTGGATGCTGGATCCTGGACTGTTCTGTGTGAAGGTCCTAATATGATCATGATAATTCAGAACAATTTGAGTACAGGGGTTAGGTGGCTTCTTACTAGTTTGTGAGAATAGAGATATCCTCGGTGTAGTGTTACCTGAACGCCACAATAATTGTGCATCTTATCAGTGATAATTCAACTTCCTCAGATTATATATTACTGTTCGACAAGTCAATAAGTGTACGAGAACCGCGACTCTTCAACGCCCTCCCTTCGTACATAACGGGGATTATCAACAAACCTCTGACTATCTTCAAGAGGGAACTTGAGAAGTTCGTCAGGTCACTTCCTGACCAGCCGGGTTGTGGTTCGTGTGGCCGATGCCAACAGTCTGGTCGATCAGGCCAGCAACCGGGAGGCCTGGTCTTGCACCGGGCAGCAGGGGCGGTGTCCACTGAAACATCCAGGTATACTTCAGATATAATATATTCCATTACATTTTGTGCTTATTTTTAACGTTAATTTTATTTCTACCTTATTTCCATTCCGGGGGTCACCGCCCCCGAGGCCCGGTGCCAGACCAGGCCTCCCAGTTGGTGGCTTGATCGAAAAGGCCGTTGGTGTCGGCCACGCGAACCACAACCCGACTGGTCAGGAACTGACCTGACGAACTCCCCAAGTTAACTCTTGAAGACAGCCAAAGGTTTGTTGGTAATCCCCTTTATGTACGAAGGGAGGGCGTTGAAGAGTCGCGGTCCTCATACACTTATTGACTTCTCTCATAGTGTACTCATCGCGCCCCTGACTTTTTGGGAAGGTATTTTACACCTGGCATAAATTTATTTGGGACATCTATCAATGATATTTATTGTCTATTAAATCTATTTCTAGTAGTATTTTTGTGGTGGCCGCATCAGTTTATTACCATGATATATTATTGATATTCCTTTAATTAATATTTATGTTTACTATTAAACACTTTAATGACATAATTTATGGTGACAACATTTAGGAATAAAACATTTGATATTTAAGACTGTATGAGGACACATTGTTTTAGTTGAGTGTTAGATCCCTCTTCTGGACACTACCATAACAACATACTGGAGTCAGGTCCCTCTTCTGGACACTACCATAACAATATACTAGAGTCTGATCCCTCTTCTGGACACTACCATAACAACATACTGGAGTCAGATCCCTCTTCTGGACACTACCATAACAACATACTGGTGTCTGATCCCTCTTCTGGACACTACCATAACAACATACTGGAGTCTGATCCCTCTTCTGGACACTACCATAACAACATACTAGAGTCTGATCCCTCTTCTGGACACTACCATAACAACATACTGGAGTCAGATCCCTCTTCTGGACACTACCATAACAACATACTGGAGTCTGATCCCTCTTCTGGAAACTACAATAACAACATACTGGAGTCTGATCCCTCTTCTGGACACTACCATAACAACATACTGGAGTCTGATCCCTCTTCTGGACACTACCATAACAACATACTGGAGTCAGGTCCCTCTTCTGGACACTACCATAACAATATACTAGAGTCTGATCCCTCTTCTGGACACTACCATAACAACATACTGGAGTCAGATCCCTCTTCTGGACACTACCATAACAACATACTGGTGTCTGATCCCTCTTCTGGACACTACCATAACAACATACTGGAGTCTGATCCCTCTTCTGGACACTACCATAACAACATACTAGAGTCTGATCCCTCTTCTGGACACTACCATAACAACATACTGGAGTCAGATCCCTCTTCTGGACACTACCATAACAACATACTGGAGTCTGATCCCTCTTCTGGAAACTACAATAACAACATACTGGAGTCTGATCCCTCTTCTGGACACTACCATAACAACATACTGGAGTCTGATCCCTCTTCTGGACACTACCATAACAACATAATGGTGTCTGATCCCTCTTCTGGACACTACAATAACAACATACTGGTGTTTGATCCCTCTTCTGGACACTACCATAACAACATAGTGGTGTCTGATCCCTCTTCTGGACACTACAATAACAATATACTGGTGTCTGATCCCTCTTCTGGATACTACAATAACAACATACTGGAGTCAGATCCCTCTTCTGGACACTACAATAACAACATAGTGGTGTCTGATCCCTCTTCTGGACACTACCATAACAACATACTGGTGTCTGATCCCTCTTCTGGACACTACCATAACAACATACTGGAGTCAGATCCCTCTTCTGGACACTACAATAACAATATACTGGTGTCTGATCCCTCTTCTGGACACTACAATAACAACATACTGGAGTCAGATCCCTCTTCTGGACACTACAATAACAACATAGTGGTGTCTGATCCCTCTTCTGGACACTACAATAACAACATACTGGTGTCTGATCCCTCTTCTGGACACTACAATAACAACATACTGGTGTCTGATCCCTCTTCTGGACACTACCATAACAACATACTGGAGTCTGATCCCTCTTCTGGACACTACCATAACAACATACTGGAGTCAGGTCCCTCTTCTGGACACTACCGTAACAACATACTGGAGTCAGATCCCTCTTCTGGACACTACAATAACAACATACTGGAGTCAGATCCCTCTTCTGGACACTACAATAACAACATACTGGAGTCTGATCCCTCTTCTGGACACTACAATAACAACATACTGGAGTCTGATCCCTCTTCTGGACACTACCATAACAACATACTGGAGTCTGATCCCTCGTCTGGACACTACCATAACAACATACTGGAGTCAGATCCCTCTTCTGGACACTACAATAACAACATACTGGAGTCAGATCAATCTTCTGGACACTACAATAACAACATACTGGAGTCTGATCCCTCTTCTGGACACTACAATAACAACATACTGGAGTCTGATCCCTCTTCTGGACACTACCATAACAACATACTGGAGTCTGATCCCTCTTCTGGACACTACCATAACAACATACTGGAGTCTGATCCCTCTTCTGGACACTACCATAACAACATACTGGTGTCAGATCCCTCTTCTGGACACTACCATAACAACATACTGGAGTCTGATCCCTCTTCTGGACACTACCATAACAACATACTGGAGTCTGATCCCTCTTCTGGACACTACCATAACATCATACTGAGTCTGATCCTCTTCTGGACACTACCATAACAACATACTGGAGTCTGATCCCTCTTCTGGACACTACCATAACAACATACTGGAGTCTGATCCCTCTTCTGGACACTACCATAACAACATACTGGAGTCTGATCCCTCTTCTGGACACTACCATAACAACATACTGGTGTCAGATCCCTCTTCTGGACGCTACCATAACAACATAATGGAGTCTGATCCCTCTTCTGGACACTACCATAACAACATGCTGGTGTCAGATCCCTCTTATGGACGCTACCATAACAACATACTGGAGTCTGATCCCTCTTCTGGACACTACCATAACAACATACTGGTGTCAGATCCTCTTCTGGACACTACCATAACAACATACTGGAGTCTGATCCTCTTCTGGACACTACCATAACAACATACTGGAGTCTGATCCCTCTTCTGGACACTACCATAACAACATACTGGAGTCTGATCCTCTTCTGGACACTACCATAACAACATACTGGAGTCTAATCCTCTTCTGGACACTACCATAACAACATACTGGAGTCTGATCCCTCTTCTGGACACTACCATAACAACATACTGGTGTCTGATCCCTCTTCTGGACACTACCATAACAACATACTGGAGTCTGATCCCTCTTCTGGACACTACCATAACAACATAGTGGTGTCTGATCCCTCTTCTGGACACTACCATAACAACATACTGGAGTCTGATCCCTCTTCTGGACACTACCATAACAACATACTGGAGTCTGATCCCTCTTCTGGACACTACCATAACAACATACTGGTGTCTGATCCATCTTCTGGACACTACCATAACAACATACTGGTGTCAGATTCCTCTTCTGGACACTACCATAACAACATACTGAAGTCTGATCCCTCTTCTGGACACTACCATAACAACATACTGGAGTCTGATCCCTCTTCTGGACACTACTATAACAACATACTGGTGTCTGATCCCTCTTCTGGACACTACCATAACAACATACTGGAGTCAGATCCCTCTTCTGGACACTACCATAACAACATACTGGTGTCAGATCCCTCTTCTGGACACTACCATAACAACATACTGGAGTCTGATCCCTCTTCTGGACACTACCATAACAACATACTGGAGTCTGATCCCTCTTCTGGACACTACCATAACAACATACTGGAGTCTGATCCCTCTTCTGGACACTACCATAACAACATACTGGTGTCAGATCCCACTCTGGACACTACCATAACAACATACTGGAGTCTGATCCCTCTTCTGGACACTACCATAACAACATACTGGTGTCAGATCCCTCTTCTGGACACTACCATAACAACATACTGGTATCAGATCCCTCTTCTGGACGCTACCATAACAACATACTGGAGTCTGATCCCTCTTCTGGACACTACCATAACAACATACTGGAGTCTGATCCCTCTTCTGGACACTACCATAACAACATACTGGTATCAGACATATAGGGAAAAACGTAGAATGAACTCAGTGAAAAGCAGGAGGTCTGAAGGCACAACCTACTATCAGCAGACATCGGAAATATTGCTGGAACGAGTGTAGAAGTTTTCAAGAGGGAACTGGATCGCTACCCCCAAGGGCTTGTACTCTTATATACTCGATCAAACATCTGAACTACTGGGAATGCATGAAGTCCCTTCAACTGTATTCCTTGGAACGTAGGCGAGAAAGGTACATAATAATGTACACCTGAAAAAATCCTGGAGGGACTGATCCCAAACCTAAATACCGAAATCACTACGTGTAACAACAAGAGACTTGACAGGCGGTGCAAGACACTTCCACGAAGGAGCAGGGGCGCTACGAGTACACTAAAAGAGAACTCGATGAGTGTCAGAGGTCCTCGACTTTTCAGTGCCCTCCATGCATATGGGGGAAGTACACAAGTCCAAAAATCAGTGCCTGACGAACCGAGCTGTGGTTCGTACGTAGGACTGCGTGCATCCAGCAGTAAGAGCCTGGTTGATCAGACCCTCATCCTGTAGGAGGCCGGGTCTAGGACCGGGTATTGACCCCCGGAAACTTCATTCAGGTATCTTTCGGGTAAGGGTCAGATCCACCGGGCTGTGAGGAATATGTGGGCCGCCAAATACAATAATCTGGTTGATCTGGCCCCAGATTGAGCTGTGAGGATAGAAAGAAAAAATCTTAAAACCGGTCACAGGTAACTCCCACCCTACTTCTACCCTCCATCCAGTGTTGCCAACTTATCGCTTTTCGCGTTACACTTTACATTTTTTGAGTTTCTTTAGCGCGAGGGTTTTCTAAATTTTCTAAAATACAGCGCGTTTTGGCAATCTTACCTCCACCCTCTCCCTTCCCTCCCTTCCCCCGCCCTTCCTCCTCTCCCCTCCACCCCCATCCACCCGTCCCCTCCCATCCCCTCCCCTCCCCTCCACCCCTTCACTCCCCATCCCTCAAGGACATTTTGGGAGTCCAGGGATCACAGGGGATGATTATAACCTCTCACTCCCAGGCTCAGTCCGTCCAGCCTGGCTGGTAGGCTCAGTCTTAACACTACCTCCAGCCTGGCTGGTAGGCTCAGTCTTAACACTACCTCCAGCCTGGCTTGTAGGCTCAGTCTTAACACTACCTCCAGCCTGGCTGGTAGGCTCAGTCTTAACACTACCTCCAGCCTGGTTGGTAGGCTCAGTCTTAACACTACCTCCAGCCTGGCTGGTAGGCTCAGTCTTAACACTACCTCCAGCCTGGCTGGTAGGCTCAGTCTTAACACTACCTCCATCCTGGCTGGTAGGCTCAGTCTTAACACTACCTCCAGCCTGGCTGGTAGGCTCAGTCTTAACACTACCTCCATCCTGGCTGGTAGGCTCAGTCTTAACACTACCTCCAGCCTGGCTGGTAGGCTCAGTCTTAACACTACCTCCAGCCTGGCTTGTAGGCTCAGTCTTAACACTATCTCCAGCCTGGCTGGTAGGCTCAGTCTTAACACTACATCCAGCCTGGCTGGTAGGCTCAGTCTTAACACTACCTCCAGCCTGGCTGGTAGGCTCAGTCTTAACACTACCTCCAGCCTGGCTGGTAGGCTCAGTCTTAACACTACCTCCAGCCTGGCTGGTAGGCTCAGTCTTAACACTACCTCCAGCCTGGCTGGTAGGCTCAGTCTTAACACTACCTCCAGCCTGGCTGGTAGGCTCAGTCTTAACACTACCTCCAGCCTGGCTGGTAGGCTCAGTCTTAACACTACCTCCATCCTGGCTGGTAGGCTCAGTCTTAACACTACCTCCAGCCTGGCTGGTAGGCTCAGTCTTAACACAACCTCCAGCCTGGCTGGTAGGCTCAGTCTTAACACTACCTCCAGCCTGGCTGGTAGGCTCAGTCTTAACACAACCTCCAGCCTGGCTGGTAGGCTCAGTCTTAACACTACCTCCAGCCTGGCTGGTAGGCTCAGTTTTAACACTACCTCCAGCCTGGCTGGTAGGCTCAGTCTTAACACTACCTCCAGCCTGGCTTGTAGGCTCAGTCTTAACACTACCTCCAGCCTGGCTGGTAGGCTCAGTCTTAACACTACCTCCAGCCTGGCTGGTAGGCTCAGTCTTAACACTACCTCCAGCCTGGCTGGTAGGCTCAGTCTTAACACTACCTCCAGCCTGTCTGGTAGGCTCAGTCTTAACACTACCTCCAGCCTGGCTGGTAGGCTCAGTCTTAACACTACCTCCAGCCTGGCTGGTAGGCTCAGTCTTAACACAACCTCCAGCCTGGCTGGTAGGCTCAGTCTTAACACTACCTCCAGCCTGGCTGGTAGGCTCAGTTTAACACTACCTCCAGCCTGGCTGGTAGGCTCAGTCTTAACACTACCTCCAGCCTGGCTTGTAGGCTCAGTCTTAACACTACCTCCAGCCTGGCTGGTAGGCTCAGTCTTAACACTACCTCCAGCCTGGCTGGTAGGCTCAGTCTTAACACTACCTCCAGCCTGGCTGGTAGGCTCAGTCTTAACACTACCTCCAGCCTGTCTGGTAGGCTCAGTCTTAACACTACCTCCAGCCTGGCTGGTAGGCTCAGTCTTAACACTACCTCCAGCCAGGCTTGTAGGCTCAGTCTTAACACTACCTCCAGCCTGGCTGGTAGGCTCAGTCTTAACACTACCTCCAGCCTGGCTGGTAGGCTCAGTCTTAACACTACCTCCAGCCTGGCTGGTAGGCTCAGTCTTAACACAACCTCCAGCCTGGCTGGTAGGCTCAATCTTAACACTACCTCCAGCCTGGCTGGTAGGCTCAGTTTAACACTACCTCCAGCCTGGCTGGTAGGCTCAGTCTTAACACTACCTCCAGCCTGGCTTGTAGGCTCAGTCTTAACACTACCTCCAGCCTGGCTGGTAGGCTCAGTCCTAACACTACCTCCAGCCTGGCTGGTAGGCTCAGTCTTAACACTACCTCCAGCCTGGCTGGTAGGCTCAGTCTTAACACTACCTCCAGCCTGTCTGGTAGGCTCAGTCTTAACACTACCTCCAGCCTGGCTGGTAGGCTCAGTCTTAACACTACCTCCAGCCTGGCTGGTAGGCTCAGTCTTAACACTACCTCCAGCCTGGCTGGTAGGCTCAGTCTTAACACTACCTCCAGCCTGGCTGGTAGGCTCAGTCTTAACACTACCTCCAGCCTGGCTGGTAGGCTCAGTCTTAACACTACCTCCAGCCTGGCTGGTAGGCTCAGTCTTAACACTACCTCCAGCCTGGCTGTAGGCTCAGTCTTAACACTACCTCCAGCCTGGCTGGTAGGCTCATCTTAACACTACCTCCAGCCTGGCTGGTAGGCTCAGTCTTAACACTACCTCCAGCCTGGCTGGTAGGCTCAGTCTTAACACTACCTCCAGCCTGGCTGGTAGGCTCAGTCTTAACACTACCTCCAGCCTGGCTGGTAGGCTCAGTCTTAAACACTCACCTCCAGCCTGGCGGTAGGCTCATTTAACACTACCTCCAGCCTGGCTGGTAGGCTCAGTCTTAACACTACTCCAGCCTGGCTGGTAGGCTCAGTCTTAACACTACCTCCAGCCTGGCTGGTAGGCTCAGTCTTAACACTACCTCCAGCCTGGCTGGTAGGCTCAGTCTTAACACTACCTCCAGCCTGGCTGGTAGGCTCAGTCTTAACACTACCTCCAGCCTGGCTGTCAGCACACCCCCAGCCTGGCTGGTAGGCTCAGTCTTAACACTACCTCCAGCCTGGCTGGTAGGCTCAGTCTTAACACTACCTCCAGCCTGGCTGGTAGGCTCAGTCTTAACACTACCTCCAGCCTGGCTGGTAGGCTCAGTCTTAACACTACCTCCAGCCTGGCTGGTAGGCTCAGTCTTAACACTACCTCCAGCCTGGCTGGTAGGCTCAGTCTTAACACTACCTCCAGCCTGGCTGGTAGGCTCAGTCTTAACACTACCTCCAGCCTGGCTGGTAGGCTCAGTCTTAACACTACCTCCAGCCTGGCTGGTAGGCTCAGTCTTAACACTACCTCCAGCCTGGCTGGTAGGCTCAGCTTAACACTACCTCAGCCTGGCTGGTCAGGTTCAGTTCTCTAACACTACCTCCTGCCTGGCTGGTAGGCTCAGTCTTAACACTACCTCCAGCCTGGCTGGTAGGCTCAGTCTTAACACTACCTCCAGCCTGGCTGGTACAAAGTGTCACACTATGGGTGGAGGGGGGTTAAGAGAGTCTTATAACGTAAGACGGAGGTCGAGTGGGATAGTGAGGGAGGTAGAGTGGGATAGTGAAGGAGGTAGAGTGGTATAGCGTGTGAGGGAGGTAGAGTGAGATAGCGTGTGAGGGAGGTAGAGTGGGATAGCGTAGGAGGGAGGTAGAGTGGGATAGCGTGGGAGGGAGGTAGAGTGGGATAACGTGGGAGGGAGGTAGAGTGGGATAGCTTGGGAGGGAGGTAGAGTGGGATAGCGTGGGAGGGAGGTAGAGTGGGATAGCGTGGGAGGGAGGTAGAGTGGATAGTGTGGAGGGGGTAGAGGGAGGTAGAGGTAGGGTAGGGAGGAGGGAGGATGCTGGGAGGGAGGTAGGGTGGGATTGAGTGGGAGGGTGGTAGAAGTATGATAGCGTGAGAGGGAGGTAGTGTGGGATAGCGTGGGAGGGAGGTAGAGTGCCTTAATGTGGGAGTCGACCTGAGGTTAAAGGTGAAGTCACTAGCCTGGCTTAGCGCCTTTGTCATCGATGCCGCAGCGTGTTGGCAAGGAACCTCCTAGCACTCGTCCTAGGAGCCTCCTAGCACCGTCCTATGAGCCTCCTAGCACCGTCCTAGGAGCCTCCTAGCACCGTCCTAGGAACCTCCTAACACCGTCCTAGGAACCTCCTAGCACCGTCCTAGGAACCTCCTAGCAGGCTCATGATAACATCCTAGCAAGCTCATGGGACCCTGCTAGGAGACTTTTGGGAGTCTCCTAGGAGGCTTTGGGTGGCCCCTAGCAGGCTCCTGGGAGCCTCCTTGCAGATTCCTAGCAACCTCCTAGTACGCCCCTTGCAGGAAATTTTCACCCATACTGTTTTATATTGTACATACTCACCTGTTTGTGGTCGCATCTGTTGAGTCTCAGCTCCTGACCCCAGCCTCTCGAACCAGCTATTCCTCTGACTATTTTGCATGTAGTTATCATGTCTTTTATCCTGTAATGTCAACAGGTTCAGTACCTTCAGTCTTGCATTCCTCGGCCCTCACTCCAGTATTCCTCGGCCCTCACTCCAGTATTCCTCGGCCCTCACTCCAGTATTCCTCGGCCCTCACTCCAGTATTCCTCGGCCCTCACTCCAGTATTCCTCGGCCCTCACTCCAGTATTCCTCGGCCCTCACTCCAGTATTCCTCGGCCCTCACTCCAGTTTCTTGAGGTTATTTATCAGATGTGGGTTCCTTTTCTGGTGCTGGGTATTGTAATTATTATAATCAAACCTAAGTTGGGTATGTAAGATGGGCCTGACGTTGTGTATAGGGCCGTGAAGGGCTAAGCGAACCTTGCTGCAGAGATTATTAGGTTGCTGCGAGCCTCTAGTGATATGCTCGGCACTGTGCTGACCCCTTGGTCCTCTGCACCCATCACTCTCTTTCCTTTCTTGCTTATCTCACAGTTTCAACGACTCTTTTTTTTTTAAGTTTAACAACTTATGCTAACACATAAAACAACTATGTAGAACATATCGCACGCACACACACACACACGCCAGGAGCTATGACTCGACCCTTGCAAACACACACACACACACACACACACACACACACACACACACACACACACACACACACACACACACACACACACACAACACACACACACACACACACAAAAACACACACAGAGGGCGTTCTATTCGACAGGGCGAAACATTCAGTGTTCACACACACACACTCACACACTACATCACAGGCCAGTGTCAAATCGACATGTGCCTAGGACAAAATGGTAACTAACACACACACACACAAAGCGGGGCCAGGAGCTTTGAATCGACCCCTGCAACCACAACTAGGTGAGTACACACACATACACACAGTAAAATATATATATATTTTATGTTGATATGAAAGATGAATATAATTCAGGAAGAGTTTACAACCTGTCTCTAGAGTTTATATACAGTTTCCGGGGTCTTCTTAATCCTTCCCCAATTTTCATAACCTGGTATTTCCTGGGGTTGAATTCCAGCAGCCACTTGCTTGATCAGTAGTGCAGTTTGTCCAAGTACATTTATAGCCATTTTCTTGTCCTCATCAACTTTATTAGCCCCATTAATTTTCTATCATGTATCCCGTCTCTTGAACTGCTTCCCTATCCAACCTGTCAACTCTTCTCAGTATTTTGTACGCCGTGATCATATCACACCTGGGTTTTCTGTTTGTCATCAAGTTTAGCTCCTCAGAGCTGATACCCCTTAGCTTCAGGACTAGTCTTTTTGCAAACTTCTGCACTTTCTCCGGTTTATGTGTGTGTACTCACATAGTTGTACTCACCTAATTGTGGTTGCAGGGGTATTGCTTTGCTGCCACCTTTGTGGAGTGGAGCTATAACCGTTGCTTTTAGTGACTGTGGAATCTCACCTGTGTCGATGCTCCTTCTCCATAGCATACTTAGGGACCGTGAGAGTGGTTTCTTGCAGTTCATAATACACACAGAGTTCCACGAGTCTGAGCCTGGGGCTGAGTGCATGGGCATGTCCTCGATGACTTTCTCAAAATCTAGTGGAGTTATGTCAGAAATTTGGCAAACAGCTTTGCAGAGAAGAACATCAAGGAAAGAAAGAGTGTTGTCGACTTCTTCTAGTGTGAACTGGATTGATAGCTCGACCTGGTTGAGCTTGTGTTGGAGAGCTTGAACGTTGGAGCGTCTGGGAGTTATGATGAGAATGTCGTCAACTTAGGGAGTGTTTGTTGCAGAAATTCAGCAGCTCACGTGTTTGTGAGTTTTCATCTGAGTTGCCTCCAGGGATTATTTCTGCTACAACATTATTTGATACATTCTACCATTTTATATGTCTTAGATTACAATCACCAAGCAGCAAGATGTTTGGTGCTGGAACTGGAAGGGTTTCCAGACAGGAGTCAATTTTTGCTAGCTGTTCCTTGAACTGTTGGGAAGTTGCATCTGGTGGCTTATATACAAGTACAATAACTAAGTTTTGGTTCTCGATCTTTATTCTTATTCTTCAAGAGGAAACTGGACAAATATCTTCACCAGGTGCCAGATCAACCAGGCTGTGATGGATATGTGGGGCAGCGGGCCTCCAGCAGCAACAGCCTGGTTGACCAGGCAAGCACCAGACGAGCCTGGTCCATGGCCGGGCTCAGAGAGTAGATACTCTCGAAACTCTTCAAAGGTATATCAAAGGTATATTAGAACTTCAACTACATCATTTGTGTGTGTTTGTGTGTATAGTGTGTGTATAGTGTGTGTGTAGTGTGTATATAGTGCGTGTGTGTGTATAGTGTGTGTATAGTGTGTGTAGTGTGTGTATAGTGTGTGTGTATAGTGTGTGTGTATAGTGTGTGTGTGTGTGTGTGTGTGTGTGTGTGTGTGTGTGTGTGTGTGTGTGGCTGGACCTGGTAGGTGGGCAGTATGAAGCAGATGCCAGGGGTCCCAAAACTTACAAGGAAATTCTTGTTAATTAAGTGAATTCCTGGACCCCCGAGCGCCCTCCCACCAGCACCGGTAACCCTCATATTCTTCCAATATTTTCTCTCTGATTTAAAACTTATTTTTCATTGCTCGTATGATTACCATATTCCATATTTGATGATTAACATTAATATCTGTTATACAAGGTACACATATATCTGGTTTAGAAAAACACGTAAGCAAACACTAGCACATATTTATTAGAAAACGTTTCGCTCCTGAGACCTAGACTATGTACCTGAGATTGTGTTTACCCGGAGATTGTTACCCGGAGTGTCAGGTATTCAGTGGTGTATCCAGAGAGTTTGTGACGGTGGCACGACACAAGAGTCGTGTATTTGGTGTGTGTCGGGACGCGGTGCACAGGTTTCACTAGAGAATGGGTTCATGATGCAGGGGGCGTGCCATGTGGCACAGAGAAGGTGTCGTGTGACACTGAGCGATAGCGTGTGTAACACAGAGACAAGGGTGTCTGAGGACACGGTGGAGAAGGTGTATCATGACGAGGTATGGTAGTGTCCTGCGTGACACTTGAAGACGGCAGCCACTTGAAGATGGCTGCCACTTGAAGATGGCAGCCACTTGAAGATGGCAGCCACTTGATAAGCATTGATTATATGATTTTACTTGTGGTATTTTATTGTACTATGATTTTGTGTATATAAATGTTTTTACACAAATTATTAGATAATGTTTTTATTCAGATTATGTTTTTATATTAATAATAATATAATATATTAAATATATAAAATCTGAGAGATTTTATTGTTATCCTGAACAATCCTTTATTACAAATGAAGTTTTTTTTGTAATACCCACCACCCCAGCAGCCTGGTCCTAGACCCACCACCCCAGCAGCCTGGTCCTAGACCCACCACCCCAGCAGCCTGGTCCTAGACCCACCACCCCAGCAACCTGGTCCTAGACCCACCACCCCAGCAGTCTGGTCCTAGACCCACCACCCCAGCAGCCTGGTCCTAGACCCCCCCCAGCAGCCTGGTCCTAGACCCACCACCCCAGCAGCCTGGTCCTAGACCCCCCCAGCAGCCTGGTCCTAAACCCACCACCCCAGCAGTCTGGTCCTAGACCCCCCCAGCAGCCTGGTCCTAGACCCACCACCCCAGCAGCCTGGTCCTAGACCCACCACCCCAGCAACCTGGTCCTAGACCCACCACCCCAGCAGCCTGGTCCTAGACCCACCACCCCAGCAGCCTGGTCCTAGACCCACTACCCCAGCAACCTGCTCCTAGACCCACCACCCCAGCAGCCTCGTCCTAGACCCACCACCCCAGCAGCCTGGTCCAAGACCCACCACCCCAGCAGCCTGGTCCTAGACCCACCACCCCAGCAACCTGCTCCTAGACCCACCACCCCAGCAGCCTGGTCCTAGACCCACCACCCCAGCAACCTGCTTCTAGACCCACCACCCCAGCAACCTGCTCCTAGACCCACCACCCCAGCAGCCTGGTCCTAGACCCACCACCCCAGCAACCTGCTCCTAGACCCACCACCCCAGCAGCCTGGTCCTAGACCCACCACCCCAGTAACCTGGTCCTAGACCCACCACCCAGCAGCCTGGTCCTAGACCCACCACCACCAGCAACCTGGTCCTAGACCCACCACCCCTAGCAACTGGCCCTAGACCCACCACCCCAGCAACCTGCTCCTAGACCCACCACCCCAGCAGCCTGGTCCTAGACCCACCACCTTAGTAACCTGGTCCTAGACCCACCACCTTAGTAACCTGGTCCTAGACCCACCACCCCAGCAGCATGCTCCTAGACCCACCACCCCAGCAACCTGGTCCTAGACCCACCACCCCAGCAGTCTGGTCCTAGACCCACCACCCCAGCAGCCTGGTCCTAGACCCACCCCCCAGCAGCCTGGTCCTAGACCCACCACCCCAGCAGCCTGGTCCTAGACCCACCACCCCAGCAGCCTGGTCCTAGACCCACCACCCCAGCAGCCTGGTCCTAGACCCACCACCCCAGCAGCCTGGTCCTAGACCCACCACCCCAGCAGCCTGGTCCTAGACCCACCACCCCAGCAGACTGGTCCTAGACCCACCACCCCCACAGCCTGGTCCTAGACCCACCACCCCAGCAGTCTGGTCCTAGACCCACCAACCCAGCAGCCTGGTCCTAGACCCACCACCCCAGCAGTCCTGGTCCTAGACCCACCACCCGCAGCCTGGTCCTAGACCCACCACCCCAGCAGACTGGTCCAAGGCCCACCACCCCCACAGCCTGGTCCTAGACCCACCATCCCAGCAACCTGGTCCTAGACCCACCACCCCAGCAGCCTGGTCCTAGACCCACCACCCCCGCAGTCTGGTCCTAGACCCACCATCCCAGCAGCCTGGTCCTAGACCCACCACCCCAGCAACGTGGTTCTAGACCCACCACCCCAGCAGCCTGGTCCTAGACCCACCACCCCAGCAGTCTGGTTCTAGACCCACCACCCTAGCAGCCTGGTCCTAGGCCCACCACCCCAGCAGCCTGGTTCTAGACCCACCACCCTAGCAGCCTGGTCCTAGGCCCACCACCCCAGCAGCCTGGTCCTAGACCCACCACCCAGCAGCCTGGTTCTAAACCCACCACCCCAGCAGCCTGGTCCTAGACCCACCACCCCAGCAGCCTGGTTCTAGACCCACCACCCCAGCAGCCTGGTCCTAGACCCACCACCCAGCAGCCTGGTCTAGACCCACCACCCCAGCAGCCTGGTCCTAGACCCACCACCCAGCACCAGGTCCTAGACCCACCACCCCAGCAGCCTGGTCCTAGACCCACCACCCCAGCAGCCTGGTCCTAGACCCACCACCCCAGCAGCCTGGTTCTAGACCAGGCCTCCAAGCAGCCAGGTCCTAGACCCACCACCCCAGCAGCCTGGTCCTAGACCCACCATCCCAGCAGCCAGGTCCTAGACCCACCACCCCAGCAGCCTGCTCCTAGACCCACCATCCCAGCAGCCAGGTCCTAGACCACACCCCAGCAGCCTGGTCCTAGACCCACCACTCAGCAGCCTGGTCTAGACCACCCCCGAAATGGTAACAATGGATAATACCGACATGGTGAAAAAAAGAAAGATACAAATGCAGTATAATGTTATCCTTTATTGACGACGTTTCGCCCACACAGTGTGTTTTATCAAGTCACGAACTCTGAGAGGGTAGGCCAATATATACTCTAGTGAGTGTAAGTATGAAAAACTACAGGAAGATGTAAACGGGATTTTCCAGTGAACACTTGAGAACAACATGACGTTGTATGGTGTTAAGTTCCGGTTGTTTAGACAAGGAACACGTGTACAAAACTCAGAGGATCGTCAAATAAAACGAAAAGGAACACGAGAAAGACTTGAGAATAATCATGTCAGCTGACCTTTCTTTCAAGGAACACAGTAAGACAAAGGTCACGACGGCCAGGAAGATGACACGATAATGAGAACTTTCAAAACCAGGGAAATAATGCCAATGGCGAGACACTGTACTGTGGAATGTGTATTATGAAGAATGAATTATGGAATGTGAATTATGGAATGTGAATTATGGAATGTGAATTATGGAATGTGAGTCATAGAATATGTATAATGGGATATAAGTTGAGATCAAATGAAATTTGTCCTTTGAATTATAGTGATTGATTTCTGGAATATTATAATATATGAACTGTGACTTACGGAGTATGTATTAGAAGCTTATATATAGTCTGCTGCCTGAACCTCAAGGTTGCCTGAAGCTTATCTCTAGCTTACCTAATGCTGCCTGAAGCTTACCTAATGCTGCCTGAAGCTTACCTAATGCTGCCTGAAGCTTACCTCTAGCTTACCTAATGCTGCCTGAAGCTTATCTCTAGCTTACCTAATGTTCCCTGAAGCTTATCTCTAGCTTACCTAATGCTGCCTGAAGCTTATCTCTAGCTTACCTAATGCTGCATGAAGCTTATCTCTAGCTTACATAATGCTGCCTGAAGCTTATCTCTAGCTTACCTAATGCTGCCTGAAGCTTATCTCTAGCTTACCTAATGCTGCCTGAAGCTTATCTCTAGCTTACCTAATGCTGCCTGAAGCTTATCTCTAGCTTACCTAATGCTGCCTGAAGCTTATCTCTAGCTTACCTAATGCTGCCTGAAGCTTATCTCTAGCTTACATAATGCTGCCTGAAGCTTATCTCTAGCTTACCTAATGCTGCCTGAAGCTTATCTCTAGCTTACCTAATGCTGCCTGAAGCTTATCTCTAGCTTACCTAATGCTGCCTGAAGCTTACCTCAAGCTTACCTAATGCTGCCCGAAGCTTATCTCTAGCTTACCTAATGCTGCCTGAAGCTTACCTCAAGCTTACCTAATGCTGCCCGAAGCTTATCTCTAGCTTACCTAATGTTGCCTGAAGCTTATCTCTAGCTTACCTAATGTTGCCTGAAGCTTATCTCTAGCTTACCTAATGCTGCCTGAAGCTTATCTCTAGCTTACCTAATGCTGCCTGAAGCTTATCCCTAGCTTACATAATGCTGCCTGAAGCCTATCTCTAGCTTACCTAATGCTGCCTGAAGCTTATCTCTAGCTTACCTAATGCTGCCTGAAGCTTATCTCTAGCTTACCTAATGCTGCCTGAAGCTTATCTCTAGCTTACCTTATGTTGCCTGAAGCTTATCTCTAGCTTACCTAATGTTGCCTGAAGCTTACCTCAAGCTTACCTAATGCTGCCCGAAGCTTATCTCTAGCTTACCTAATGTTGCCTGAAGCTTATCTCTAGCTTACCTAATGTTGCCTGAAGCTTATCTCTAGCTTACCTAATGCTGCCCGAAGCTTATCTCTAGCTTACCTAATGTTGCCTGAAGCTTATCTCTAGCTTACATAATGCTGCCTGAAGCCTATCTCTAGCTTACCTAATGTTGCCTGAAGCTTATCTCTAGCTTACCTAATGCTGCCTGAAGCTTATCTCTAGCTTACCTAATGTTGCCTGAAGCTTATCTCTAGCTTACCTAATGCTGCCTGAAGCTTATCTCTAGCTTACCTAATGCTGCCCGAAGCTTATCTCTAGCTTACCTAATGCTGCCCGAAGCTTACCTCAAGCTTACCTAATGCTGCCTGAAGCTTACCTCAAGCTTACCTAATGCTGCCCGAGCTTATCTCTAGCTTACCTAATGCTGCCTGAAGCTTATCTCAACACCTAATGCTGCCTGAAGCTTACCTCAAGCTTACCTAATGCTGCCCGAAGCTTATCTCTAGCTTACCTAATGCTGCCTGAAGCTTACCTCAAGCTTACCTAATGCTGCCTGAAGCTTACCTCAAGCTTACCTAATGCTGCCTGAAGCTTACCTAATGCTGCCTGAAGCTTACCTCAAGCTTACCTAATGCTGCCTGAAGCTTATCTCTAGCTTACCTAATGCTGCCTGAAGCTTACCTCAAGCTTATCTAATGCTGCCTGAAGCTTACCTCAAGCTTACCTAATGCTGCCTGAAGCTTACCTCAAGCTTACCTAATGCTGCCTGAAGCTTATCTCTAGCTTACCTAATGCTGCCCGAAGCTTACCTCAAGCTTATCTAATGCTGCCTGAAGCTTACCTCAAGCTTACCTAATGCTGCCTGAAGCTTACCTCAAGCTTACCTAATGCTGCCTGAAGCTTATCTCTAGCTTACCTAATGCTGCCTGAAGCTTACCTAATGCTGCCTGAAGCTTACCTCAAGCTTACCTAATGATGCCTGAAGCTTACCTCAAGCTTACCTAATGCTGCCTGAAGCTTACCTCAAGCTTACCTAATACTGCCTGAAGCTTACCTGAAGCTTACTTAATGCTTCCTGAAGCTTACCTCAAGCTTACCTAATGCTGCCTGAAGCATCCTCAAACTACCTAATGCTGCCTGAAGCTTACCTCTAGCTTACCTAATGCTGCCTGAAGCTTACCTAACTACCTAATGCTGCCTGAAGCTTACCTCATACCTAATGCTGCCTGAAGCTTACCTAATGCTGCCTGAAGCTTACCTAAAGCTTACCTAATGCTGCCTGAAGCTTACCTCAAGCTTACCTAATGCTGTCTGAAGCTTACCTCTAGCTTACCTAATGCTGCCTGAAGTTTACCTCTAGCTTACCTAATGCTGCCTGAAGCTTACCTCAAGCTTACCAAATGCTGCCTGAAGCTTACCTCAAGCTTACCTAATGCTGTCTGAAGCTTACCTCTATCTTACCTAATGCTGCCTGAAGCTTACCTCAAGCTTACCTAATGCTGCCTGAAGCTTACCTCAAGCTTACCTAATGCTGCCTGAAGCTTACCTAATGCTGCCTGAAGCTTGCCTAATGCTGCCTGAAGCTTACCTAATGCTGCCTGAAGCTTACCTAATGCTGCCTGAAGCTTACCTAATGCTGCCTGAAGCTTACCTAATGCTGCCTGAAGCTTACCTAATGCTGCCTGAAGCTTACCTAATGCTGCCTGAAGCTTACCTCAAGCTTACCATGATAACTTTTGCACCTTAGTGTACAAAACTGGCACATCTGACATACCTGGAGATATTTTCGGGGGTCAAAGCCCCCGCGGCCAGGTCCATGATCAGGCCTCGCGGTGGATCACGGCCTGATCAACCAGGGTGTTACTGCTGGCCGCACGCAAATCAACGTACGAACCACAGCCCGGTTGATCAGGTACTGACTTTACGTATCTGTCCAGCTTCCTATTGAAGACAGCCGGCGTCTATTAGTAATCCCCTTATGTATGCTGGGAGGCAGTTGAACAGTCTTGGGCCCCTGACAATTATTGTGTTGTCTCTTCTCATTGTGTAGGTGTCGCACCGCCTGCTGAGTCTTTTGTTTTCGTCGGGAGTGATTTGTGTGTGCAGATTTGGGATTAGTCCCTCATATTTAATGTATAAATCATAAACCTGGCCGGGCTGTGGTCAACATGTAGACTGACTGCTCTGATAATAAGCAATAATTAATGGATGATGTACAGAGCCACCACCCACTGTTTGCACTAAACAACTCACACGGGTTTAACGCGTAATGAAGCAAAACAAAAGCAGCACTGTATCATCTGCAAGCCGGTAATATACTAAGAGTGGCATCCATCGAGAACGGAAGAACACTGCAGCAGGCCTACTGGCCCATACTTGGCAAGTCCTTTTCAAACCGAAACCCACTTAACAAAAATATTTGTCCAACCCATTTTCAATGCAACCCAAACAATAAGCTTTGATAACCCTATTAACTCATGTGCAAGTCCCACTCAAATCCAACCCCTCTCACTCGTGTATTTACCCAACCTAAATTTGAAGCTACCTAAGGTTTTAGCTTCAATAACCCTACTAGGCAGACTGTTCCACTCATCAACTACTCTATTTACAAGCCAATACTTTCCTATATCCTTCGAGTTGTTTCTTGGAAACCTCCAAGTGAAAGTAAACAAAGTCTTCCGGTGGGCCTCAGAAAACAATTTACAGAGTCAGGTAGAGTTAATAAGCTTAAGAGCAACTACGTCAAAAGATGTTTTGAAGTTTTCAAGAAGAAACTGGACTAATCATCTGCAAGTGTCTGATCTGTCGGCCAGCAGCAACAGCATGGTTGACCAGGCGGTGATGTGGGATGCCTGGGCTCAGGGGGTGAGGCTGTGTCCTGGCCATGGTAACCATGATCACAGGAACCATCACCATGCAGGGAACTATTACGTTATGCAGCTTGAATCATGACGTGTAGATATATGTGTGGTATAAACATTGGTAATAAATACCCACAAATTGGTTTAGAGACACGTAAGCAAACACTAGCACACATATTTATTAGAAAACGTTTCGCTCCTGAGACCTTGATCACTTCTAACACATTATATATAGGCGAAGAGTGAGGTGTGAGTGACGCATGGTGACCTGAGTGAGGTGTGAGTGACGCATGGTGACCTGAAGCATGACATGTTGGGATGTGTCACTCTTCAGGTCACCATGCGTCACTCATACCTCACTCAGGTCACCATGCGTCACTCACACCTCACTCAGGTCACCATGCGTCACTCACACCTCACTCAGGTCACCATGCGTCACTCACACCTCACTCAGGTCACCATGCGTCACTCACACCTCACTCAGGTCCCTTATAATGTATAGTGATCATACACAATCTCAGGTACTAGTCTCAGTAACAATCTCAGGTACATAGTCTCAGGTACACAATCTCAGGTACAACAGTAGGTACGATGAATAAGCCAGTAGATAGTGTAATTCTGGTGAGCAGACTTGCCGCTCTCCTCATTACAGTGTCCTCATAGCAAGCAGGAAGAGAACACCTTCATCACTGTACTTGGCCTTGCAAACATCACAAGTACAGAGTTGCTTTCAAGTAACACGGTCTAGAGAGGATAGAGCTTTCAAGTAACACGGTCTAGAGAGGATAGAGCTTCCAGTTCTCAGCACTGGAGCACTGTAGACCTGTCACCAGCACCACACTGCGAGAGTCTACAACTCTCAAGCAGGTCTGCCTGGCGAACTCCAGTAGTGTATGGGAGAGTCTTGAACTCTCCAGTGTTGTATATGAGAGAGTCTGGTTGACACTGTCGGTCCAGTCTAGGAGCAGGCTGCGGGGGTAGTGGGACTTGGAGCAGGCTGCGGGGGTGGTGAGTCTAGGAGCAGGCTGCTGGGGTAGTGGGTTTAGGGGCAGGCTGCTGGGGTAGTGGGTTTTGGGGCAGGCTGCGGGGGTGGTGGGACTAGAAGCAGGCTGCGGGGGTGGTAGGACTAGGAGCAGGCTGCGGGGGTGGTAGGACTAGGAGCAGGCTGCGGGGGTGGTGGGACTAGAAGCAGGCTGCGGGGGTGGTAGGACTAGGAGCAGGCTGCGTGGGTTGTTGGAGTAGGAGCAGGCTGGGGAGGTGGTGCACCCCAGAAGAGACTACAAGTAACCTACTGGTAATGAACTCTAGCCTCACGGCGGATTGCACAGTGCAATATAATTATTATTTTGACAAGTTTATTATCTTGTTAACTGTGATGACAAAGTAAAGATAGTAAGACAGATATTATTAAAGACAGAAAATAGAAACATGAACGTAGTATAAAAAAATATATTCATTAGATGATGGTGAGGGACCTGGGAGTGATAATGTCAGTAGATCTCACCTTTAAGGATCACGACAATGTTGCTATTACAACCATAAGAAAAATTGATACGCTGGATAACTAGAACTTTCGTAACAAATGATAATCATTTGTTCTCTCTAGGCTGGAATATTGCTGTATGCTAACACCCCCTTTTAAGGCGGGCGAAATTAAAGATATGGCAAATATACGGATAATCTTCACTACTCGTCTGTACTCTGCAATTATTGGCAATAATTCAGGACCCTCGAGTTTTACTCCTTGGTACGCAGGTGGAAGATGACCATCATAATGTTAGCTGAAAAGTTCTGGAGGAACTGACCCCAAACCTGCTTAGCAGATGGTGAAAAATACCCTTAATGAAAAGCAAGGATGTAATAAGTACACTGAGAAATAACTCAATAAGTGTAAAGAGACCAAGACTCTTCAACACCCTACAGAAAGGGAATTACCTACAGACACTTAGCTGTTTTCAAAAGGAAACTGGATAAGTTCCTTATAGTTCCTGATCTGCCGGGCTGTGGTGCTTCCATGGGACTGCGTGTGGCTAGTACCAACAGTTTGCTTGATCAGGGTATGAAGCGGGAGCCCCTTTCTGGGACCAAGTAGCGGGGGCGATGACCCTCGGAATCGTTTTCAGTGCAGAGGAGCACAGTGTAACCTGGCCACCACGCCAGACTAACAACACTAAGAGAAGTATTCAAGACCTGAGGTAAGAATCAGTCAGGGTACAGTACACGACGTTAGTAAGGACCATCTTAGAGTATGCAGCACCAGCGTTGAGCCTCCATCTGACCAGTCACATACAGATCTTAGAAAATAACCTAATTCTTCTCTTCGTGATCCATAAGAACATAAGAACATAAGAAAGGAGGAACACTGCAGCAGGCCTGTTGGCCCATACTAGGCAGGTCCTTCACAATCCGTCCCACCAACAGAACATTTGCTCAACCCAATTTTCAATGCTACCCAAGAAACAAGCTTTGACAATTCTACCCACTCATGCGCGAGTCCCACTCAAATCCAACCCCTCTCACTCATGAATTTATCCAACCTAAATTTGAAACTACCCAAGGTCCTAGCTTCAATAACCCTACTAGGCAGACTGTTCCACTCATCAACTACCCTATTTCCAAACCAATACTTTCCTATATCCTTTCTAAATCTAAACTTATCTAACTTGAATCCATTATTGCGGGTTCTCTCTTGGAGAGATATCCTCAAGACCTTATTTATATCCCCTTTGTTAATACCCATTTTCCACTTGTATACCTCGATCATGTCTCCCTCATTCTACGTCTTACAAGTGAATGTAATTTTAGGGTCTTCAATCTTTCTTCGTAAGGAAGATTTCTAATGCTATGTATTAATTTAGTCATTCTACGCTGAATGTTTTCTAACGAATTTATGTCCATTCTGTAATATGGAGACCAGAACTGAGCTGCGTAATCTAGGTGAGGCCTTACTAATGATGTATAAAGCTGTAATATAACCTCTGGACTTCTGTTGCTAACACTTCTTGATATAAATCCCAGTAATCTATTTGCCTTATTACGTACGCTTAGGCATTGCTGTCTTGGTTTAAGGTTGCTGCTTACCATCACCCCAAGTCCTTCTCGCAATCTGTATGGCTAAGTTCTACGTTATTTAACTTATAAGTGCTTGGGTTATGGACACTCCGAGCTTTAGAACCTTGCATTTATCTACATTGAACTGCATCTGCCACTTTTCTGACCACGAATTAAGTTTGTCTAAATCTTCCTGAAGTTCTATGACATCTATGTTTGAATCAATTATCCTACCTATCTTCGTGTCGTCGGCGAATTTGCTCATATCACTAGTAATTCCCTCATCAAGGTCATTGATATATATTATAAATAACAATGGGCCTAAGACTGATCCCTGTGGAACACCACTTGTTACAAGTCCCCATTCGGATTTAACCCCA